>NQII01000565.1:213279-256287 GCA_002778355.1 Clitarchus hookeri | reverse complement strand
GGGGGGGGGCGTGAACCTGTCTGTGTCGACAGTTCGATGTCGTCTGCTGCGGGCTGGACTGGTGGCACGCATGCCATTACATCGGCTTCCATTGTCCAGAAACCACAAACGCCTCAGACTGCAATGGGCATGTGAATGCCATCGCTGGCATCCTGAATGGCAAAATGTAGGGATTTCGGACGAGTCCCGTTTCAACCTGTGCTACAGTGATGGACACATATGTGTTATACGCTATGGTGGTGACCACAATCTGGTAGGAGGCATTGTGGAGCGACATAGGAGACAAAAGCCAATTGTGATGTTTTGGGGTGCCATTGGATACAACATGCGATCCTGACTCCTATGTATTGAGGGAAATCTGAACAGCAACCACTACATCAGGGAGATTTTAGATCTGGAGGTACTGCTCCTCCTTCAGGCAAATCCACATGCCATATTTCAGCAGGAAAATGACCGGCCACATGTGGCGAGGTATGTGCAAGTCTTCTTAAATGAACGATTGGTACCACTGCTTCCCTGGCCTGCACGTTCGCCTGACATGTCGCCCATCGTACATGTTTGGGAAATTATTGGTCGGTGACTAGTATGTCACGGTCCTCCAGCAACCACTATTGATGCTTTGTGGACTCGCATACAAACCGCATAGAGGGAAATTCCCCACGATCATATCCCGGACATCTTTGATTCCTTGCCACGAAGTTTAGGAGCTGTGATTGCAGCATGTGGGGGCTTCACAAATTACTGAATTCTCAAGGACAGAGATTATGTACAGTTCTGAAATCCTAATCAATTGTGTATTGTCATGCATCTATTCTGTGGTATAAAGTTCCTTTCAATGACATTTATCCTTCCTGTTGTTGCATTTTTCTCAAATGTTAGTTTATTTTCCCAGGTTGTATCCAATGAAACATTTAGATGCGGAATATCTGAATGCCAGTCTTCAGCCAGTAAATCATTCATTGATTTAAATATAGTTTATGATGAAGAGAGATGAGGTGAAACATTTTGTTTTTTAAGGTTTACCCATGCAGCTGGTACGACATATATGGTTTCAAATTTGGTTTTTGAAATAAAGTAGCAAAGATACATTTAATTAAATCATGCCTCATCATTTAAATACAGAGATGTATCTTAATTTTAACATACAGCTGATACATTAAAAATAGTACATTTGCTTATCATTAGGTAATAGTTAATTTGTATATCTTGTGCTGGAATTGCCAATCCAAACCCGTCACTAGAAATATTTTTTTCAGTTGTTCTAATAGAGCCATTCATTATTATGGGAAGACTAAAACTGCAGAAAACATGAGATCTACAATGGTCAAGAATTTTGATTCTCTGAAGAATATGAAACTCTTTGGTTATCAGGGCTGCCAAAAATACTTGTACTTCCTGTACTTTGGAAATCTCCATATAATACAGTAATCCATTGCTAGTAATTTTGTCCAGAAATCCGAAAAGTTTTTGAATTTAGCCCGAATTTTACTGAAAACACCTTGAAAAGCTGTATCTATTACTTTAACCTGTTTGGTAAAATTAGTAAGGGCTAAATCAATTAAATTAAATTTTTTAAGTTTAGGTAAGTTTCCTTTTTGTTTTTGAATATTCTACCTGATAGGATGAAGCAAAGTCACATCACCAAGTAAAAAAGTCCCCGATCAGGGTAATTAATGATTTGGTTCTTACCAATGCATCAACATTATTAAAATCCCCTCCAGCAGCCTGATTCAAATTTCTTAATATTGCATTGTCTAACGTCATATGACATTTTGTTTCGTAGAAGGACAAACTAATTGCAGGTTTATATTTTCTTCATCATCTTGTATCTTTAAGGGCCATGTGACTTCGAAGTGTAGTGGAATAAATGAAGTGAATAGGGTCACCTGATTCAAAGGTTAAAAGTGGGCTCCGGTGACAACACCCACTGCCACCTCAGGTACGTAAGTCCACTCCATCGCTTTGAAACATGCCAACCACAGCAGCAACATCCTCACCATCTCAGCATATGGTCTCGTTCTCCGGCTTCAGCTCTCCGCAATGTTTCAGCTGAGCATTAAACCAATAATTTGAAGGGTAGAAAACTGAATTCAACAAGAAAACTGTTATGCAGCACCAGGCTACGGATTTAGAAACAAAACAAAACATCACACACAAACACAAAAATGTTCGAAGTAAAACATTATACAAAAGTTTTTTATTTTTAAGTAATGCATTATTTCATTTTTCATTAACAGCGCGGGAAATGTTTTGCTGCATGGGAAGGCTAGAGCTTTTTTTCCAAGTTTACAACTTCGATAATCTTGTTAATCGTCTTTTAAATTTTATAACAATGGTTATTTAACTTTCTCACGACCAATGGTGGAAGAGTTTTGTAGTCAAACCCTTCTGCCAAATGGGAGTGAAGATTAGGACGACCTGCCCTGGCCGCATCTTAACCTACCTGCGATGCTGATCATATCTCTGCTTGCTCCACTGTTGCTGTCTTCGCCTAATCCTGGATTTGCTTCTATCTAACCCTCAGTAGCTTTCTGTCCTCCTCCACCTTCTGGCTTAAATGTACCTCTGAGGGAAAAACAGGTTCCCTCCCATATAACAGCAGAAAAGGTGAAAACCCAGTCCTTTATTCTTTGCGACGTTGTAGGCAGAGGTGGCAAGGGTTACATACTCGTCCCAATTTTTCTGAGAGGATTTCACATAGTGGGACATGAATTATGTTAGGATTGCGTGCCATCGACAGGTCCAGTGCATTGTGGTCGGTACCCCGAAGACGTTGTACCCTGTATGTCCAGCATGCGCAACAACTCTTGTAACACCACATAACTAAATACTTTACCACTCTCGGTGAGGATCGTACAAGGTGTCGAGTGTCTACAGATGACATATTCCATTTAAAACTGGGCAACTTCCTACGCAGTTCCTGTATGTACGGCCTTGGTTTCAGCCCAGCGTGTACCGTAATCTTTACATTTAATCACATACCTGTTCCCCGTGTAGTTTTAGGAAAAAGACCAAGCAAGTCGTCCCCCACTCGATCGAAAGGTTCTGCTACATGTATGGGTTGTAAAAAACCTGCTGGTTATTGGCATGTCGCTTTCCAAGTCTGGTAGTCTACGCATTTTCTGGGTTTATTCAATCCCTTCCAGTAATAACTATGTCTACTTTTGTCTATTGTTTGTGCCAAGCCTAGGTGTCCGCGAACAAGTGGATTGTCATTGCACTCGCTGAATATCACTTCTTTCAAGGAGCCAGGCACAACCAACAATTTCAAACGCACTTCAGGTCTAGATTTTAATCGATAAAAATATTACCCTGAAGGTAATAATTTTTCCCTTCCGAGCTTACTTTTAAAAGCACTTTAAAAGGATTTTCTAGTTCCCAGAATAATGGAGCTAATACTGGGTGGTTAGGTTGCATTTTTGCTAGATAAAACCCAGGCAGAGAAAATACAGGCAACTCTAATGAATTTTCCTAATCTTTACTTTTGCCCTTATCAACAGCATTTGTGCTCAAGCTATCTACACGAGCATGGTTCTTCCCATTGGAATACTTATTATCTAATGTGTATTCCTTCACTATTANCTGCTCAAGCTATCTACACGAGCATGGTTCTTCCCATTGGAATACTTATTAACTAATGTGTATTCCTTCACTATTAAAGGCCAATGTGTAAGCCTATCAATACTGTGGGCATTTATTTTTAATTTATCAATGTAGCACAAAGTGTGGTGATCAGTTACCACTACGAAGGGATTGAGATAAATATAGGGCCTCCATTGGTCTATTGCATACAACAAGGCTAAACATTCCAAATGAGTGATAGGATACCTACTTCCAGTTTTAATGGGATCGTTTCCTGGAAGTGCACCAAAACATGGGAGGANTCCAAATGAGTGATAGGATACCTACTTCCAGTTTTAATGGGATCGTTTCCTGGAAGTGCACCAAAACATGGGAGGAGATTAGTTTTGTTTCAAAATTAGGAATGATTTATCCTGGGACTTGCCCTATTAAAAGGCTTGATTTCCTTAAACCGNGATTAGTTTTGTTTCAAAATTAGGAATGATTTATCCTGGGACTTGCCCTATTAAAAGGCTTGATTTCCTTAAACCGTAGAAAAAAGTTTTGCTATTTAAAAAAAAATTGCACACATTTCCTATAAAATATGCTAATCCTAGACAACTCCTGACGCTTCTATGATCAGTAGGTTTGGAGAATGCCTCCACAGTTTTTACTTTACGAGGGTGGGGACTAATGCCTTCATTTGTAACAAAATGTCCTAATAATTTAGTTTCTCCATAACCAAAAGAGCACTTAGCAGGTTTAAGTGATAGATATTCCTTTTATTTCCAAATGCTACTGAAAAGTATTTCCATCTACCAAAATGTCATATTTGTATACTAAAGAGGATCGCCACATTAAACCAGCCAAAGTTTTGTCCATATAGTGCTGAAAGTAGAAAGGAGTGGTTTTTTAATCCAAATGGCAGGTTTTGGAAACAATATATCCCATCAGGGGTCACAAAAGCGATTTTCTTCTGATCCTTATCTACTACTTTTGGTTACTGATACCCAGAGTTCATGTCAAGGTGGAAAAAAAAACTTTCCCCTCTGAGATATAACAGAAAGTCATCAATTTTCTGTATATTTATCATCCTATAGGACCTCGTTTATGGGCTATTGTCACCACATGGGCAGTACCCACCACCTTTATTCCTTAATAGTACCACAAGAAAAAATCCCAACTAGTTTGCAAGGCCTAACAATGCCATGATTAATATTTTTCTCCACAATATAATTAATTACTACCTGCTCGCCAGGGAATATATGATATGGAAACGAAGATATAGGAGAATGATCACCTGCGTTAAGTATTACTACCTCCTCTTTAGTTACACCAATTTTATGTGTTTTCCAGAAGAAACAATAACAATACTTGTACAACAGATCTCGCAATTTGGTTTTCTGTTTAGGCAGCAAATGTCGAAAAGGTCCTTCCCCTCAGTAGAACACATGACAATGGGTTCTGCTTCGTTATTTTGGATGACATATTCAAAAGGATACAAGGAACCAAGCTTCATATTACTGTGCAAAGTCACCTCATAGTAAGCAGTGTTAGTGACCNTAGAACACATGACAATGGGTTCTGCTTCGTTATTTTGGATGACATATTCAAAAGGATACAAGGAACCAAGCTTCATATTACTGTGCAAAGTCACCTCATAGTAAGCAGTGTTAGTGACCTATAGCTTATGTTGGCTTCGTACTGACAACACACTACAAGATATTAATACTGAATTTTTGTCATACATTTTCTCGAATGGTTCCAACATGACTTCACTGGGTATATTTTAGGTCTGATATTCAATATAAATTAGTTGGTGCATTCTCTGAGCTAAATCATATGTTCCTTAATATTTAAGAACCCTAATCTTGTTTCACCATCCCCAAAATGTACTTAAAAAGGTAATGGGTTTTTCTCCACCNATATTCAAAAGGATACAAGGAACCAAGCTTCATATTACTGTGCAAAGTCACCTCATAGTAAGCAGTGTTAGTGACCCATAGCTTATGTTGGCTTCGTACTGACAGCACACTACAAGATATTAATACTGAATTTTTGTCATACATTTTCTCGAATGGTTCCAACATGACTTCACTGGGTATATTTTAGGTCTGATATTCAATATAAATTAGTTGGTGCATTCTCTGAGCTAAATCATATGTTCATTAATATTTAAGAACCCTAATCTTGTTTCACCATCCCCAAAATGTACTTAAAAAGGTAATGGGTTTTTCTACACCNATTAATATTTAAGAACCCTAATCTTGTTTCACCATCCCCAAAATGTACTTAAAAAGGTAATGGGTTTTTCTACACCTAAATGGCACTATTGATCTTATTCTCTGATTTTGCTGGAAAGTTGGTTTTTTATTTCGCCAGTTTCCTGAACTACTGTAATGAAAATTCTGAGACCATTTTTAGGGTGTAACAACTGCAATTTAGGATGGCCTTTTCCAGTACAATTGATCTGTGCTTGGTATTTATGTAGAAGGTCACATTCTAAAAGTATACCATTTATTGGTGCAGAGACAGTACCTACAGAGTAAGTATACAAGTTTTACCAATTTTTAAATGAATATTAGTCATGTTCGTCAATNGTGCAGAGACAGTACCTACAGAGTAAGTATACAAGTTTTACCAATTTTTAAATGAATATTAGTCATGTTCGTCAATAGCTGATTTTGCCCTGTTACACCTGAAAAGAGTCTGGCCTGTGATTGAAGACAAAATTGTTGGGTTCCAACCTATCGTCAACATTTAAAAATGCTCCCACATTATTTATAATGATGTTTACAGCTTTTCCAAAAAAATTTGATGGTTTGCTTATAATGCCTGAGCTCAATGAGAGAGATACTCAATTTACATCCGACGAAATACTCTCTGTTCAATTCTTTGTCTTTAAGAGATTTCTGCATTCTTTATTCCTGAATTGTTGCCTTTGCCAAAATTATTTTTGCAGTTTCTTCTAATATGAAATGCCTTCCCACAGACGGAACAAATTGGTTTCTCATCTGGTGTATTGTTATGCCTATACAACTCAGGTTTTCTATCCTCAGCATCACGTCCCTTACAAGTTTATAGGTTTCGAAATATTTTCCCTTCGTACCAAAATACCTAGATTGGTAACATTGTGTACTAACTTGGTGATTCAGGGATTTTATTTGTCCCATTAATAAGTGCATATATTGTCCTAACTGCTCAATAGTTTATTTTTCAGTAACTGTAACTCATGTGGACTATTTGTAGCTTGTGTCTTAAATATTTGTGCTACCTTAGGAATAGCACCCTAACAATCGTCAAAATGGGCTTGCATCAAAAGCCTGCTACATCTATAATACCGACCAGCTTCAATATTTCAAAATTTTAGCATAAGTTGTTGGATAGTAGAGTTTTCCAACAACATAACTTTTTCAACTGCTTTGAGTCTAAGACCACTCAAAATATACCTTATTTTGTTGTCCTCAGACATGTCAGCATCCAGTTTGCTACACATACTCAGAATATCATAGCAAAACTCCTCATTTGCCTTTGTTTCTACTTGAACTCTATTTGGCTGTTTCAATTAAAAATCTTAATTGACTCTACTCTAGTAAATGCTGCTTTCAGTGCTGCTGCTAATCCCTCAAATTTTTAATACCTTTCAGCTGTGCTGTTAGGCTGTCGAACGAACGGGCTGCAGAACTTCTTAACAATCTTAGTAAAAAAGGTTAGACATTGCCTGTCATTCCAATGGTTAACCAATGCAGCTCGTCGCGTCCTCAGTACTTTTGCCATAGAAAAACCATGGATCGATTAAGAATATTATGGGCTCCATGTTTTCACATAGGTCAGTATCATCTGGGATATACTGGGACTCTGCCTCACTATTGCTGTTGCTATTATGAACTATGGTATCCTGCGAATCGGAAGTATCACTTGTTTGTATTTCAGTGGTTTCCTCTATAAGGAAGGCAGGGAGACCACTTTCTGGATCACTGTAAACCAAATAACTATCTACCCTTTCCTTCCGATTCCAACCTAACCTGTAAGCCAGAGTTTTTCTTATGCTAGCTCTAGAGCACAGCTTGCGCTGGGGGAACATACCCTCAATTAATTTTCACTAACAAGCAAATAAACACAGTACCCAGTAAACACAACATAATAAGAAACTAACAGTGCACCTTAATAGAGAATATAACTAAGTAATTTAACAATAACTTAGTAGTAACCTATCAGAATAACAGAAACAATCACCTAGTGTAAAGCCTTACACAAACACATGGTCTTTAATTAAGTAATAAATAAGTACCCCAAGAAACATTCACACAGAATTTACCTAACCCATTTATTTATCATGGCCTTCACAATCACACCACTGTGTGGCTGTTCCGGAGGTATGCCTAGCTGTCAGCTGCCACAGACAAATATAACTNCTGTCAGCTGCCACAGACAAATAGAACTCTAACTACTCATCATTAATTGTTATTCCCAGCTGACAATCATAGCAAACTACCCTGCAACCAGTTACACTTCACCAACCACCAAAAATTTACACAAACTTGAAAAGGGGGGATCGAGTGATTGTGGTAGTCTGACAGATTGCTTTACAGTTCTAATATAAAATAATCGTAAGGGGTCAGCTAGCCACAGAAAAGTGTTTTAAATAAAAGTGATTGTGAGGAAAAGTAATAATAAAAAGAAAAAANTAAGGGGTCAGCTAGCCACAGAAAAGTGTTTTAAATAAAAGTGATTGTGAGGAAAAGTAATAATAAAAAGAAAAAATGCAGGATTAAGAGTTATTACATTTTCTGACACAACATTTTGAATTACAAATCGTTGCCTCCAACAAACNGAAAAAATGCAGGATTAAGAGTTATTACATTTTCTGACACAACATTTTGAATTACAAATCGTTGCCTCCAACAAACTAGTCGCAGCACTAAAATACAGTAAATAAAGAAATTATACAGAATAAATGATAAATCTCTGCTGCATTAACATGAAACAGTAATTCAATACAAAACAAAAAATGAAACATCAAATACCTGAATTCATATTAAGAGCGGAAAGACTTTTGCGACCAAAGTAGGCCAAACATAACCCTATAAAACTGGTTTTATTTCTAAACCGAATTGGGGTGAAAACATATTTAGAATAAAACTACAAATAAACACAGTAGTGTGTTCCAAACTTCAGAGGTTGTGTGTCAGAAAAGAAAGACTTAGCAAATCATGACGGCTGCTGAACATACCGTAAAAAATATTCTAGGACCTATATAATTATGACCAACAAACTTTCCAACCTCAACTTCAACATGTTGAAGTTTTCCCGACGGCAGCTGTCGGCTGACTTCCCACCCCCGATTATATGTATCAGGTGTAAAACCTTGCTTCCACCATTTTTTTTCGCAACATTTGAGGCTTTTTGTTAAAACGTGATAACATATTTATGATTAAAAGTACTGNGCTTCCACCATTTTTTTTCGCAACATTTGAGGCTTTTTGTTAAAACGTGATAACATATTTATGATTAAAAGTACTGCCCGTCACTAGCCACTACTTTGTCCCATCTTTCTGGCAAGTTTCGGATACCATCTCGAAAAAACGATGCGTCTTTTGAGGCGACCCACGAATAGATTCATTTGATGACTTCTTCAAATGAGCGGAAATGCTGATCGGCCAGGCCGTGTGCCATCGATCAAAACAAATGGTAGTCGGAAGGAGCAACGTCGGGTGNGTCCGTCACTAGCCACTACTTTGTCCCATCTTTCTGGCAAGTTTCGGATACCATCTCGAAAAAACGATGCGTCTTTTGAGGCGACCCACGAATAGATTCATTTGATGACTTCTTCATATGAGCGGAAATGCTGATCGGCCAGGCCGTGTGCCATCGATCAAAACAAATGGTAGTCGGAAGGAGCAACGTCGGGTGGCTGCAAAGGGAAGAGGGGGCGGGGGGTAGGACCTCCCATTTCACCGTTGCCACGTATGTCTTGATCGGTCTTGCGACATGTGGCTGAGCATTGTCATGCTGGAGGATAACTTTGTCATGTGTCTCTTTGTACTGTGGCCGTTTCTCCCTCAAAGCTCGGCTCAAACGCATCAATTGCGTTCGATACCTATCCCCTGTGATGGTTTAACTCGGTTTCAACAGCTCATAAGATACCATACCGAGGAGACCTTGGCGCCGTTCATATTCGTTCTGGCCGTCGACGCGGAGGCATGTCCGGGCATTCCCCATGATTTTCTGCACTTGGGATTATCGTAGTGGACCCAGTTTTCGTCACCGGTCACAATGCGATGTTGAAATCCCTTCCGATTCTGTCTGTGCAGCAGCTGTTCACAAGCAAAGAAACGCCGTTCAACATATCTCGGTTGCAACTCGTACAGAACCCAATGTCCTTGCTTCTGAATCATTCCCATGGCTTTGAGGCGTTTTGAAATGGCTTGTTGCGTCACTCCCGATGATTCTGCCATTCTTCTTGCGTTTGGCACAAGTCTTCATCAAGTAATGCCTCCATTTCGGAATCTTCGAAAAATTTCTCTCTTCCACCGCCATGCTGGTCCTAGACGTCAAAATCACCACTCTTAAAGCGTTGAAACCACTCACGACACGTTCATTCACTAAGATCAGCCTCGCCACACGTTTTCTTTAAATGGAAGCAAAAAATCAACAATTCCCACAAATGCCGAGCATTTGGCTCGAAAGCTGACATCTTCGCTCGAGAATACATTTATGATGCAAACACAAATTCACTAATGTGGTGATGTCGTTATGTTGAGAGATGTCCAAGCTTACTGTGTGAGATTTTTGATCTACATATTTCCACCAGCACTTACTGCTGCAGCCATCGATCGAGAAAGGCTGAAGCAAAGTTGTACACCTGATAAATGCATTTTCATTACATATTCACTACAAACAACTAACAAAATAAAACCAAAAAAAATAGTAACTGAACTGATTATATCACAATGTGTTGAGCCAGCTTCCTCCAGTTGGGATGTGTCCTCGATAACTAAAAGGAACATGCCTGCTATTGGACTACATCATGTAATGTCCAANCATCATGTCATGTCCAACACTCACCCTCCCAGTTCCAAAATTCCTGGTTACATTAACATTTTCAACTCATACATGTTTATTGCTCGAGGCTGCTTTTCTACAAATTTTTCAGGCAAAATTCTTCCCTCTACAATTCTAACTCTACATTCGTGTCGAATACATGCGCGGTAAAATCTCGGCTCACCTGATTATGATGTAAATTAACTGGAAGTCTACTCTCTCTCTCGCTCTTTAGCCTACACCTTCTTTAAAACAGACGCAATGAAGCTATGACATGTAATGCGTCACTATGCCCAGCTGGACAAGGCACTGTATCATCACTCGTCAGCAGAAGCGACAAATGTTTTAGGACAGCTGTGCTCAAGTATACACAGAGCCCCGATTCCTGTCCAGACAACCAAACATCGTGTTTAGATCTGCGAGCCGCCCACATTAGTTGGTGGATTCCTAAGTATTGTCAACAATTTATACAATCGGCACTGCTAAAACTAGAAATTGATTTATTCTGATAAAAAAATTGTAAAATGAGCCGAAATAATGTTTACCCAAAAAACATTTACAACAATATGAACCAACCACACCAATAAAACATTCCAGATAACCATACAACCCATTCATTCCAAACAACAATAACAGCCAAATAGTCTTAACGAACATCAAGTTCAGCCAACCATACCAACCAGACCAATATCACACATACAAGCTATACACTCCAANTAGCCTACACCTTCTTTAAAACAGACGCAATGAAGCTATGACATGTAATGCGTCACTATGCCCAGCTGGACAAGGCGCTGTATCGTCACTCGTCAGCAGAAGCGACACATGTTTTAGGACAGCTGTGCTCAAGTATACACAGAGCCCCGATTCCTGTCCAGACAACCAAAAATCGTGTTTAGATCTGCGAGCCGCCCACATTAGTTGGTGGATTCCTAAGTATTGTCAACAATTTATACAATCGGCACTGCTAAAACTAGAAATTGATTTATTCTGATAAAAAAAATTGTAAAATGAGCCGAAATAATGTTTACCCAAAAAAACATTTACAACAATATGAACCAACCACACCAATAAAACATTCCAGATAACCATACAACCCATTCATACCAAACAACAATAACAGCCAACTAGTCTTAACGAACATCAAGTTCAGCCAACCATACCAACCAGACCAATATCACACATACAAGCTATACACTCCAANATAGTCTTAACGAACATCAAGTTCAGCCAACCATACCAACCAGACCAATATCACACATACAAGCTATACACTCCAAACATACCCCTCAACCATAACAAAGCTGAACATGTGAACCGACCCACCACACCAACAAACCTTACGATTATTATCTGGCCACAACATATTGTCATATATACTTGCCATACCAAACGAGCGTACCAGCCGACTAGGCCTTCCGGGCAACCATTACCGACCTAACCATACAGTTAGACCATATGATCTGGCCAAACCATAAAAGCTGGCATACAAGACATCCATAAAAACCGATTAGGTCAACCAGCCATCAAGGATGATTGGACATACCGTATGACAAGACCACACCCAGCGATAAAAACCTACAGTACCAGGCAACCATAGAACCTGATCATACAAGCCAATCATAGAAGACACAAACATATCAGACAAAAACACAGGCCAACCAAACCAGCCAACCATACGAACCATCCATACAAAACGGTCCTGCCATCCAACAAGTCTAACCATCAAGTCCAGGTAAACATACTGACCAATTATTATGACCAGACCAAACACCACTCTGACAGGTCATACAATTAAACAATATGAGCAACCATACAAAATGTCCAGGTTACCAACAATATATTCTTAACATTTCTAGCTGACCATACTATAACACCATACAAACTGGCCATACCAAACTTCCGTACCTGCTGNATATATTCTTAACATTTCTAGCTGACCATACTATAACACCATACAAACTGGCCATACCAAACTTCCGTACCTGCTGACCATACCAAAATACCATACCATCTGACCAGGCCACCCGAGCAACCAGACATACAAACGAGACCGACCGGCCATACCGACTCACAATCCAGACTGACTCCACTCAAGACTAACTCCACCAAGCCTGTCTTCGTCCAAAGACTTGTTCCACCCAAGATTGCCTACACCCAAGACTANTACCGACTCACAATCCAGACTGACTCCACTCAAGACTAACTCCACCAAGCCTGTCTTCGTCCAAAGACTTGTTCCACCCAAGATTGCCTACACCCAAGACTACATATTCATAAGACTGCTTTTAACGAAGATGACCCCATCAAAATCTGACTTCAACAAAGGCTGACTGCACCAGAAGCTAACACCTGATTAGACAGACTCCTACCAAACTGACTGCTGCTAAACGGAAAACTGCTAAACTGACTCCTGTTAAACTGACTATAACAATGGAAAATACCAACAAACAATACCGGCCAGACTAATTGGCCACACCAGTTGATCGGGCACATTCACCCAACCAACCAGCAAAACAAACCAACTAATTAAATTTGTATCGCATGATATATATTAATGGACATTGTATGTTGGTATAACCAGTAGGTGTGTTTTAAATATATGGTTTTTATGGTCGGTTAGACTTGCTGGTCAGCTTTTTGTGTTAGCCTGATCGGCTAATATGGCCATTTAGTCCGGTTGGTCTAGTTAGTAGGTCTTATCCATTATTCGTGTCAGTTTGGCTGGAGTCAGTTTTGCAGGTGTCAGTTTGGCAGGAGATAGACTTGCCAGGTGTGAGTCTTGGCTGGAGTTTATCTTGCATGGAATCATTCTTGGGTGGTTCAGACTTGGGCAGTTTCGGCTTTGAAAAGATTTAGTCTTTAGAGGAGTCAGTCTTAGGTAGAGTAAGCCTGCATTATTTGTCGGTATGTCTGGTCAGTCTCGGTGGTCAGTACGTGTGGTTGGTTTGTTTGGTCAGTTTCCCTGTACAACTAGTATGGCAATTTGGTATGAGCAGCTGGTATGGTAGTTCGGTACGGTGACATATTAATGGTAAATTTGTATTTTTGGTAGGTCTGGCTGGTTGGTATTGTCGGTTGGTACGTTCGGAATGTATGACCAGTCTGTATGTATTTATTTGGTCTGGATAAGATGATAGGCTATTATAGTAGGCTGGTATTGATTGTCGTTAGACTTATTGGATGGTATTGTTGTTTTGTTTGGTCTGTTGGTTTGGCTGGCTGGTATGGTTGAGTTTTATGGTCGGCTGACATGTATGGTTTATATGATTGCCTAGTATTGTTAGCTCCAACGGTTGTCTTGTTTGGCGGTATTGTAGGTCAGTTGGTCCGGTTAATGTTGCTGGCTACTTGGCCTGGTCCATTGATACTATTTTTTGGTCTGGTCGATCTTGTCTGCTTGCCTTGATTATTGGTCTTGCCAGTTGGTCGGCTTTATGGTTGGTGTGTCCAGTCAGTCTTAATGGCTGGTTGGCCTGGTTGTTTGGTATGGATATTTGATATTTTCAGTAGGTATGGTTGTCTTCTATGGTCAACTCGTATGATTAGTCTGTATGTAAGGTCTAGTTAGTGGAATGGCTAGCTGGTGGTGTTAGACTATATGTTTGGTTTTGTTTGTCGGTTGGCATTGTTGGATGGGTATGGCTTGTAGGTATGGTGGGATGGTAAGGCCATTTGTTGTGGGGTGATTGTTCTGGTTGGTGGGATTGTCTGCTCTTTATAGTCTTTAGAGTGGTCGGCAAGTGTGATAGGTTCGTAATGCAGCTACGGTTGGATCACGTGGTTGGTCGGTCTTGTTGGTTGGTGATAATTGTTTTGATGGATAGTATGGTTGGCTTGTACGGTCTACTTGGTATTTCTGGTCATTTGGTCTTGATGGCCGGTTGGGTCTTGTCGGTATTGTTGGTTGATATAGTCGGTATAGTTAGTGTTTAAGGCAGGTCTTTGATGTCAGTTCGTCTGGTCAACTGTTTTATCTTATGAGCTCATATGCTATATGTATATTGAGTTAGATTGCATGTTTGTAATAAATGTGCTATTGTCCATGTGTACCAAAAAATGTTGAAGCATTTCCACTGAAGTGAATGGGTTTTTTATAATAGGTTGGCTGTACTCAGATTTTGTTAAGCTAACTACACTTGATGAGTACATGGGGATAAAGGGGAATGTCATTTTTCACATTCCGAGAAAATCTAATTTTTACGTTTAAATCTTTTGCAAAGTGTACGATAATACATGTATATAGATGATTGAATATATACTTTTAAGCCAAATGTCCTGGCACCCTACCCACATTTTACAAATTAGATCCAATTCATATATTTACAATAAAATACATAGTTATATAAATTCACATTTGTCACACAAGTAATGGGGAATGTCAGTGGCTTTGTAGTCCCAGACACAGCATTCGTAATTATTAAAGCACATCACGAGGCTGCGCCCATTGTTTTTGTTTTTTTATCGTCTCTCGAATCATGGTGAGGAAGTCTATCAGTCAAGGATATTCCTTCTGGTCCACAAAATGTCCTAAGGACATGAAAATAGGCAAATTTTTCTTTGAATATTGTGAGTAAACCAGAAACAAAGTAGGAGTATAGTACCATTCTATTAATAGCTCGCAATATGTCATGCATTCTTGCAATGGAGGGAAGATTTCATATAACACTTCCACCGGCCGTCATAAGATCTCTCTGAGGGAAGGAGCTCGGTGACAGATGTCACTAGTAAGCATGATGTTGTTCTGGGATATTTTACAACTGGTCTCTCTCATTGGCCATTGTAAGTGTCTCGGTATTCCATGACTCGTGGGTTCTCCGTGGAGATTATATGCTCCCTCACAGGTCTTGTTTTAAATGGGAATACTTTGCGGCAGAGGTCTCAAATATATTGTCTATTGACGAATCATTGGTTGATAAAATCCTACGACATGGAAAGGTAAGAGCTTACTTCGTGCACTTCTGAAATGGTCCACCCAGTCGTATGGGGTATCGACTGAATATTTCTGATCGATTGGTGCCATATTTATATCATTCTGTAGGTACAAGTTCCCACGAATTGGAAACACCATTTTTACAGCAACGAGACGTTTGGCGGCATAACTTACAAAATGAAGAAATCGTAAATCAGTGCTTTTTTTGTTCTGTCCACATGCACCGTTACAGAAGATTGCAAGATGTTTCATCTCTTTACGCAATTCACAAAATATAAAATAATGAAACATAAACACGCTTTATCCGCTGCTTTTCGTGAAATTGTATATGTGTATGTATATAAAACAGCTTGTCCACTAGACAAAACATGTATGGTGAAAGTAATGAGTGGAAGCTGTCTTCAGCAGTAGACTTCATTAGTCGATACATTAGGTAAGCATTAATTTTTTTGGAGGGGAAATACATTGCTATTGTTTCCTTATAAGATTCTTTCTGTGATGCAGGTCTTGCAAGTCGTTTCCTTGTATAAAACACTTCAGTTTTATTGAGGTCGCAGATGTACTTGGTTTATCATTTGCGTCTACAGACGTTATAATGATTTCTTTTTTACACGCAAAAATTAACAGTACAAACATTAGTTTGCGAAAAAGCTGAAATCGACACAGCGTTGTTACAGAAAAATTGCTGCCACACACGCAATAGTAGTGTTACTACGTATATAAACTGACATTTCCCTTTATTTCTATGTTTAATAGTGACATTCCCCTTTTTTCACGTATGCTTGTTTTCTAATAAATTTTATATCTATGACTTTCCCCTTTATTTTATTGGACATGTTCTCTAATGATTCTCCCGCTCATCATGTACACAATGATACAATTTGTTAATGTTTCGCGTATCTTTCAAATTCCTTTTTTTTCATGTACCCTTCACTTATAAAAGCACTTTTTACTCAATTCATCATATCAGTGTCTGAAGAATTCCCTACAATCTGTGGTTAGGTTTTTAAAAAATGGTGGCTAACATTGCTTAAAAAAAACAGCTTATTTCAAAGTGTGCTGTGTAATTAAGCTTACGCTGACCTTGTTCATTCAAAGTGTCAAGTGCCTACCATAATGGTTTCTAAATGTCATCATCGTAAATGTAGGCAGTACAGTTGTAGTCGACGATGGTACCATCAGAGACGAAGTCAAGATGCCAGTTGCATGCACACCATTAAATTAAAGCTTGATCTTCTATAATTTAATAGCTCGCTGGTTTGATCAGGTATATGAAATTTGAGCATACTTTTTACTTTTGTGGAAAAATATTTGTTTAATTACAAGCACAACCAAAAATACAATTCTAAATGTGATGAGAGAGTCGATATCAAATAACTTATCATAATGAATGCTTATAAATACCAGCGGAGAGAGAGAGAGAGAGAGAGAGAGAGAGAGAGAGAGAGAGAGAGCAATATGTCACGCAACAGATCAGGCGAAGAACTGTGTTACGGAAAGTGAACAATTTTGAGGTCATAGCTACTTTTTCCTTTCATAAAATGTTTATCAATTAACCACTTTTAAAAATAAATATTTCAATGCATGTAATAAACACAGTATGGTATTCCACCGCCCTGGGAAATTAACATCTAAAGCTGAAATAAAATATATTTTTTGACTATAATACCCAATGAGATGGCATTCACAAGTGCTCACTTTATCAAGAATAGCTTAGAGAAGAGGTGCTGTTCCAGCTGTATAGAATATAATTGGACGGGGCCGGGTGCCGACAGATTAGACGACAAAATAACCAATAAAATTCAGAACTGTCTAGATAATTTAGATGTATACATTTCGCCATACCTGGAGGAGCTAAGTTGGTTTGCTACACCATATGTATGAGTTTCGAACCCAGGACTGCATGTCGAGTAACTGGATGACAAACACTATGTGTAAGTATTTAAATAACAACTTTTTGGTTATGTTTATTAAGTTCTAAAACAACAGTATTTTTTATTCATATTTTTATTAAAGCTGATCCTTATTTTTTTTTTAATCTTAAATATTTTTCAGGATTTTTCAAAACACATTTAAGATATTTCCCGACATTTTGCAATTTTTGGGGGTAAAGGTCACTTGATTGTCTGGTCAATAATGTAATTTCCCCCCGATTTTTGTGATTTTTGCCATTTTTTTTTTTTTACAATTTTTCATGACAAGAATTACATAGAGTTAAGGTCAGTATCACTGTAATCTAAGAAGGTGGTTGGAGTAAATTATGTAGTTTTCCTAGTAATTCTTGTTTGACGGTTTTTTTACGAATATTTTACAATTTTTTGATTTAAAGGTAATCACAATGTCACCGCAGGTCAATGTCAAGGTCACATTCATTAATTTTTCATCGTCATATGCATCTAACATGGCCCCCACCCGATCAGAAAGTCGTAACAAGATAAAGCGTGCACATATATGGTTGGTGACCCGGCTCTCATGGCACAGGCACCCATGCACAATGCCTTTGGACCGCCCATAACGTCATCCAAGATNCACAATGTCACCGCAGGTCAATGTCAAGGTCACATTCATTAATTTTTCATCGTCATATGCATCTAACATGGCCCCCGCCCGATCAGAAAGTCGTAACAAGATAAAGCGTGCGCATATAGGGTTGGTGACCCGGCTCTCATGGCACAGGCACCCATGCACAATGCCTTTGGACCGCCCATAACGTCATCCAAGATNTGGTTGGTGACCCGGCTCTCATGGCACAGGCACCCATGCACAATGCCTTTGGACCGCCCATAACGTCATCCAAGATTACTAGAAGATCAGCAATCCATAGCCCCCAGCCTTATTTCCAGATCTACCAGACCTTACAAGAGTACTTAAGTGATTTCAATTGTTCATGTCGAAAGGATTATAATCTAGTCACATGTTTTTAATATTTAATATATGTTGGTTGAGATATAACTAGTTTTGTTAGCCAGATTATAAAATATTTATGAATCGCATCTAGTAAAGTGATTTATTAAGGACAGCATTAACAACAAAACCGCACAATTTTCTAACAAATTTATATTTTTATATGCATAAAGGCTAAAGTATGCATTAAATGGCAAATATTATTCCATGTGACTTTTTAANACAAATTTATATTTTTATATGCATAAAGGCTAAAGTATGCATTAAATGGCAAATATTATTCCATGTGACTTTTTAATATAAGTTAAGGTGTTTGCAATTGACCACTTACTTCTCCTGTCATATTGTAGCTGATGTACAGTGTATAGTAAATGTTACATTGCTGATATTTGTAATAAGCACGATTTAAAGACCATTTGTATTGTCTTTGGCTCATTTGCTTTAGTTCAAATTTTCAAGGTTCTTCACACACTTTTTTTCAGTGTTCGTTTCCGTAAGAAGGTTGATCTGTATTGCATATAGGCCCATATATTTATTAAATGATGAAACTCAAATTTAAATTATACCAGGTATAAACAGAAAGTAGCACTGTGTTTCGACAGTTTTGTTTAGCAGGACTCAATTCCCTACAAAGTAGTTGCTGTATAATACATCTTATCGGATGACCAATATGAGATGAGATTTAGGAAGATGATAGATAAAGAAAATTATTAACTTAAAGGTATTCACTTCCAATGAGGACGTTATATGGGAAGTCACTTCATGAATAAAATATTTGAGAGCCACATATTTCCATAGCGACATGTGAGAATCACTATTCCTTGATTTTTATCAGCCATATTACCAAATTAATTAACTTGATAAAAATAAATTAATTTTTATTATAAGGAAATGTTCTAAAATCTCCGTATATTGCAGTACCAGAAATATCGCAAAGCAATTTAATGCCAGATCACCATGAAAATTATTCCAATCAAGAGCGGAATATTTTCTGAAATTGGTTTTCAATATTTGTGTTTTCATGTACGTGAAAATTTGGGGATTTAAATGAGATTCTAAATATTTCAACCTATTATCTTGTAAACATTTGTGAGCCATTATTTCGTTTGCAGGAAATTACATAGCTTGAAATTTGTAGGCCTAAAATCTAAAAAAGTATTGTTAGGAATTCTAAACCAATGAAATTTTGGCGTTGATTGCCTCTAAGAGTTCAGACTACTACACTTTTATTGCTGCACCGGAATTTTTCTCGTTAAATTGTCCTTGTTTTTTTAGTCACGTTTAGTATTTTTCTGGTTTTCAAACCATTTATTACTTCTGCTTGGATGCACAACAAAAATAATTCAATACGTATATTATTTACAAAGTCGTGGCGCTATAAGTTTTTTACGGTCGCTATGCGACATTTGCTAATTCTGGTTGAGGTAAACTTGATTAATTTTTCNCGTGGCGCTATAAGTTTTTTACGGTCGCTATGCGACATTTGCTAATTCTGGTTGAGGTAAACTTGATTAATTTTTCTTTTTGTGATTTGTGTATTAATTGTGAGCATTGAATAAATTTATTCGTTAAAAATTTTGCCTGGCATTTTTAAATCCAGCAAAACCACCGAGACAACTGAATTCCAGTGTCATATTCCAGTTAACTATTCTGGTACACTAAATGTCAGCTCTCAGGCATTTTAAAAGATTAGGATTATTTATATTTTTTATTATAATGACTTAATTATTCTTTAAGTTACGTGCTCCTTTGGTCTGGAAAAAGTGAATTAATTAATACCTAAATTGGTATGTTTACCATACCTTTCCATGTTCACCAAATACAAAAGTTTATTACCTCCTTAAACTGCCATTTTTTTTANTTGGTATGTTTACCATACCTTTCCATGTTCACCAAATACAAAAGTTTATTACCTCCTTAAACTGCCATTTTTTTTAATAGCATATTTGGACGAATATATCTAAACTAGCGACCCAGCCCGGCTTCGTCCAGGTAAAATTTAGTTTTTACAGAGATACACGAATAAATAAATTTGGAAAAGTCAATTACAATATTAAATGAGAGTAATTTAGTAAACTAATATCATATATAACATGCATACATACACGTCACGCCTGTCTCTCAAAGGAGTCGGCAGAGATTATGGACCTGCATTTACCACGATCCTGACATATCTACCTCCTTCGCTTTATCCACANACAAATTTATATTTTTATATGCATAAAGGCTAAAGTATGCATTAAATGGCAAATATTATTCCATGTGACTTTTTAAAATAAGTTAAGGTGTTTGAAATTGACCACTTACTTCTCCTGTCATATTGTAGCTGATGTACAGTGTATAGTAAATGTTACATTGCTTATATTTGTAATAAGCACGATTTAAAGACCATTTGTATTGTCTTTGGCTCATTTGCTTTAGTTCAAATTTTCAAGGTTCTTTACACACTTTTTTTCAGTGTTCGTTTCCGTAAGAAGGTTGATCTGTATTGCATATAGGCCGATAGATTTATTAAATGATGAAACTCAAAATTAAATTATACCAGGTATAAACAGAAAGTAGCACTGTGTTTCGACAGTTTTGTTTAGCAGGACTCAATTCCCTACAAAGTAGTTGCTGTATAATACATCTTATCGGATGACCAATATGAGATGAGATTTAGGAAGATAGATAAAGAAAATTATTAACTTAAAGCTGTTCACTTCCAATGAGGACGTTATATGGGAAGTCACTTCATGAATAAAATATTTGAGAGCCACATATTTCCATAGCGACATGTGAGAATAACTATTCCTTGATTTTTATCAGCCATATTACCAAATTAATTAACTTGATAAAAATAAATAAATTTTTATTATAAGGAAATGTTCTAAAATCTCCGTATATTGCAGTACCATAAATATCGCAAAGCAATTTAATGCCAGATCACCATGAAAATTATTCCAATCAAGAGCGGAATATTTTCTGAAATTGGTTTTCAATATTTGTGTTTTCATGTACGTGAAAATTTGGGGATTTAAATGAGATTCTAAACATTTCAACCTATTATCTTGTAAACATTTGTGACCCATTATTTCGTTTGCAGGAAATTACATCGCTTGAAATTTGTAGGCCTAAAATCTAAAAAGTATTGTAAGGAATTCTAAACCAATTAAATTTTGGTGTTGATTGCCTCTAAGAGTTCAGACTACTACACTTTTATTGCTGCACCGGAATTTTTCTCGTTAAATTGTCCTTGTTTTTTTAGTCACGTTTAGTATTTTTCTGGTTTTCAAACCATTAATTACTTCTGCTTGGATGCACAACATAAATAATTCAATACGTATATTATTTACAAAGTGGTGGCGCTATAAGTTTTTTACGGTCGCTATGCGACATTTGCTAATTCTGGTTGAGGTAAACTTGATTAATTTTTCTTTTTGTGATTTGTGTATTAATTGTGAGCATTGAATAAATTTATTCGTTAAAAATTTTGCCTGGCATTTTTAAATCCAGCAAAACCACCGAGACAACTGAATTCCAGTGTCATATTCCAGTTAACTATTCTGGTACACTAAATGTCAGCTCTCAGGCATTTTAAAAGATTAGGATTATTTATATTTTTTATTATAATGACTTAATTATTCTTTCAGTTACGTGCTCCTTTGGTCTGGAAAAAGTGAATTAATTAATACCTAAATTGGTATGTTTACCATACCTTTCCATGTTCACCAAATACAAAAGTTTATTACCTCCTTAAACTGCCATTTTTTTTAGTAGCATATTTGGACGAATATATCTAAACTAGCGACCCAGCCCGGCTTCGTCCAGGTACAATTAAGTTTTTACAGAGATACACGAATAAATAAATTTGGAAAAGTCAATTACAATATTAAATGAGAGTAATTTAGTAAACTAATATCATATATAACATGCATACATACACGTCACGCCTGTCTCCCAAAGGAGTCGGCAGAGATTATGGACCTGCATTTACCACGATCCTGACATATCTACCTCCTTCGCTTTATCCACANTCAAAGGAGTCGGCAGAGATTATGGACCTGCATTTACCACGATCCTGACATATCTACCTCCTTCGCTTTATCCACAATCATACATCTCTAATATAACAATATCATATGGTAGTGGTTTAGAAAATTTCTTTGTATAAAACATTAATCGTTTTGGCTCCGACCTCCAGCACAAAAAGGTTTTTGTTTGACGTGACACGCGAAAGGGTTACGAATAGTTGTCCGTGTGAAAAACATGGTCCACTCAAATCCACTCCAGCCACATAAAGTGTTTGGCCCTCTGCCTTATTTATGGTCACACCAAAATAAACTCTTATTGGAAATTCGAATGTTTTAAAATTAAAAGGCAAATCCAAGAGAATCATTGATATTCTAGGTATTAAAAGACAGTTTCTCCAGTACCGCAGCCAGTAAGAATAGTACATTTAATGACATAACTTTTTAAACTTTTTATTTTTAATCGAGTCCCGTTGCATAATTTCGGCGGATTTATATTTCGCAATAAAATTATGGGAGCTACAACCTTTAAAATCAGTTTGTGTGGTGGCATCCCAGAAGTATTCTATGAATTAAGAAATTCCGTGGGATAAAGCGCAGCTTCTTCACTNTCAGTTTGTGTGGTGGCATCCCAGAAGTATTCTATGAATTAAGAAATTCCGTGGGATAAAGCGCAGCTTCTTCACTGTCGAATACTGTATCTACCAAGTAATAGACTTTCGTTTGCGCATTAATTTTTCCGATTTGTTCCTTTATTGGTTACAATATCGCTCTTTCTTTGAAACACGATAGTGTCTTATTTGGAAGGTCGTGTATTTCANTTGTTCCTTTATTGGTTACAATATCGCTCTTTCTTTGAAACACGATAGTGTCTTATTTGGAAGGTCGTGTATTTCAGGCTATACGTTACCTATCAGTTGTTGGTGGTCGGTGACTAAAACACATATATCACTATTGAGATAAATTTTTCCACAATCCATTGAAAGCTCTCCATTCCTGACTTTCAGTAGCATGTCAGTAAACATACAGTTATCCTCTGAAGACGTAAGTACTCTCATGTTTGTTTTAAGTGCTAGTTTTGTTACGTTGGACCAAAGATACGAACTTTTAAATGATGCATTGACTTCATGAGCTACANTGTTTTAAGTGCTAGTTTTGTTACGTTGGACCAAAGATACGAACTTTTAAATGATGCATTGACTTCATGAGCTACACTCCGCGCTGCCGCCCCCGCCTGTGTATAGGTCCGTGCTTGTCTCGACTTTAGAAATTACTTTTACACAAAACTTTTCATAACTTTTAAAGTATTGGTGATAATGTTATGCTGTTAAGGACATTTCCTATCTTCATTAAACCGTTTTAATTAAGAATTAATTTAATTTGATAAACATTAAGTTATTTTGGTTTAGAAAAGACAGTGAATTTTACGTTCGTAAATACGCTTATTACTACTTATTTATTGAAGATAGATATAGGTATGCTACCGGTGAAATTTTTGTAGACCATTTAATTTTGCACAATTCTTCCTTCCTGATTTTTTTTATATCTCTGAAGGATTAGAGCGCACTGGCCTCAAACCTTTTTCCCGACTTGATTCACTGATGCCGTTAATGTTCAGCTCATNAAACATTAAGTTATTTTGGTTTAGAAAAGACAGTGAATTTTACGTTCGTAAATACGCTTATTACTACTTATTTATTAAAGATAGATATAGGTATGCTACCGGTGAAATTCTTCCTTCCTTATTTTTTTTATATCCCTGAAGGATTAGAGCGCACTGGCCTCAAACCTTTTTCCCGACTTGATTCACTGATGCCGTTAATGTTCAGCTCATANCTGAAGGATTAGAGCGCACTGGCCTCAAACCTTTTTCCCGACTTGATTCACTGATGCCGTTAATGTTCAGCTCATATAAGTGCTGGGGCAATATATAATAAACACAAACCTTCCTCGATAAATGCAGATCATAACACAAAAACCGCATCCAAATCCGTTCTGTGGTTCTCGAGATTAGCGCAGCCATATAGACAGACAGACGTGTGCCAGGGACTTCCTGTTATACTATGTAGTGATTACCAATCTTCAGTTACTTCTCACACGAGTACGACAATATTTAAAATTGAAGTAGTAACACTTGACACGTGAAAATGTTTTATAAATGTACTCTTTTAAAATTGACGGAAGAATTACATGAATGTTGAAGTGTATAACAATGAAGGTTAATAAGTTGCATTTGTATATTCTTGTTTACATTTTTTTACCGTAATTTTAAACAAAATTCATAATACTGTAATTTAAAAACAGACCGAAATTATTTCTTTGTTATTTGTACATGTGTGTTGTATTTTATTTCAGGTTGCTACGAACAACTTGGAGCGCTTAGGAACAACACAAACTCTGCAGAAAAATATAATACATCGCCTTGAAGCCCAGATCCGCAGTCTGGAGGTGAGCATTGAAACTATGGGTCATTTCATTGCAAACCTGGTTGACACTAGGAATGATATAGATATTCCTGGGGATGTCCGTCGAATTGTATCTCAGTTAATTACAGCAGAGAGAAGGAAGTCCCGTACTGATGAACCTGTTGGTATGAAATTCTGTATCAAAGATATACCAGGGGGGAAAATAAAGGTAATGCCATTTCCACTGAAATCTGCGCAAAGTTCACCGGATCTGGGTGTGACATTACAAGGATTATCGACACTTTTATCTAGAAGCAGAGCTCAAAACGAAACAAAAAAACCTGAAAAAAGTACCTTTACCCCAGTATCCTCTCAAAATGTCACAGTACGCTCAAATGATGATGTATATAAATTGATAAATAGGAAAGAATTCAAGGCTCAGGAACTTTCTGACATTTTAACAAGTAACACCAATTTGCACAAACAATCTGCATGTCATATTGTAAGTGACCTAAATTTGAATATTGTATCACACGAGAGTTCAAATGAAAGTAGTAGTACTAGCAATAAAACGAGAAAGGAATATCCTTCAGAACCACATGTACATCCTTTAGACTCATGTCAAGGTGTTAGTTTTACATATGGTGGAACAACAAAGTTAAAAACTCTTAAACCAGGGCGAGCAATGTCTGCTCAAAGTTTGAGCTTGAAATCACAATTACCAGTTAACATTAAATTTCATTCTGAAACCAAGGCAAGTTCAGATAATAATGAGACTATTACATCCACTCAATTTAATACTAATAATAAATGTGAAAACTAATTTTTTTTATTAGAGCTTCAATTTCCATTAGTTAATTTTTTTAACATGTATTCTATAAGATGTTTATGACGTTTAAACAAGACACTTAATGGTTGCCAGTCTTTAAATGATGAAATGAAATTTTAATCCACTATTGTAGTAAACGAGTCTGTGTCCTTGCCTTGTTTATTTAAAATGGAACATAGAGGGCCAGAGTGTCGGCTGCTCAAAGAACACACTACAGCGATCAGGTTTTTAATTTATATTATTTTGAATCATGTGACGAATGCTAGGCGTTTGCACCAGTCGTAACTATCTTCATAATCGGTCGAGTCCACTATCGGCCTGTGGGGTAGTAATTGCGTAGCTGAGACCTATGTGGCACAATAGAGAAAACCTTTCTTTAATTATTAGTCATAACATTTTTTTTAGTCCTAAGTTATTACACACATGGTGCCTAATTCTCGAGGTATTGCTCCATAATTCCGATGCAAGTTTGCTTCAAATCTCTCAGATTATTGTGATTGGCCACAACTCAGCTAGTTGACGTTACTGACTGAGTAAAACCTATTGTTCGGGTATTAAAATATAATGTTGGTGTTTGAATTAGTTGCAAGTATAAAATGCCAACTAATAGAGGACTCGGGGCTGAGAGTTACCAATAGACCCAAATTGAACATCAATTTGTATAAATTTTAAATTAAAAAAAAAATTTGATTTTTTATAAGTATGGCTGTTATCTCGTTCAAAGCATATGGTTTACAGCAAACTTTAATGCCAATGGAAATCTGCAGAACTATACATTTTTGAGTTCAAAAATAAATTCTTAGCTAATGACAGAATTCTAGATACTCGAAGAGTGCTAAACAATTTTAGTTAAAACTAATGTTTAAAAAAGAAATCTTATTCGTAGCGTATAAAAGGATTCGACCATATTGGACTCGCTATCTTCTTCCAGGCCGATTATGGACTCTACGAACAAATAAATTCTACTGAAAAAACTCGATCATTACCGATTCTCTTCGATGATACCGATTTCCCGACCCTCAAGTCACATTAGAACACAAAATATTAGGTCACACTTTTGTATAGCACTCCTTCAACCTACTAGAAGTTAGTACCTTATTATCATTTCATATATTAAAATATCATGTTACTATATAAGATAAAGAAATTATAGTATGTAATGTTTAATTCGTGTGTATTATATAATTGTATATTTGATTGAACAGAGAATATGTATAAGAGTGAACCAGTCAATTCTCTTAGTTAATTAGAAGTTTCTTATAATATAATTTGTGTATTATTGTTTGAAATTGCACAGATAATAAATAATGTATGTGCTCTTTAATACAATCAGTGTAGCCACTGTTATAATAATCTGAGATAATTTTTATTATGTTTTCATACAACACGCAAATGTATACAAAAATATATATATATGTTATTTAGGTGTATCGTACATATGTATATTTCTGAGTACTTGACATCTACAGCACTGCTAAAAATATGTCAACACAATTCGGTATATTATTTTTATAATATTATGAATGTATTTTAATAATAACTCAAAAAATGCTACATATAACAAAAATCATTNTTTGTTATTTAGGTGTATCGTACATATGTATATTTCTGAGTACTTGACATCTACAGCACTGCTAAAAATATGTCAACACAATACGGTATATTATTTTTATAATATTATGAATGTATTTTAATAATAACTCAAAAAATGCTACATATAACAAAAATCATNACGGTATATTATTTTTATAATATTATGAATGTATTTTAATAATAACTCAAAAAATGCTACATATAACAAAAATCATTTGCATTGTAAAAAAATCATAAATGTATGTAATGGAAATCTACAATTTTTTATTGTTCTTATTTGTTGTAAAACTATGTAATGTTTTCATGTTGTATGCAGTTTGTGATTTTATTTACGTAAAAATAATTAAATTGTTTTTATATGTAGCTATTTAATATTGAATAAATTATTGTAATTATTTTTTTTATGTCTGTCAAAAATTATTATAAATTTTGTAATGAATATCTGTTAAGCAGCTTACATTTATGTTAATGGATTGTTTCCGATTAAATAAAGTTCTTCAGAACACAGTTTGAAGAAATTTTAGTTAGTTAGTAATTTTTTATAAAGATACTACTGACGTCCTGAGCAATTTAATTATGGTTACTATACTGATGATATGCTAAATTTTCGTCGCACATTCTAACATATACACTGAAGAGCCAAAAAAAANCATTCATATACACTGAAGAGCCAAAAAAAATGGTGCACCAGCCTTATATCGTGTACCCCTCCCCCCACCACCCCTTTCCTACCTTCGACCCACCAACAAGCAGGCAGAAGTGCCGCAAGACGACGTGGCATGGACTCGACTAATGTCTTTAGGTATGCAGGAGGCATTTCACACCACGAATCCTGCAGGGCAGTCCACAAATCAATTCTGCGCCAATTCGAGAAAGGGTTGCACATTTGTCATGTTTAATGATTCTCGTCAGTCTTCGTTTGTCCCGNCACCAGCCTTATATCGTGTACCCCTCCCCCCACCACCCCTTTCCTACCTTCGACCCACCAACAAGCAGGCAGAAGTGCCGCAAGACGACGTGGCATGGACTCGACTAATGTCTTTAGGTATGCAGGAGGCATTTCACACCACGAATCCTGCAGGGCAGTCCACAAATCAATTCTGCGCCAATTCGAGAAAGGGTTGCACATTTGTCATGTTTAATGATTCTCGTCAGTCTTCGTTTGTCCCGTTCTTTCACGATCTTTTTCCGGCCGCAGCGTTGTCGAAGATGTGATGTTTTACAGGATTTCCGATATTCACGGTACACTCGTGAAATGGTCGTACGCGAACATTCAAATATTATCGCTAACTTGGAGATGCTATGTTCCATCTCTCTTGCGCTGGCTATATCACCACGTTCAAACTCACTTAAATATTGATAACCTGCCATTGTAGTAGCAATAACCAATCTAGCTGCCGACCGCATCGCGTTACTCTGATTGGTTCCATATCTCTGTTATTGCATACGCACGCCTATACCAGTTTTTTTTTCGCTTTCAGTCTAGTTTTAGTCTAATAATAAGCTTAATGCACGACCACATATTAATGATTAAAGGAAGTATAAAAATTGTTATCGCTAATTCCATTCAGGGTATGTCAATATTGTTTGTAAATATAATCTAGCGCTCATGCTAAATTATTTAAATATGATGAAATATTTACCAGCTATGAGGGAGTAGTTCTTATAAAGTTATAAGAGTAGAATAAAACAGCAGTGTCTGACACATGGGATATGGATGTGGAGTGTGGAGCAGGTCAATGACCTCGGGCAGCAGCCATGTCGGATGTGTGTGATCTTGATCTGGGAGTTGCATTGAATTCGGCATGTGATGAACTTGGGATGAATTTAAGGTTGAAAAAGGCAAAAAAACTAAATATTTTGGAAAAAATCAGAAATATAAAGAAAAAAAAAGTAGAACATTTAAAATACAGAGATGTGATAGTAAAACTAATATATACTTTAAAAAAATTTGGAAAATGTATGGTAAAGTAAATATCTTTTGTCAAAAATTTGCATGTAGAAGGCCTCGGACTAATGTTAATAAAATGTATATGTTGGAGCACATATCCTCTTGGCACCACGATCAGCAGATGATTCATCCCCACAACAACCCCGTCGAATTTTTATTGGGTTATTTAATAGACTCCTTGCATTATTTACTTACTACAGTCAAACCCTTTGACATTCCAATGGTTTTACATCATACCCAAAACCCCTGCCTCCTAGACCCGTTCCACAATTTACTCACACCATCACAACACCTACCGCCCACTGACACACACCACTACCCCAACTCATACTTCGCTGATCAATTAAGCTGGATTTTGAGTTTTGTTATAAATTCTGCTACCCCGACCACCACAAATACTTAATCACTATATTTCGATTCCCTCCACTCCCTACCACCACTGACCATTGTTTTTAGCACTTCCTGCTAGAAAACTTAAGTGAAGAAAACAGTTAATATGGTTAAAGTCGCCCATCCTCACAGTTCTTAATCTGACGCGAGAGGTGAAAGGATTACTTTTCCTTATCTTACAATTTTAACATATTCAGTCTGGCCAGTCTCGTAAGCTATTTATCTTATGGTGGTTTATTTCAACTGTTCTCTGGGTATTCAAGAAGGGCGTGCTATAATATATATATATATATGATGTCACAGAATAATTGTGACAAACGTTAAGGGGTGATATGATAGGTAATGAAATGAACAAAATTTTTCTTATAATGAACGTCCGGAGACGCTCCGTTGAAACGCCAGGCGACGTTGTAAAATAGTTCCACGCACACCGGAGGTAGGCATTCCATGGCAAGCGTATTACATGTCTGCTTTCGATCATGCAGTAATCTGTAGCTAGACAACGTGAGGGCCGATTACAGAGCCTCGCCTCTGTCCCGAAGAGGTAAACACTAACAAAAGCATTGAGAGCCGCAATGGACCGCATATGTTGTGCGCAATTCGTTAAGTCCTTCCCTTACCATATTCCACTACCTAGACCTGCGTCGTTGCTGCCTGAGTTGTAACAGTTGTTGCGGATTCACTTGCACTGCGCTTCGTACACCAGACATTTCATGGACGCTTATTCAACGTCATAACTGGCGAATATGCATATGATGTAGGTGAGTGTACTGCAGCCATTCATCGTATGAGAGCGTAAGGGCAAAATGTGTCCCTACGCCACATTTTTACGAGAAAATACTGGTTAGAGATGAGGCGAACTCGTCCACAATCTCACATGCGATCGTTCACGACATGGACATCAGCCACACCTCCGTGTGGAGAGTGCTCCGTCAGTACAGACTACATCCATTGTACGTGCAAAAGGTACAGGCACTTTAACCAGCTGAATTTGAGACCCATATGCGTTTTGTACAGTTGTTTATGCAGCAGTGCATTGCCGAGCCAGAGTTTGCTTCGTGTGTGTTCTTACCAGACCAAACGTGTTTTACGAGAGATTTTTATTTCTGTAGCCACAACAGCCACATGTGAGCAGAAGAAAATCCACATGCAGTGGTAGTCACACATCATCAACAACAGTTTGCAGTGAACGTGTGGGCTGGCATCGTCTACAAACTTATTAATGGACCCTTTATTATTCCAGCCCATTTAGACGGCCGAGTGTATTACAACTATGTGGCAAACGATCTACCCAAATTTCTAGGAGATGTGCAGCTGAATGTATGAGTCAACATATGGTATCAACATGATGGCTCCCTGTCACATTTTAACTTTTGTTTTCACAAACACATCATCCACATGTTTGGGGTTAAGTTCATTGGGAGAGACTGATCTGTTCCATGGCCACCAGGGTCACCGACTTCACGCCAATCAATTCCTTCCTATGGGGCCACATTAAGAGTTGTGAGTACTCTACGTCCTGGTAGAACCGTGAAGTTCTCGTAGAACGAATATAGTTGTCATGCAACATGTTTCGAAACACTCCTGGCATCTTCTAGAGGGTCCGCCAGGTAATGCATCTGCATTGAAACGTCTGAAATCAAGCAAAGACCAGCCATTTTCAACAACTGCTTTAGGTTAACGTATGCGAATGTGTAACAGGCAGTCCATAAAGTACTGCACCCTACAAACGTCTACCTACTTAGAGTATTATTACTGTAAACTCTACAGTAGTACATCAAATACCACTGTTTCCTTGGAGGTAGGCAGCTAGAGCATTTTATTTGCATTGCTAACTGTCAGTCTCTCAGGCGTTAAAACGTGTAGTACAAAGACGCCTTGCGTTTAAACAGAATTTCTCCTGCCATCCGTTCTCTGAAGAAGAAAAAATTGTTTTCAATACATTACCTGTCATACCTAGAAATTTGTCTCTATGAACCTGTGACAGACTGTGTGAATGTATATATATATATATATATATATATATATATATACACACATACGGCGCGTCATATANGTATATATATATATATATATATATATATATATATACACACATACGGCGCGTCATATACAATATAACATATGTGACACATATATAAAATTAATGGAGCGTCCGTTTAAATTTCAAGCACATATTCGTACAAGCGAACCATTGGAGCCATATATGAATCCATAAAATACGACATTAAATCTTTATAGATGTAAATTAATATACATAATTCCTTTATATATTTTTTATGTTCTGCGTATTTACAGAGGTCTATTAAAATAAGAGAAAAGCCTGAACAAACATATTTTGTTGCTCGCATAAGACTGTGATTGCAGAAACGGGTTGTTTTAGATGCTGATTGATTACTGACGCCTCTTGTGTCGCATTGGCTCTAAAGTTCTTTGTGAAAATCCCCTTCAATATTTGATGATCTCTGTCACTGTGGATTGGATTTCGTCCGCTTTTATTCATCATTGATGTTGACTAAACACGATTTGTGTACGCTGTCATCACCTTGGACACTGTTGCTCTCGANCGCTTTTATTCATCATTGATGTTGACTAAACACGATTTGTGTACGCTGTCATCACCTTGGACACTGTTGCTCTCGACGCACCTAACAAATTACCTGACTTTGATACACCTTTCCAATCTAACAGCGTTCCAACTAACTGCCTGCGTTGAAAGTCAGAGAGGTCTACACTTTTGCCTCGCCTACATATGACTGATTGCACACCTGAATACAAACTTAATCCCTTGATAAATGCAGACTGACGTTCTTCACTGCAATACCAAAGAACATTTCCAAAGCAGAAATGCTCACCATTGTCACTTCAAAATGTAATATGTTCCTGAACACAGGCGATTTCCTTAGGTCAATTACCAACTGAATTTGCCTATAAACAAAATGTGCACACGCATTAAATTTATTGCATAGCTCCCACGCTTGCAATTTTAATTACTTATTCATTTTTTATATTTTTCATTGAGATCATGTGAGGAGTTAATTTAATGCTGTTCTCACACACTTGGCATCCTGGCATCGCTTTTGGCGGTATCACCGGCTGAGTTTCTTACATCGTCAGTGATTTCTTTCAATCAGCCATCGATCTCATTTGCAAAGGCGATAACTAGGTACCAATAGCACTAATGTGATGTGACATTTGCATTTAGACAAAGTGCTCGAAAACACGAATAGAGTTGCTGCACTCAGAATACAATGAATTGGAATTTTAAAACAGTTATTGTCATCCCCCTGTGTTATTTCTGAAGGCTTATCAGGGGACTGATAATAAATTAACTTATAACATTTCTTAAACTAACACCCATGCCTTACCTAGGATTCCAACCCAGAACCTCCCACACCCTNTAAATTAACTTATAACATTTCTTAAACTAACACCCATGCCTTACCTAGGATTCCAACCCAGAACCTCCCACACCCTCGACCGGCGGCGCCACGGGAGGTCGGCCACGCATAATACATATCGCGATTCACATAAGTGCGTGAAATGAGGCAAAAACATTTTACAAAGTGATAATATGCAGAAATATTAAAACATATTTATGGCTGCAGGTCATTTACTTGCTAAACTATGCATTGTACTACTTTCCATTACCACTTACTGCAGTAACTGGAGAAAACATTAATTCATCGCTCTAGCATCCATTCTTCCCACGGAATCGTAACGGGCTCTGGGTTGGATAATGAAAATGTGTTTGTTATGGCTGAAACTTCACTTCGTCATAATATTAATAACTATGTCGAACAATGTGTCAGCCGTTTTTCAAAAGTTAATTNGTGGCTGAAACTTCACTTCGTCATAATATTAATAACTATGTCGAACAATGTGTCAGCCGTTTTTCAAAAGTTAATTGCACGTTTTTGTCTCTCATGAAGAAAAAAAGTTGCTGGTCGGCTNAATCCACATGCAGTGGTAGTCACACATCATGAACAACAGTTTGCAGTGAACGTGTGGGCTGGCATCGTCTACAAACATATTAATGGACCCTTTATTATTCCAGCCCATTTAGACGGCCGAGTGTATTACAACTATGTGGCAAACGATCTACCCCAGTTGCTAGAAGATGTGCAGCTGAATGTATGAGTCAACATATGGCATCAACATGATGGCTCCCTGTCACATTTTAACTTTTGTTTTCACAAACACATCATCCACATGTTTGGGGTTAAGTTCATTGGGAGAGACTGATCTGTTCCATGGCCACCAGGGTCACCGACTTCACGCCAATCAATTCCTTCCTATGGGGCCACATTAAGAGTTGTGAGTACTCTACGCCCTGGTAGAACCGTGAAGTTCTCGTAGAACGAATATAGTTGTCATGCAACATGTTTCGAAACACTCCTGGCATCTTCTAGAGGGTCCGCCAGGTAATGCATCTGCATTGAAACGTCTGAAATCAAGCAAAAGGCCAGCCATTTTCAACAACTGCTTTAGGTTAACGTATGCGAATGTGTAACAGGCAGTCAATAAAGTACTGCACCCTACAAACGTCTACCTACTTAGAGTATTATTACTGTAAACTCTACGGTAGTACATCAAATACCACTGTTTCCTTGGAGGTAGGCAGCTAGAGCATTTTATTTGTATTGCTAACTGTCAGTCTCTCAGGCGTTAAAACGTGTAGTACAAAGACGCCTTGCGTTTAAAAAGAATTTCTCCCGCCATCCGTTCTCTGAAGAAGAAAAAATTGTTTTCAATACATTGCCTGTCATACCTAGAAATTTGTCTCTATGAACCTGTGACAGACTGTGTGTATGTATATATATATATATATATATATATATACACACACATACGGCGCGTCATATACAATATAACATATGTGACACATATATAAAAATAATGGAGCGTCCGTTTAAATTTCAAGCACATATTCGTACAAGCGAACCATTGGAGCCATATATGAATCCATAATATACGACATTAAATCTTTATAGATGTAAATTAATATACATAATTCCTTTATATATTTTTTATGTTCTGCGTATTTACAGAGGTCTATTAAAATAAGAGAAAAGCCTGAACAAACATATTTTGTTGCTCGCATAAGACTGTGATTGCAGAAACGGGTTGTTTTAGATGCTGATTGATTACTGACGCCTCTTGTGTCGCATTGGCTCTAAAGTTCTTTGTGAAAATCCCCTTCAATATTTGATGATCTCTGTCACTGTGGATTGGATTTCGTCCGCTTTTATTCATCATTGATGTTGACTAAACACGATTTGTGTACGCTGTCATCACCTTGGACACTGTTGCTCTCGATGCACCTAACAAATTACCTGACTTTGATACACCTTTCCAATCTAACAGCGTTCCAACTATCTGCCTGCGTTGAAAGTCAGAGAGGTCTACACTTTTGCCTCGCCTACATATGACTGATTGCACACCTGAATACAAACTTAATCCCTTGATAAATGCAGACTGACGTTCTTCACTGCAATACCAAAGAACCTTTCCAAAGCAGAAATGCTCACCATTGTCACTTCAAAATGTAATATGTTCCTGAACACAGGCGATTTCCTTAGGTCAATTACCAACTGAATTTGCCTATAAACAAAATGTGCACACGCATTAAATTTATTGCATAGCTCCCACGCTTGCAATTTTAATTACTTATTCATTTTTTATATTTTTCATTGAGATCATGTGAGGAGTTAATTTAATGCTGTTCTCACACACTTGGCATCCTGGCATCGCTTTTGGCGGTATCACCGGCTGAGTTTCTTACATCGTCAGTGATTTCTTTCAATCAGCCATCGATCTCATTTGCAAAGGCGATAACTAGGTACCAATAGCACTAATGTGATGTGACATTTGCATTTAGACAAAGTGCTCGAAAACACGAATAGAGTTGCTGCACTCAGAATACAATGAATTGGAATTTTAAAACAGTTATTGTCATCCCCTGTGTTATTTCTGAAGGCTTATCAGGGGACTGATAATAAATTAACTTATAACATTTCTTAAACTAACACCCATGCCTTACCTAGGATTCCNAAGCGCATTAAATTTATTGCATAGCTCCCACGCTTGCAATTTTAATTACTTATTCATTTTTTATATTTTTCATTGAGATCATGTGAGGAGTTAATTTAATGCTGTTCTCACACACTTGGCATCCTGGCATCGCTTTTGGCGGTACCACCGGCTGAGTTTCTTACATCGTCAGTGATTTCTTTCAATCAGCCATCGATCTCATTTGCAAAGGCGATAACTCGGTACCAATGGCACTAATGTGATGTGGCATTTGCATTTAGACAAAGTGCTCGAAAACACGAATAGAGTTGCTGCACTCAGAATACAATGAATTGGAATTTTAAAACGGTTATTGTCATCCCCTGTGTTATTTCTGAAGGCTTATCAGGGGACTGATAATAAATTAACTTATAACATTTCTTAAACTAACACCCATGCCTTACCTAGGATTCCAACCCAGAACCTCCCACACCCTAGACCGGCGGCGCCACGGGAGGTCGGCCACGCAGAATACATATCGCGATTCACATAAGTGCGTGAAATGAGGCAAAAACATTTTACAAAGTGATAATATGCAGAAATATTAAAACATATTTATGGCTGCAGGTCATTTACTTGCTAAACTATCCAATGTACTACTTTCCATTACCACTTACTGCAGTAACTGGAGAAAACATTAATTCATCGCTCTAGCATCCATTCTTCCCACGGAATCGTAACGGGCTCTGGGTTGGATAATAAAAATGTGTTTGTTGTGGCTGAAACTTCACTTCGTCATAATATTAATAACTATGTCGAACAATGTGTCAGCCGTTTTTCAAAAGTTAATTGCACGTTTTTGTCTCTCATGAAGAAAAAAAGTTGCTGGTCGGCTTACATTAGAATTAGGGGAACCAGAACCAATAAAACTTAATATTTTGCTCCAGTTTGATTGTCATAAGTGGCGCATTCCGCTGAAGGTTAGGACAAGCAGACATTCTTAACGAAGAAGGTTACCTTGTACGAAGGATAGAGATGTCGAAAATGCCATAAAATCCTATATAGGAAAAACATTCAACGAGGAAGTAGCGTAAGAAGAACATGGTTCGGGGTGGGTATTGGCCAAAGTGAATCATCTTTATCCTCGATTTTACTGGTGCGTTTATCTTTGCGAGATTTGTTTTATTTCACGATGAAATCTCGTGTAGTTTACGGATGCGATAAGCAGCTTTAGAAAAAGTANTTACATTAGAATTAGGGGAACCAGAACCAATAAAACTTAATATTTTGCTCCAGTTTGATTGTCACAAGTGGCGCATTCCGCTGAAGCTTAGGACAAGCAGACATTCTTAACGAAGAAGGTTACCTTGTACGAAGGATAGAGATGTCGAAAATGCCATTAAATCCTATATAGGAAAAACATTCAACGAGGAAGTAGCGTAAGAAGAACATGGTTCGGTGTGGGTATTGGCCAAAGTGAATCATCTTTATCCTCGATTTTACAGGTGCGTTTACCTTTGCGAGATTTGTTTTATTTCACGATGAAATCTCGTGTAGTTTACGGATGCGATAAGCAGCTTTAGAAAAAGTAACCATAGCTTGAATAACGCGAAAAGACCAGCTTCCTCTATGAGTTACGTGATAATCATAGTGGGGTACCTTAGAACACACGTAGCAACCAATGCCCGGCATAAAAACTATTGAAAGGGCAAAACAAGCTAATTAAAAATGGAGTAATGAAACTAGTTTTTCAAGTTTAAAATTGGAATATATTATATCAAAGTAAGCAGCTGTAATATCATTTCCATAGTGTAACACCACGGCAGGAAAATCATTAGCTTCCACTGACTGAAAAAATAAGTAATTATTTCGTAGAATATTATTTAAAAAAAGTGTAGGTTATAAATTACTTTCCACAAACATGTTGGTGTATGCATCCAAATCCCATATCATTGTATATCAAGTTGTATTGAAACAATATTTTACATTATACTTTGACGAGACAATAGTGCAAAGTTAAAACCACCACAAGGACAAAACCATAAAAAACTGTTTCCTTAGGAAAAAAAATTACTATACTTTGTCAAAAATTTACTCTTACCTAGTTTGTATCTAAGCTGCTGTATGCCTCCCCCTCCATCTGCTTCACTCACAGCTATGTGATGTCAGCTGTAAGGTAATAATGTGAAAACGGTCCCAAACCCTGTCTCCACCTCGACAGCAGGTGTCAGTCGCATTGGCACTTTATGAACCATGTGAAATAAAATAAATTACACAGTTTTTTTGCTTAAGTGCTGGTCTTATATGTTACTTACATACATATTCTACAGTATGAATCCCAGTTTAGAAAGCTTTCAGACACACATGTTTTGTACTAGTAACTAAGCATGCTATTTCCACACAACCATATTATTTATATATATTAAAATAAAACCAGGACCCTTCACACACACAAAATTTTAAAAATTATATATAGTGTCCTTTGGATTTTCCCTATTCGCCGACACAGACAAAACCATACGTTATGTAAGATAATGTTCCCATTCGGTAAATTAAAATTTTCAGCCTCCAGGTAATGAAAAACCACACCAAAATATTTTTTTGTGAGAAATGAATAAGCAAATGCGAATAAAAATATTTATCTACATTTGTTATAGGATGAAGAGTGTATGACCATACTAAATGTGTTTCGGCATGTACACGCGCATCGAAGCCGAGGTGCATTAAAGAAATCAGTCCCGAACATTCCTCCTTTCAGGAAAGAGGAATCTCGTAGGAAAAATAACAGCACATAATAATAGCTTATGCGGTTAGATAAGGATAAACGAAATATGATCCCATTAGTGAGCACTAAGTTATTTAGCACCAAGTATTCACATAGCAAATTTATTGTATGTTTAGGTACACTCTAAAAACTTTTTGTACTTTAACAAGAAAAATCCTTGGGATCCCAGTTGCCAAGAAAATCCTACAAAGAGTTTTCTTGAAATTTCTGCAAATATTTATTTGTAATATTACAATTGATAACCTTGTATTACAATTGACATAGTGGAGAAGAGTACTTAAATAATTTTTCCTTCTAGAAACCAATGTGATAAAGAAATAACAGAGAATAACAAAAACAATATCTCAGATTATAATTTACGAAAAATAAATTTATACTTTGCCAGCACGGGGACTAGATCCCACACCTCTTGCGCATTATTAGCAGGCACCTTTAACTATAACACAAAATTTACAAACGAAATTAAGGTATATTTTTACAGTAATTAAAACTGCAAGTACCTACAACATATTAATGAAGTTATATGGTTAAGAATAAAAGGTACATTTATTTAATTGTAATAGTTCTGTTGTTGAGTTAAGAGATTTGAATGGCTCTTAACAACGAGGTATTGAAAGCCGATTTAAGAGTATTATGTAGCTAGGAAACATTAACACTTAATGAATAATACGATCACGTTTCACAATGATTATTTGAGTTGTTTTAATATATTTACGTTATTCGAACTTGCAATACATTTCTTTTTGCACGCAGCTACACATTACATCACCCATATTTTTTGCACAAAGAGTTATATACGGTTTTATGTTGTTGAGTGTCTGCCATTTTGCTGAAGCTCATGAAAACGGGTCAGTATAGTTCAAACATTTCTTGATGTATATTACAAACACGGCCCTTATAGTTTTACGAGATAAATATTTCTACTGTTACAAGCATTTGCACAATTACAAAGAATTTCTCAGGAAATATTATACATTTTTGTACAGTTTAGGCAATGTACAGTTACCAATTTGCATCCTGTTTGTTCGCCGACTGAATCGTCTCGTTACTTATTCTCTTTGCATTCAAACCGACGTATTATTCCGTCCACCAATGTTAATTATTTTTGAAAAAAAAAATTATTTTAATATTTACAATTTTTATGCAGTTTTAAATACTGTTTGGGGTAAAACTATAAGAATATTCTCTCCACTCGCATCCGCAAAGACAGTGCATAGCTCATGTAATAAAAAATATTTAATATTTAGTGTAATGCAAACTGAAGGCAAAGTGCGAAATAAGGTGTTTTACAGAATTCGAAGTCATTCCGTACAATGCCTGAAATTAATTGGCAAGGTATAATATAATAAACCATCATTTGCCTTGACATTGTACAGAAAGCCCAACGTCTTGTAGGTAAAGTCATCTGTTTGCTACGGTTCGATGTTACAGAATGTTGCCCTTTTTCTCACCCAGTGCCCTTGTACACATCAACCTCCCGCTAATCTTTGGAAATATAACATTCGAGATGTCGGAACGAAATGTTGAATCTAGTGCTAATGAATTGCATTACTTGACATAGAGTACGATTTGACGCTGACACATCTCAACTTCAAAGTTGTTCCAGAACAGTGTATGTCTAAGTAAAGGTGACGATCATAAAACATTTTCGACTTTTGTACTGATAAGAAGAAGGTAAGAAAATACCCCCGTTATTACTGACTACTGAATGGGTATGACTGTATGCTGTTTGAAAATAAAACAAAATTAATTCATACTTTTATATCTACCGCTATTCACTTTTATGTAAGCGATACAGAGTGTTTGATTTACTACATGCAGAGTACATATCGGTAGGCCATGGAGGAAAGTATGGAATGTAAAAATAACTTGCGGGTAAGTACAAAAACAGTACTCGTCATGATGTTGAACTATACCTTCATTTCTGCGAACATTGTGAAAAAAAAAGTGTAAAAACGGGCATTGTCGTAAAACCAAAAATTTCCTCCGAATTTAAATCTCGCTGTCAGGTTGACCTAATCGATTTCCAGTCACAATCAGATATACCTTTTAAGTATGCCATGGTTTATCTGGACCATTTAATAAAATTTGTTCTCCGGATTCTCAAAACAAATAATGCTGAAGTAGTTGCGTACAACCTCGTTGAAATTTTTACATTTTTTGGAACTCCATCTGTTTTGCGGTATGAAAGCAGAAGAGAATTCCATAATAAGATTGTCAATATTTTGAAATTATATTGTCCTTCATTAAAAATTGTTTATGGTAAGCCCCGTCTTTCATAGAGTCTGGGCAGTGTCGAACGGGCAAAGAAAAACCTTGAAAATATGAGTGCCACTTGTATGCAAGATGAGAAGACCGGCCAATGGAGTGAGGGCATGTGATTCGTCAAGTTGATGAAAAAAAGAGCCTACAATTCTGCCATTAAAACATCGCATTATAAAGCTATCTTTGAATGCAAGGTTAAAGTAGATCTTGCTATATCTTCATCTCCAAATGAAGAATTACAAAACATTGAAAGTGTAGATGATAGATATCCAACAAGTCACAAACAATGTACAGAGTAGAGGAAATACCGATACTGGCCTAACTAAAGTAATCGATCCTCTAAGCCCCAACGTAATATAGAAAACAGAAAACGCAAGCACTCCATTAAACTTAGATCCCATAAAACCTTCCAGCTCAGAAGAAATCAGCGACCTAAATTACAATTTTGACTCAATACAAAATCCCTCCAAAATCCAACAACCACATGATGTGTATGTTCAAACCAACCTTCGGGTTCTTGCAAGTGTGTGGAGTGCTGCAGTGATATGTATTGCTCGTGTGGACATTTCACGAACACTAATGATAATAGTGGTGAGAAGTGTGACGACTTGAAACTCTATGCCTTAAATAAAAAAATTAAATTAAGGAAATAAAATGGTCAAAATAATTTCTAGAAATTCAGACAAGGATGATAAAATCCCATTCTAAAAAAAATGTCCTGCACTTCCTTATGGAGGCTTGTGTTCGTGTTCCCAATTCTAAAGTAGACGAAGGATGAGGAGACGTGCGGAACATACTAGCAGTCATCATGAATGTAGCAGAAGACGGATTTTATAAATTGGGAACCACCTACGGATCACTGAAGCACCTGTGCACGAGATCGCAGATTACTCTATGACCAAAACCTTTCATTGGAGTCGATTATGATACTGTCCAAGAAAACACACTTCGTTCTGTTACTACTACCCGGGGTATAAGGGGCTGTGACTCACTCGGGAGGAAGGTTTCTGGGCGTTTGAGGTGGTGTGGAAGTACCATGCTATAGAATACATGCCTGGTTACCGCATTTTACCCTAGAAAGGGTGGGTGATGCGTCTCTTATAGCCTATCTCCACTCATGGTGAGCCAAGGCTCCTCGTGCCACCCCTGGTTCCGTAAATTTTGCTCCTCCGCCCATCTCCCTATGGTAACCAGTCTCCTCGCGGCTGGTCAGGGGTATCTGCCATGATGGCTTGGGCTGATAGATAGTACCTAGGCCCGACCACTTGGCGGGGTGTTGGGCCACTTGGAATTTATGCCGATGGGTCTCAATACTGGAATTTCATGGTGCAGAAATTCTAAACTCAGGGAAAGGTCAGTGTCCTATAACAGCTCCTCCGGCTTCACTGCTGGTTATGGATGGGTGGCGATGGCATGGAGATGGTGATGAGACATGGAAGAACTCTGGAACTTACGGGTCCAGACCTACGGATTTTGATAAGGACGGAAACCTTCCATTCTACTGTATCGCACGCTGCCCATCTCTTTTGGTTGGTGTAATTGGTGGGGCGGTCGGGGGCATTGAAACCCCACTAGTGCCATGGCAAATAAGTGGCAGCACGGGCAGATCAGTTTGGAACCACCCGAGGTTTTCTCTGGTGTACCGATCATTAGAGGTTGGAATCGTGCTGGAAGCAGTTAACTCTGTATGCTGGAGGAGGTCTGGAGAGATTCCCCCTCTCAAAGAAACACCGGGCGGTGAGCGGCAACCCGCTCCGGTTGTGTCCTGGTAACACGCTAGGGATATGGATAGGACCCCGGTCCGACCACAAGCTTGATATTGGAGGGCGAGGGTCTCAGAACCGTGTGGTCGTACTTGTGAATCAGGTTGGGGCTTGGAATTTGGTTACTTTAGGTGGGTAGCTGGGTCACCTGCGATGAGAGGACGTGAACACTCTTCTCCACCGATTGGGCGGTCGTAGCGCGGGATGGCCTCACGGCTAAGAGCGCTACGTAAACATATAAAAGTACGAAGGACGAGAGGCTATAGTATTCGCATATATCTAATATATAGAATTCTCCCGTCACAGTGTTAGTCACTGAACTCCTCCGAAACGGCTGGACCGATTTTTATGAAATTTTTTATGTATACTCGGTAGGTCTGNGGTAGGTCTGCGAATCGATTTATATCTATTTTTTTCACCCCTAAGTAATAAGGGTGGCCACCCCCAAACAATTTTTTTTATTGTTTGAACAAAATTTTTATTTTTTATTTTTTTATGATGTGGCATCAAAAAATACATACCCTCCTAAATTTTCACCCTTCTACCACCAACCCTTATTTTTT
>NQII01000565.1:182926-213037 GCA_002778355.1 Clitarchus hookeri | reverse complement strand
TTTTTATTGTTTGAACAAAATTTTTATTTTATATTTTTTTATGATGTGGCATCAAAAAATACACACCCTCCTAAATTTTCACCCTTCTACTACCAACCCTTATTTTTTTATAGCGATATTAGTAATTTAATAAATTTTACCCTAGGTCGATAACTGATCAATTATCATCGATCATTTATCGATCTAGGTTACAATTTATTCCCACCAGGTGTCTCCCAGTGACACAGCACGGAGTAGCCGGTCTCCACTTTCTATCACACAATAACCTTTCTCTTATCCATAAAATTACCGGCCGATTTCTGCACAATCGTTCATTCACAAGATGCTCTCATTGACCACATATTTCCCGATGTACACACACAATACATTCATCATGAGTGGCTGGCAGAAAGAGCAATTTTAGCAGCAAAAAATGTGGACGTCAACGAATTAAATTTCAATATACAGCAATTGCTGCCAGGGGACTTGGTGACATACAAATCTATTGATTCTGTTTGCGATGCTTCCGAAGCTGTGAATTATCCAGCAGAGTTTTTAAACTCTTTAGATTTACCAGGCATGCCACAGCATAATTTACAATTAAAGGTTGGATCTCCGGTTATTTTACTTCGTAATTTAAATCCACCACGGCTGTGCAACGGCACGCGATTAGTTGTTAAAAAAATGATGAAAAATGTAATCGAATGCATCATTTTAAATGGCAAATTCAGAGGTGAAAGTATCTTGCTACCACGGATCCCTATTATACCCACAGATGTGCCAATTCCATTCAAACGTCTTCAATTTCCAATTAGATTGGCATTTGCAATGACCATCAACCGATCTCAAGGCCAAACAATGTCTGTTTGTGGCTTAGATTTGAGCACGCCATGTTTTTCACACGGACAATTATACGTGGCATGCTCTCGAGTGGGCAAACCATCAAGTTTATTTGTATTAGCTACAGATGGCATGACAACAAATATTGTACACTCTACTGCGTTAAGGAATTGATATTGTTTTTTTGCTGCGTAAATAATTATATATTTTTCAATAAATTTTTATGAATTAAAATTATAAATGTTTGGTGTATTGTTAATTTTATATTCCGTTATCGTCCACAGAGCTCCATGCCTCTTCCACTTATATACCACATCCTCACACACTTACAATAAGTTATAGTTATTTTTTTCTAATACTATAATCACTAGAAATACTTTTTATGGCAAAACAACGTTTGCCGGGTCAGATAGTATATATATATAAAGCGATCAAGGCAGAAGAAAAATATGGGTCCCCCTTGCAGAAATAGAGGAAATGCACTTGTGGCATAATTTAGAACAAATATAACATGGACCGAACTGCGCTACGTAATTTTGTTTATAAATACTTGGTATATTTCTATGTCAATAAAATATGTTTCAAAAATGTTATTTTAACATATCGTCATATTTCGTTCCTACGATTATTATTACATTTATCATCCAACATATATAAAGCTCAGTACTTTTCTGCCAGTAAAAATACAATAACAAACATTTGTTTACAAATTATTTGGCATAATTATTCCTTAATACTATATAAGCGAGGGGAAAATATTGTTGTTAAATTTACTCGTATTCTTTTAACCAATTAACAAGGAAGCCTTTTTCTTTAATATCTGAATGAAGAAACAGTGACCACTCTATAGCTTCGTGTATAGGCAAATTCACTTTTATCATCAAAAATGAGACGCGAGTCACCATTTCGCAATAATGTGTAGTTCCTATTTAAATAAAAGAAAAATGAAGCACCAGAAACCATGAGAGAATATACCTTTAAAATTCACCACTAACAGAAAACGCCTGTGTTTGCACACTGAGGGCTGGCTCATGCACCGACATTGAAAAAAAAAGCCACATCTCTTAATATTATGAGAAGTGTACAGGTAACATGCAACAGAAGCCATCAGCCAACTTGGTTGTCGAGGTGGTCGTGGCCGGCCTGCGGCTATGTTGGATACCCTTCCCCCCACCCCCTCTACTAAATATCATTTAAACCTAAAAAAAATATTTCATTAAACATATATTTCAGTACAAAACATTTTAAAAATATTTACCCACTACCTCGGATTTCTAATAATTATTTTCCATTTGCATAAAACAAATTAAATAGCGAGAGTGTTTCGTCGCAGCAGATACATTCTTAAAATACATTTTTTTCAGAAAAACCAAAATGTCAAAGTTTGTATGTACACATTGCTATTTCCACTGGAAAAAGCACGTGATTTAACATCAACTGAGTTCCTACAAACCACCTATGCTCCTAACATAACCCCTCCTAATTTCGCCAGTGAAGATTCTTTCTCAGCCCAAGCAAACTTTTCCCTCGCCGCCATCCATCGTCTGCATTGCTCGGCGACGAGGACGCCGTGAGCCGTTTGAAGTGCAATGCGTGCATCCCTCCAACGTCTCTCTGAAATAACACAACGTTGCTGCACCATGCAGCAGGAACAGTCGTATGTCGGGAGCAGGGTTCCAGTAGCAGGTGGAATGAGGAGGAGGTGGTGGAGGTGGAGGAGTGCCTTCCACAGTGGGTGTGTTTCCAACCATGGCACGTGTTGCCAAGGAGAAGGGAGTGAGACTGGGTGATCAGTGTTGATTTTTGCGCTGATAACTATAAGGCAGAGGGGAGGGGGCTGAATGCAAAATTTACCGCAAGACCGGGAGACCGCTGGGTGGAGGGTGTCTTATGAGCTACGTACGATGCTGACTGAGACGGGGTTAGGAGGGTTTCCACACGAGATAATGTCCGCGCAGCAAAATTTTCGCCGACCTACTGTCGTCCGCTGCCATGCGTCAATGACGTAGTAACTAACGAGACTGACTGCCCTCTCCCCACCTTCCCATCAGCACATATCTTTCTCTACAAACCATTTGCACATGTTATGCGGTAAAAAAAAATGTGAAATTTGGTAAGTATGGAGTATTATATTTTTTATATATTAACATTTGGTCGCTGCCGAGATACACTTACATCTATATTTAAAAAAATTAATTGATAGGGGCATAAATGCAGCAACGTGACGTATTATAACTTATTTTTAAACGCAGTTTAAGCCCCAGGCAGGTGAGCCCTTAAATATACTTTTAAGGGGAAGGGCACGGCTATAACATACACTTTCAATTTATCAGCTTTAAAATATATCCAAAAAAATATTTCAACAAATAAAAATACAATAAGCTATACAAAACTATGGTCATACATAATGATATACAATATCATATTTGACTACAAAAAACTAAATTAAAAATGGCAAATATTTACAAATGCCAAATTTAAGAGGTAATTCCGTTCGCTTGTGCTCCGCTCATATTTTTCCCCACAAAATCTACATACATTTTCTACATTTCAATAGTTTTTTTCCTGTCTCCCCTCACTTCATGATATCATGCTTGGCACCTCTGGCATGCAATATAGTTACCTTTAGTTGCCGAATTTTCGCCAAAAATTCAGACCGCAGGAACCACATGGCGTAATTTTGTCCTCGTGTATTCTGAGTTTAATCTTGCGTGTTGCTGAAATTTTTGGTTTTTTTAGCACATGTTTCACATTCACTTTCTCAATTCATCTCGTCTTCATTTGTAATTTTTTTCCGATGCCAAATGTCTGGCAGCCAACTTTCGGGCATGTTTTCGTTTAGGCCTAGCTTCTTCTTTTGATGGCGTTCTCACGATCTCAATAAATGGAGAAATGTCCACTCACTTAGGCCTATGTGATGCTGGTAACATATTTTCAGAAGTTGGTCCACAAGTGAGGGTTTGAGTCACTGATATTTGCGATTTAGAGCATTTTGAGTGAACTTCAGTCGCTGCTGTTTTTGAGGAAACTGGACGACTTTGTATAACTGATGTGTCTATAAAATAAACCGAAAGTGAGAAGTTCTCATCAGGAAGGAAACATGTATTAAACAGGACAATACCTGTACATTCAAGCCCCGTGACTACATTGCCACCTTCCACTCCTTTTTTCCGAGCAGCAGAGAAAAGATTTCCTGAATGAGATTTCTTGAGAGATGTGTTAGGGTAACTATGGATAAATCTCGTTGCCTTTTGATGATAAAAATACTTGAGCGGTTTGAATACTGTCTTATCTAGAGTCTGAAGAGCATGTGTAGTATCAAGTGAGAGAAAAGCATTTAATGTCATTTTTACGACAGAAATTTAAGCATTTCAGTCCACAGTGTGAGTCTAGTATAAGATGGCACTTTCCCGATGGGCGGTGGGCTTGATAGTGGTGTAACCACTTTAGAAAAACACGTCTTCGTTGATATAACCTGAATCAATAATATATACTTCTGAACCAGGAGGCATGTCCTGTTTGAAGACGTCTTTAAATCGAACTCTTTTAAATATTATGAAAGGTGGGGTGAACAAACAACTAGCATTACAACAGGCAACATTAGTCACATTTTCACATCCCTCTGCCTTTGTTAGATTTACCACTTCCCTAATTCCCTTTCCTGACATCATTTTGGAAGGCACATTGTTCAAAGGAAATCCACTTTCGTCCACATTTAAAAATTTTCACGTTTTTTTGTAATATGCACCTCGTCACACAGTTAATTAAATAAATAGTAAAACACTTGAAGAGCTTTCTTGTTGATACCTGCAGCGCGCGCTAGCGATAGTCCCTCAGGTTATTTTTAGTGAAAGCGCACTCTGTTTATCTTAATGAAACCACTGAATAAGTCTTTACAAGCCTGTTGTGTCTCTTGGCTCCATGGATGCTGAATTGCATTTTTTTTTTGGCGTATACGAATGCAGATGAACGCACTTGACAAGGTGTGAAGCCGAACAATTTTCTGCTGAGAGACTTGAATTGTTCCGCTAAATCATTTTCATCATTTTCGCTAAAAGCTGTGGGATGGCCAGGTGAAACAATCCTTTGAATGTTTATTTCAGCACCTGCATCTGCCAATTTCTTGAAGAATTAATTAACTCTATCCTTCTGTGGTGAATACGGAATGCTGAAATGACGTTCTGTACACTGAAGGATCATTTCATTGTTAAAGACTTTTTAGTGGCCACCTCCATATTTCCAGTTCACCAGGTCTTCAGATTTTTATTATTTACGCACTCATAGTTGCGCACCATATGAAAAGAAATTAACATACATTGAATTCATGCGAGTGGAATAGTCACAATTACAGCTATTTGAATATCTCCAAATGGTAACATATATAAATTATATTTAATTTTTTTTAAAAATAAAGTGATTTTACTGTAATTATATAAAGAAATGTACATTGGAATAAAATAAAAACTTTGACGGTCAAACAATTGAAGTAATCTAGTAGCTGGCAAAGAAGTGCTTCGTCATAATCGCAGGAAAAATTGGGCAGTACTACATTACCACGGCTATTTCACCGTTCGACTGCGATTCTCATAATTGGTAATAGGTAGCGTATGCCAGGGGAGATAACAGCCAAGGTTACGTTTCAAGATAAGCAGGTACAAAAACAACCCTCACAACCTCCTCGGCTTGCTGATAGAACAAATTTCCTAGCGTGAGCTAAATAGTCCCATGAGTGGAATATCCCCACTCTACCCAATAATAGTACGATGGACATGTACAATTTTATTCACGAAAGAAAAATAAAGACGAAATTTGGAAACAATAAAATATGAATCTTGTAAAATATGAGATGTATGAACAACTCTGACTATAAAACATGTGGTTCGAAACACCTGTGTTGTGAATTTTTTTGCTTAATGCCTCATCTTATTTACATACACTATGAACACAATTTTATATAATTATATGGTAAATTACTATTTTAGACATTCTGTGACATTACGTAACCCTTGAAGTCACTTAAAACTTTGGTTAAAGCAGTGCAGCAGCTACTGTGCGTCGCCCATCAAATGCGTACCAGGTTCGATTCTGGGCGGGATCACTCCCGGATTTTATCTCGTGGCGAGTATAACTAACTACTGTCTCATGACATTTCGACTTGCCTTACAAACCCCTGTTACCAGATGGCTAATGCAAAGATCTTCCTTTCGCACTCACTTTTTCCTCGCTAAAAGATTATTTTGCATTTTACGTTTACAGATTGTCAGCTACATTTTCCTAGTGTTGAGCTACTCCATCTGATCCACTAGTCGAGAACCTTGTGTACACTCTCATATTTGTTCCTATTGAGCCACTGCTCCATGGACTGCCATCGTAGTGGAGCACCACGATGGCAGTCTTACCCAGTGCGCCGAATCGTCATTTGCTTTGCAGGTAATCACAATAACACAAATCCCTTAAATTAATATTTTTTCTTGTTTTCCTTTCCATGTACTAATTCAGATAATTGTAAAATGTCGTTCCCGGTTGCTTTCAAATTCCCATAGGTGGTGCACACATTCTCACAGCAAGCATATGTGAGCTGCAGAAAACGTGATGGCTGTTTCCAGTTCACGTCTTACAACTACAATGTTTTTGCCAATTTCGGTAAGTACAGCAATTCGTATGAATAATTTTTTACCCCTTTAAAGATATTTCGATTTGCTTGCATAACCTTTACTATCCTCATTTAAAACACTCTAGCATCATCAGCACCACTGTTTCACAACACGTTTGTTAGCACAATCCATTTATAGTCATAAGAAAAATTATATGGGGAAAATTGTTTCACATGAAAAAACTGGCTTTAATATTAGCATTTTCTTTCATAACATTAATAAATATCAATATATTGAAAAATGAATAATCAAATTCATACTATTACAATAATCACTATATGTTTTCTTCGCGGGAATGCAGCAGCTAGTCTGCGCGCCTTCCATTACTAAAGACCAGGTTTGATTCTCGGCAGGGCCGAACACAAATTTTCTCGTCATGTGGCATGCATAAACTTTAGACAGCAGGTTTTCCCGAATATTTCATTTTCAAAAAATTACGAATAATACCGCAAATTTATTCTCATGGCATAGCTTGTCACAGACAAAAGACTTTACCTTTCATGTACGATGGGTGTCCTCAGAGTCTTCCCTTTTCTCATACACTTAACATTTCTCCATTTACATCCACAAAATTGTTTTTGTTCTAACTATTATTTAACATGTTTACTGACTACAGATATTTATGTTTCAGGTTTCGTCCCTAATGCATGGTGACGCCATGTCTGACGGTCGAGTGCTGCCTCTTCCTTCCGCTGCTTCGTCTTATTCAAAGATGAGAATGTTGTCAGTACCGGTTTTCGTATGTGGCTTTTGCAGACTCTCGTTTACTGTATGCAAGAACAGGCTGCTCCATGAGCGTCAATGACCTCATAATTACCTGAAGGAGGAAAAGCAGATTTGCAATCGAAGCGGTGCAACAATACGTTGCAAGGATAATTACGATTGACACCTTAGATCATGCATGGGTAATGTTTACCAGGGGGCCACAATGCAATATAACTTTTGTAGTACGACCTTAACACAGTAAGGTACAGTCCGAAGGCACGAGGACAGCTGTCAGTTTAACCCGGATAAACGGTCGTACACATGCGAATCATGTGGTAGGCATTTTATGAATGCCGACACACTGGCAAACCATGTAGTTAAATACAATGGGCCTAGCGCTGCTTCGCCCACTATGTGCCCATGATTCACTGCGGAGACTGTATGAGTCCCAGGTAGGCCGCGCATCGTAGCTGGAGCAAGTCAGCTCACTGATTCGTGGAAGCGGGAACTGCTTTTAGAGCGAATTTGAAAACATACGTAGCTGTAAACACGAGTGGGCAAGCGAAGGATATCTGTACATACTTGGAAAAATGCGAGAAAATGTAAAAGTCAGCTGAAAGGGAAAGTTGTAGAGCACAGTGCATTTAAATTTTAATTGCGGCTGGAGTGTGATTGTGTAAAGCAGGAGCTATTCGATTGGGGATCAGTAAGTGGGCGTTCAAGACAATAAATACCTATAAATGATGTCAACTATATTGAAGATGCTATAGCGGCCAGCATTGAGAAAATATGTTTCGTCCACCATTGCCGGCTAACATTGACGACATAAAAACGAAAATTACGCACGCCATCCAAACCGTAACACCGGACACGCTGAAAAGAGTGTGGAAGAAGTTTGATTATCGCGTAGATGTCGTTCGGGCCGCTCGTGTTGGTCACATTGAAAATTTATTACGATATTAGCGAACAGGCCCGGCTTCACCTGGGTACAATTGAGTTTTACAGTATTACATTAATAAATACATTTGGGAAAGAAAATTAATTTATGAGAAAACAGAATTATAAAATTAATCTATGTTCGCCTAGGTTTTTAATTGATTACGGCAACCCAAAAGGAAGGAAACGTTTTTTACCTGATAGCCTAAAAGTAGGGTATTGTTTTTTGAGTGTGTCTGTGCAAATATTGCGTAGTTACCACATTTCCCCTTCCAGCATCAACTTATGCAAATTAAAAAAGGAGTTTCATCAAGTTGTAGCTTTAGAAATAAGTGTACCTAGATTCTATTTTTTGCGTTCTGCTGAGTGATCTTTAGCGAACAGCAAATTTAAGCAACGTTCCCAGCGGCACACATTTGGATGGGTGACCGTTTAGTGGTGTAACATCTGAGCGCTTCTGGGCTTCAGAGGGCACGTTAAATATTCGGTCCCGGTTGTTATGGATTTATAGCAGTCGTAAAGCCATTTCAGAGGTCCTTGGGTGGCGTGATAAACTCTGACACCAGAGGAAAAAAATATCTCGGTGACGCTCCCAGCCGTTGCAGAATTAGGTTTTGTTGTTATTCCACAGGAACCATACAATTTTCCGGTTTAATATTGACCTATGTAATGTTCCACGACCTAAAGTACCTACATACCAAATTTCATCAAAATCCATTCAGGCGTTATGGAGCTGAGTGGTAACAAATATACACACAGACTTTTGCATTTATAATATTGTTAGTAGGATGGTAAACAAACTTCAGAGTTCCACTGTTCATTTTATTTGTCAACCAAGGTTGTACGTTGTTTGGTTTTAATATTATAGACATTCAAAGTTGGGGTATTCTTTTATACTCATCCTGTATTAAAAAAAGTGAGTAGGGAAAAATAAATAAACCTTCCAAATAAATATTTCTTATACACCATGTATTTAATACACAGTCACTGCAATGAAAACAAGAATTATTAAAATTATTTTTAGTTTTAGTTGATAATTTTTGTCTGTAATAAGCAAAAAAAAATTATTAAAAAAAACATTGCATTACCTTAATACACTGTCACATGCAAGGCTAAAGAGTTCGCGAATGATTCCACCGATTAGCTTCTTGTGATGCGTCACACAAGTATCTGGATCATGGCTATGTCTGTCGTCTTGGTCAATCACACCACCGGTCCATGATTGGTCATCACCACACTGCATTTTACGTTCCTCCTTAATAGTTAACTCCACGACTTCTGCATCGCCAATAGCAGGACTGACATTCTGCCTTTCATCAGCAGTGTACTATGCACGAATGCCTGGCATCTACGATGCACTCAGCAGCATCTGGTCGTCTGGCTGGCTGTATCCTTTTTGGACTTAGGATGCTGGGACCAGATCGATGGTACGTGTCCCACCCAGGGCAGCTCCACAGCATAAACCAACATGTGGATGGTAGTGTGAGTCTGTATCGGGGCGATTATTTGGTCCGTGGTGCAGGGAAGCTGAATCTATGGTGTCATTTGGAACACGTTGCATGCTAATACTCCCGGACAGTCCACTTGAAACTGTGTTCGTTAGTAGATGGTTGAAAAATGCGCGAATCATAAGTGATACTTTCTGCCGCTATGACAGGTTTCGGTGTAGGTGTACATATATCCATTTTCTACAATAAACCTGTATTCAACACTACCATAGTCATGCTTGGTGCTTGTGTAAATATTTATAGGACAGAAACATTGTCATTGTGACAAACTGATCACTGTGCCGCAACTAAATAAGCATGACGATTTTTCCAACTTATATATAACATGGAAGCCGATAAGGTGTGCCACCATATAAAAAAAAATCTTATATTTTGAACTGATATGGGTGACATGATGTCTAGTAATAGGAGGCCGATTCCTGGTCTGAGGACGAGGCACACCATTTGCATAGCAGCTGTGCATTCCTACACGCACATGACCAGTCAGGTTCTGACCTGTCGCAGATGTGTTGCTGCTGGTTGCCATAAAGTTTCGTTGGCGTTCGCAGCGAAGGACAGCCGTACCATGTAATTCGGCACTTGCGGGTGCTGCATCAGCAAGTCGCGCATCATATTTCACACTTAATGTTATGGAATATTGCCTTCATCCCACTAAATTCCGCTGTAGTACTTGGTCAGCCAGCCGTTCGTTTTCTTGCTTTTCTCGTCCAACAGTTTCTACGAATAAAGGGGGTGGAAGGAACTTGTGCTACTTCTGCAATCTTCGTAGGACACTGCGATCTCCTTGGGCAATTAGCCACTCTGACTCCGGAAGCCTTACATATTACAGTACATCTTAATGGAAGGATATAAACTGAGATGCGAACTGGAGCCCGAATTGTTAAATATATGCAAAGCTCACAATGTTCACCAGTCCTGGGAAACAGTCGTAGCTCACTACTCTGTCGTGCAAAATCAAAACGTATGCAGCGGTTTTCGCAGACATGTTTTCCTTTAAAATAATTTCTATACTACAATCCACAATAACTTTTTGAACTCGCAAATTTTTTTGGATGTTTCGAAGATCAACAATGGTGCCATTTCACGAAATCTTTCTGGGCTCAGAATTGGGTAAGACTCGCGCCTGTAGTACGATCCTTGAAACTTGTTATACAGATAATATGGCAATATAAACACATCTTGGTCGAAGGAGGTTTTCAAGTCCATGTACATATAGCTTTCAATATTCAAAAATATGTTTACATTCTGGACCTTGCTGTGGTCTAAGGTCGATATCTACCAAGATATAATGTGTTGCTGGTTTTTCTTTGTTTAAAAATACTGGTATGACTAAGTTTAGTTTTTCCATGCTGCAAGACACCTTCACGACCTAGTGGTTTCGCATGGCAGACGACAGGACTGGGCAAGTAACCGCGACTCAAACCCCAGCATGTGCCCAATGGTATCTGGTTCAGTAAAATCTATATCGGCACTGCAATATATTTCTGCCTGCAGCGTTTTTTGGTTACCATGTATTTCGAAGGCCATGTCCAGTGGCTCTGATTTCTCGATGGCATTGGCGATGACCTTCTGTCCGTATGCCGTGGTAGGAAGGCTTATTTGCTTCTCATCTCCTGGCAATACATACTAGAATGCGGAATTCACGCTTTGTTCAATGTTGGAAATGGAATTGTAAGTTTGAAAATCCATCAGTACGACGACCCACTCACAGTGCAGATCCAAAGGTAGGCTAAAATGTCACCATTATCTTGGATGTCGTACCACTTATAATGATGGACACCGACATACTGACCAACGAATATCGGTGTAAATGCTTTTAATATAACAGTATATCGAACTGTGATTCGCTTACGACATTTAATTCCACCGCACCAGAAAGAAACGACACAAGTGTCTGAAGTTCCATGTGTTTGGCATCTTCTCTATCTCATAGATGTAAGTCACTTTTGAATTTTCCAAGGGCTGTTGTAGTTCGGGTTGAGGTTTAAAATTACATAAACTGTTGTAGTATACCATACTTTTGCCAATTTGATGTAAGTTACCCAAGTGTGTACCAGGCGCTGCTGTTGTGTCCAGGTTGATTACAGCACATTTGTCATGTTAGGGTTTAGGGTTCAAAGCATCTCGCATGAACACTCCACGAAAGTTAGGTATCAGGAATTTGCGCGAAAACAGTTCCAAATCCAAGTTTATGAACGGCCGTTTCCGTAAAGATTTCATTAGTGCCTCCTCCTGCTGTGATGTATTTTCTTTGCGCACCTTCTCCTCATCAGTAGGACCATCGTTTGTAAAGTCTGTGGGGGTTTTTTACCTATGGCGATAGCTTCTAGTTTACAGTTGAGGCGGCGGTTTTCCTCCAGTTGCTTTAGTTCGTTTGAGGCTTGTTTCACCATACTAACGATATTCGTTTGGCACCAGTGATACCACCCAGAGTGTCCATTGCAGGTTTCAAGGCAGGAAGGAATAATTTCGTCTTTTTCTTCCCTCTCCTCTTGGAATATTGGGGCGCTTTCATTGTTTCCATGTCCATCTTCACCTTGTCCTTCATCGCGTTGGAAACGGCCCACGTGGCTATTTTTATCTGAGTCTAGTGTCCAGTGCACAGTGTATTTCGTCCACCCTATGCGTGAATATCTTATCTGCCATATGCCTGGCTTGTAAATCCTTGTGCTAGGAATAGACGATATCGTGGCACTTGCAATCTCGTCCAACGTGTTGATGCCTGTGTCACCAAGTGCCATCCTTTAAGCTAGCTTGTTTCCTGGCCCACAAAACCCTACACGGGAATGTACAGATCGAAAGGTAGAATGTGGATTAGAGTATCGAAGATCTTTCTTCTACGATTCAACTCACTCTCTGTTACGAACCGATATATACGACCGTTTTGATGTTTTTGTTTCATTATCATGAAGATAATCAAGCAAGATGTTAGTTATCCCATCCACATCACTGAGGAAGATGTCGAAACATCACACGATGCACGCCACAGCACGCTGTTGCCCAATACCATGAGAGGACTGATTTGTGGGTCATCAGGTTGCGGCAAGACGTGCCTGCTCTTGAGGAAGAACAGAATGGCCTTAGGTTCGAAAATGTGTACATGCAGTACAAATCCTTTCAGCAACCGAAATATCAGAATTTGGCATGTGTTCTACATGCAGTGCATGGTGTAAAGTAATTTCCCTTTCAGCGATAATGAAGCCGTCGTGCCGCTGAGTGAAGCATTGCCAAATTCCATGTATATCTTCGACGATGTTAAATGTGAGAAACAGTCTTGCTTTGAATAACACTTTTGCATTGGACGGCAAGCGAACGTGGACTGTGTGTACTTGAGTCAAACTAATTCGCTTGTGGCGGAACAGTTACTATGCGATAAGGTGAATTTCCTTATGTTGTTTTGCAATGTACGATACGAATTTGTGGCATGCGTATGACAGCCACATCGATACGGACATGACGTTCGCAGAGTTCAAGGATATCTGTTCTTTGTGCTGGAACGAGGAGTATGGCATATTGGTGATCGATAAGAATTCGCCTGTATGTAACGGAACCTAGAAGCGTGGCTTCGATCAGTACATAGTAAGATATCGACCATGAGTTACGACACAATTAATATGATCGGACATGGTCTACACTCCGATGATTATGATGGGAATGAGTTGATGGAAGCTCGTCTCACCTCTCTGCGCAGGTATCTGTCGCATCTCGGGCAAAAAATTTAAAATGAGAAAAATTAAGTGGTGGACCATTTGGTGGCCGTCAACCAGCACATGGTGGGCATGGATGCACGGATAACAGACCTTATCAACATGTCGAATGCAAAGAGATAGGAAGAATTGAAAGCTCTTCAAAATATATTAATGACCAAACTGGCTACGAAAACTTGCATTGCTAGGCACAGAATGATGGTGCTGGATGCATGAATAGACCAACTGGAAATTATAGAAAATTCACACTTTTTGGGAAATCGATAGTGTGTATATATATATATATATTACATACGCACCTGTTTGATTGCGTGTTTATTGCATACGATGAATGATGGTGGACCAAACCGTACTGCCGGCTAAATGCAGCGAGCCATAGAAGCTGTTCGTGAGAAATATCTACCCGCGAAAAGCAACAGACTAGATCCCTAGAATCGAAGAGAGTCTCGAGAATCGGTTTATAAGCCCTACTCTCGATTAACTTGGTCAACAACGCCAGGAGGATGCTTTGCCTTGGCCAGATAATTAATAAGAAATCAATGTAGACGTACTGACCCCGACCTTTAAATGGAAAAGAAGTGCGAAACTTCCTGAATCGGGAAGGAATATCGCTAGCGACGAAGAAGATTTTTCCCCTGATCGATTTGGGGACGCTGAAAAGTATCCTGGGAAGGTACCCCATGTGTCTAATAATGAGGAGTATGAAATCTGGTAATGGGTCCTATCAGGATATTTTCTGCAATATGTTCACTTGAAAGATCAGGAAAGTATCCCTTTCAGGATTTTGCATATCTAGTAAGTGCGTTATAAAAAGATGAAAAGTATACTATATTGAAAGCGGTCCGATCAGGATTTTCCTGTGAAGCTGACGTGACAGAAAATGTTGAAAGGGACCCATTCAGGATCCCTAAGATTTTCGCTTTGCGTTAAGAAAGTGGAAAAATATCGTATTCTCATATATGTATATTTTTTTCAGTGCTGCAATTGTAAGGAAATGCTGAAAGGGGCCCCTATCAGAATTTTAGTTTCTTGCTATTTCTATCGGGAATGGGGACCTATCAGGGTATTTCAGAATGTGCTTATGCGAATGAATTTGGAATTGTATCCTGTGTGAAATGTACTCTTTTACAAAGCATAAGTTATTGTGTTAGAATATAGAGCCCAGCACTCTCATTGTGACCTTCCATTCTCAATGTTAATTACTGTGTGGGCCAGTGTTATCACATCTGGCAGCTAGTATTTTTGCAGATAGTATCGGCAACAGTCGATAGTAAACTCGATATTTGTAGGGCGCGGAGAATTTAATCTTTTTATTATTATTTCGCGTAAATGTGTTATTTTAGTTTTAAGTATTCCTTACTGCATGTAAGTAAAATTGTATGATACTATAATTTATACATGTTAAATCATATTATAAACAATAACCTGTTAAAAAAATTTTTTCATATTAAAGTTAAATCATTACTAGAATTCAATTGCAAAAATCAGTGTAGAGAGTGTAACACTCATATATATATTTTCACTATGGCTTTATTCCTTTGTCATTTTGGCATTGCATGTGCGTAGCATTATCTTTCTTCATCATAAAACCACTGTTACTAATAACGGACTTTGTTGTTTAATGATTCGAAATGAAAAGTGTGCCGTTGGCATGACATTAGTGGTATTTTCACTATTGAATGGGTCGCAAGCCGTTTGTAAATTTTTATAAGGGAGCGGAAATATATATGAGTTGAACTATTAGGGAGAACTCACACATATTGTTACTACATTAACATTGCCATGTACTGAAATTGAATCTACAAGCATTGTTGTCTTATTTATGTGCAAAAGTAGAAGAAATTATTAAGCATGTTGTTAGCCTAATTCTAGTGATATAAAACTATGGTTCATTTTTGACCTTATCTCCATTGTGAATTGTCAATTAACTTTAAAACTAGATAAATTTTTCCAATAACTTTTTCCAAACTTAAAACGAGAAATATGGAAATACAAAATCTTATTAACTACGTTAAACCAACTTTGTTATCGTGCTCAGGACCAAGTAGCTAGAAATGGGAAGCATCTACAAACGGTTTGCACTGCGTTAGCAAACAGGAGCGGCAAGTGGCAAACCACCGCATTTGCAGACTCTGCTACCAGTACAACAATTAAAGGCGTATCAGTTTTCTTGCTATGCTAAATGACACCGGGATATTAGATCTCATCGTACGTATTGTACAAAAATAAAAACAAATACTGGATAACAGCCACATGAAACTCTTGTCCGTAAACAATAATTTATCAAGAGCAAAATAGGTTTCTTATTATCTTATGACTATGAAGGAAAACGAATGAACTAAAGAGCGCATATTACAAATGAAAAATATGTAATTTCGGTTATTCGTAAATTCTTAATACCTTACTTTACAACTTTTTTTTCCGACAACACAGTAATTACGAAAATTTTGTTTTATATCTGGACACGCGTTCGTATTTTTAAAAAGCATACGCTATTTCGGAGTTTTGTGAACGTTTTCTAATTCATAATTTTGCATACATTTCTTAGGAAGGTAAAACAATATACAGGCTTCCTTCGAGATAGCCAACGTGTACATACGGAGAGGCAGATTTATACTGACACACGTTTGTAAGGCTGCATCGACGGTTTGTGTTACTGGGCCCTTCACCCTCGACATGTTGGCAGTGAGAGATGCAGTGCGAGTATATCACAATTTGAGGGAGATATACTTGCAGTATTACCAACGAATCTTGCTGGGGTCCACCATGTTTCTGTGTACCATGTGCTACTCTATCGCCACTCCTCACACCCAGAAACTACGGAGTATAATTTGCCACTTATTTATATACCGCAGTAACAAAATGACAAAGTAATTTTTTTTAAATTCACAGTTTAGGAAACATTTTTTAAAAATAGTTTAGGAGAGAAAAGGAATATAACTTTGCTCAAAACGAACCTATATACAGTTTATTTTTATTTAGGATATGATAATCAATACCTTCTTGTTGTAAAATGATATGTGAGTAGAGTTTGATATGCTGATATTATGTAATTAAATAGAACGAACCTATCACAAGCGTTACGGTTTGGTTGTTCGTGAATATTTAAATCTTATGTAATATTTTTATGGTGTAACCTTTTTCTATAATTTTTGTAAATGCTATAGCACCACATTATCCTGGTGTCAATGATTCACTGAACAAGTACATAGTATGTCCTAATATTGTGTCCCAAAATGTATGTTACCAAGCAGTCATTAAAACCTACAATTTATAACACATAGACAAGGTTTTATGTCTCAATTGTCCCAGAAATTATTTTATGTTCTTTATTGATAAATGCAATAAATATAAATCTGTGGTTAAATCATTTTTCATATTCATATAAACACTCTCCACTCAACATCCTATTAATGATGTACAACTACTGTATCTCAGAACTTGTTAATTAAAATTGCCTTTTCCTTCATGTAATACAGTCCGAATCATCCCCGTCCCTAATCATAGTCAAAATAAGACGTATTTCGAACTATACAAATTATTAGAGATTTACTTTGGCAAAGAATTACATAACAGTATAATAAGGGCAATATATTTTTTTTTTCGTAAGCACGTACTTATTAACAGAATCAAACTTATTTTTTTCTTAGTTCTGAACTTATGTCTAACTACCATATACAAATTTCAAAAACGTTTTCTTCTTAAACCAATACAGAAAATTGTTATCCAACAAGAAGAGATAGATAAGACTGCACAGTAAAAAAAATCTTCATCTATACGAACAATTGCGAACAGTACTGCACTCTAGATACAAACTTGCTTTACTAGAGCAACGCCTCGGTGGGAATGACTCTGGTTGCTATTCCTTCGTCAAAAATACCGTGGACAAAAATTTTCCCATAGTTTTGGTCGGAACGTTTGTGACGAATCTCAGAATACATTCAAAAACGCGCTTGACAATACATGTCTGTTTTGAATTGTATGGTTCAGAAAAAAATGTGGTTGAGTGTTCTATTAATTTGATAATGTTGAAATTGTATTTAAAAAAACAAACACTTTTGAAACAGCGACTACAATGACATTAATGTCAGCGCAACTTTGTGTAGCTGTTATAGACATTAAATTATTAAGATACGAAACGTTTTTATATTTTTGAAATATACAGGCATCTATGCACTAGATTCTATGTAAAGTTTACGATACCGCTGTTACGACGGTGTTTCATGTGAACTGTTCTCTAATCTCCTAATTATTATAATTTTTCTTATTATTCTACATTTACGAACGGTGAGTAAAACAGTATTTTAAGTGTATCATGAATACGAGATAAAAATGGTAAATCGCATCATTCGTCCTTTTTTATGTTCCACTAATAAAAACCTAAATTCCGTATTAAAAAATATGTAGGATTTGTATAAATTCGATCTTCAAACTTGGGCTGCAGGTTAATCACAAAAAAAGAAGTTTAAATCATACAAACGACCCATGGTCTAAAAATGAATCCCAAGTGCGGTACACATATTTCAAGTTGAAACTGAAGCACTGGATTATTACCAAAATGGAGAAAAATATGTATTATTTAACACTGTGTGTCTCTATAATGTGTAACGCAACAAAGATATGCAAACACCACAACATATGTTGCTGTCATCAAATTATTTCATGGATATTATCACGATTAGTACCTTTATTTCAAACTAATCTCCATAACATAGTAGCATAATTGGAATTTATATGATGGAATATTAATTGGCATGTCACAGTTAAGAAAAAATGTCGCCTTGTTCAAATACTCCAAGACTCGCCGTTTTCGAGGAATTCGTTTTGTAATTTAAAAATAACAGGTACCAATACCCGGCAGGTGGCCAACATGCACAACACCCAGTACCCGAATAATGCGACTGTCAAAGGATGGAAGAAATTCCAAAGAGAGGTATATAAGAGTGGCGCTGAAAAATTATTTCTGTTACAACAAGAAATTGCTGATATAACTAATGAGTCTACTTTGCTCTACATGGGCGCAAATATAGTTTTACGTAGTTCTTAAAAGCTTAGAAGGTACGTAGACCTTGACGTACTTTTGACAGCAATGTCATAACAGATGAAACTAGAAACATAAGCAAGTGTAGTGAGACACTTAAAAATACACAGTACCTAACCCAGGACTTGAACACAGATAACATCGTAATATAAGCCAGCATGCAATAAACCGCAATACGGAAGTAGGATTCGGAGCATAAACTTCAGATGTAATAAGTCTATTTTATAATGAGAGGTTTTGTAGGCTGCTCGCGGTAAAATGAGCACTTTTGAGGGCTAAGTTAATTCTTTGCTATAAGATGATTTTTTTATTTTTTTATCTTCAATCACTTCAATAAATAAATATTGTCATGTAAGTAATAACCAGAGTGTATAAACACTGGAGAGCCAAAAAAAAGCTGGTATGTGCGTGCGTATGCAGATAAAAGAGGTATGGAACCAATCAGAGTAACGCGATACGGTCGGCAGTGCCTATATAAGAACACATGCGTCTGGCAAAGTTGCTAGATTGGTAACTGCTGCTGCAATAACAGGTTATCAAGATTTCAGTAAGTTTGAACGTAGTGTTATAGTCGGCGCATGAGAGATGGGACATAGCATCACCGACGCAGCGATACAATTAGGATTTTCCGGTACGACCATTTCACAAGTGTACCGTGAATATCGGGAATCCGGTAAAGCATCAAATCTTCGACATCGCTGTGGCCGGTAAAAGATCGTGAACGAACGGGAAAAACGACGACTGACGAGAATCATTAAACGTGACAGACGTGCAACCCTTTCTCAAATTGGTGCATATTTCAATACTGGGGCATCAACAAGTGCCAGTGTGCGAATTATTCAATGGACCATCATTGATATGGGCTTTCGGAGGCGAAGGCCAACTCGTGTATCGTTGTTAACTGCACGACACAAAACTTTACGCCTCACCTGGCCCCGCCAACACAACCATTGGACTGTTGATGACTGGAAACACGTCGCCTGGTCTGACGAGTCTCGTTTCCAATTGTATCGGGCGGATGGACGCGTACGGGTATGGAGACATCCTCTTGAATCCATGGATCCTACATGTGAACAGGGGACTGTTCAAGCTGGTGGAGGTTCTGTCATGGTATGGGCCGTGTGCAGTTGGCGTGAAATGGGACCCATGATACGTCTAGATACGACTCTGACAGGTGACAGATAAGTTAGCATCCTGTCCGATCACCTGCACCCATTCATGTCCATTGTGCATTCCGACGGACTTGGACAATTCCAGCAGGACAATGCGACACCCCACACGTCGAGAGTTGCTACCGAGTGGCTCCAGGAATATTTTTATGACTTTAGACACTTCCATTGGCCACCTAAATCACCAGACATGAGCATTATTGATCATATCTGTGATGCTTTGCAATGTGCTGATCAGAAGAGATCTCCACCGCCTTGCACTCCTATAGATTTGTGGACTGCCCTGCAAGATTCATGGTGTGAAATGCCTCCTGGATACCTTCAGACATTAGTTGAGTCCATGCCACATCGTATTGTGGCACTTTTACGTGCTCGAGGGGGCCCTACACGATATTAGGCAGGTGTACCAGTTTTTTTTGCTCTTCAGTGTATTTCAACAGACTCGAAAACTAACGTTTAAGGCTACAATAAAATATGTTTATTGACTATTATTCCAAATGAGAGGGCTTCAAATGCGCTCACTTTATCAAATGAAATATTAGCAGGACCTCACATTAAAAATAGAGTCTTTTGCACTGAAAACACGAAGTTTACATTGCCTACCGTAGTGCGACATGCTTTGAAGAATTTGATGGATTTCGCTTGATTGGTCCTTGAGACATGGGATAAAAGATGTTTCTTGTACGAAGCCTCCAATAGATACTTCAACATAAAATTTTGGTTGAATTTGGTTAAATTGTTTAATATACAGGATAAGGTGACTTGGACCGATATTTTTTGTGACGTGATTCTTTATGCAAAATCAAGTGGTATATATATATGACAATTTGTTCCAAAAAATATATATATATTAACGGCAAAATAAGTCCCCGATATTAGAGATTTTAGAATGTACTTTTACAAAATATCGAAAACCAGATGAGATGAGAGTACAATTTGCGGAACATTGTTTTATGTTATCGGGATCTTCAACATAAGAGCCAACTCACATTAATAACACTCTTTCTTATCAAAATAGCAGTGGTGGCCACCCTTATATTGGCGGAAACTTCGTTACCGTCGGGAATTTCAAACGTTTGACGCTGGCCTATTGAGCAGTATGATATACGAAACAAAAATTGTTTCCTTGTTGCAACTGCCTAGGACACGCCATTTTCGTTTAAAATGAACAGAATGATTCCGCTAGATATCGCGGATGCGATACAGGGCCTAGTATGCAGGAAATATTACGTGCATGCGTGTATGGCCACAGCACAGCCGATGGTGGCGGACAATTTTAACGCGTATTGTAAACAACGCGTACCATTAATTAAAAAGCATACACATATGTTCAGTTGTGGCGACAGTTGGTATGGGATTCCATGAAGGATGTAAAGTTATTGGTATTGCCTACGCAAATAAAACTGTATCGCTGCTGCTGTGTACTGTGCGGGCTTATGAACGTTAAAACATTTGGTGCAGAAACGTAATGCAATGCCGTTTCAATGAATCACATTTAACTGGTCTCAAGTAACACATTGAATTTGACAACAACAGCTGTGGCAGTCCATAGGTTTTATTGTATTAACATGTATCACAAACACTTTTATAAGAAAGGCTGGATGATACGGCCCCTATGTTCGACGCACAGTTAACATCGCCACACCAAATATTGTCGGACACGTTTGAAAACACCCCCGTTATCCCTAATAATCCCGGCAAATGCAACGATGCGGGCGACCAGGTCCTCTTCGGATTACACCGCAGTTTCATACACCAGGCTGCGTATGTAACCCCAGAATAAGTAGTCCAATGGATTTATATCAGGGGATCGTCAAGGCCAGGGAACAGGACCCCCACGGCCTATCCATTGTCCAGGTAATTCGAGATTCAGGTGATCGCGCGCACGTTGCGAACTGGGGGCAGGGGTGCCTTTGTACTGGAACCACATGGCCACTCGTGTTTGTAATGGGACCTCGTCGAGTAATCTCGGCAGAGTTTCCCGCAGAAATGCAGCGTACAAATTGCCGGTGAGACGATGTGTTAACAGGTAGGGGCCAAACAAAATGTTATGTATTACGCCCTCCCAGACGTTAACACTGAATCGCTGTTGATCCCTGTGGACGAATGGGATGTGAGGTTTGACATCCACCCACTCGTGGATATTTCGACAATTTTGTATACCATCACGTTGAAAGGAACCCTCGTCAGTGAAGAGAATGCAACTATCAAAGTCAGGGTGTGTTCTGCGTTGTTCCAGAAACTACACTGCAAACTCCATGCATCGGATAATACGCAGGACCCACGGCATGAACTCATTGAACATGGAACGGATGCAGTAATTGCTCATGAAGCACTCTGCCAATGGTGCGGCGGATTCTGTTGAGTATTATTGCAACAGTATGCGTACTCACACGTTGACTATTATCAACATGCATCAACACATCCTCTTCAAATCTGGCTGTCCTCGCTGTCCACCTGCGCCCTACATACGGTCGTGCCACCTCCACACTTCCACTTTCCCTCAAACGTCGCTCCACAGACACGAATGTGGTGTGGTGTTGCTGCTGTGTGTGCATAAATCGATTTCTGTATAATCTTTGCCCTTTTCGTCTATTTACCTCTGCCGCACCGTAGACGAGTAGCACATCTGTCAGTTCCGGCCACTTAATCAATCCGTTTCGTAGACACGACACGCACCTTGGCCAACAGAAATGTAAATTATATATTATAGAGTTCTCAGATATTTTATATAATTCGCTGTGGGGTTTAATGGGCCGCATTGGACATAGTGCCTTTAGTGCCGTGTTAACTGTCGTGCCAGGCGTGGAATTGAACACGGCAAACGGCACAGAGCTGCCTAATGTGATATTAGTATCAGACGTGTAGACCACTCGCACAGCCAGTACACACATACTGCATGCTGTATCTTACAACTTGTTAGATGTTTGCTTGCAAACGAAAGGCCTGGCAGTGTTGCATTAAAGGAATATTACATTCAAATGTTGACATGTCGTTTCTCAAAAGTAACATTTATTTACGCGCTAATAATACAGTATTACTACCAGAACGTTTTTAGTTTGTGCATTTTATGTCTCGTCGAAAGCGAGGTCATTAGACACAGGAATATACAACCAGGCACTTGAAAAGAACTGAGGTAGGATTCGGCTATGGCCTTTATTAAGGAACAATTCCCGCGTTTGTCTGGAGTGACTTCGAGAAACCATGTTAAACCTAATTATCGATAGTCTGACCAGGATTCGAACCAGCGTCCTCCCGAATGCGAGTCCAACCTATTACTGTGGCCCAACGTCCCTCGGTCCCTGATTCATTAATAACGGGAGATGTTTATACCAACAGCCAGGACACATAAACGTTTGATGATGCTTGTTTATTTAACAGTATGACCTAGGTAACACACGGGGCCTTAGTCGAAACCACCTAGGACCAACGCTTTCGTACAAAACGCACATACATAGAGCTTCGGCTGTAGCGATACATTTCCAGGGGCATAAACAATAGTCTTTATATTACATAGCAGTGACAGCAATACGGTTGCAGGCATAAAGGAAATACCAAAACTTCATGATGGGAATCTTATACCGACTTTTGCCTGGAACACATTGTTGGATGTAATACCGAAATATGTTTAATGCATGGTAATTGTGGTTTACAATAAATAATAAATATCCTTCCCAATTGTCTGTGCAGTTGGAACAGCAGCTAACCATACACGCATGCATGATATATTGCCGAAGTACAAGGCACTGTATCGCTGCAGATGAATCTGGGGGAATATTTGTGTGCCTTTTAAACGAAAACGGTGGGTCCTAGGCAGTTGCCACTAGGTGGTAGTTTTTTATTCGTAGGTCATACTGCTCAATGCACCGGCATCAAACGTTCATAACTCCTGACGGTAACAAAATTGCCGGCACCACGAGGGTGGCCATCATTGTTATTTTCATAATGGGGAGTGTTATTAATGTAAGTTTGCTCTAAGGTTGAAGATCCCGATAACATAAAATCATTTTCCGTGAAATGTACTTCATATCAACTGGTTTCTGATATTTTGCAAAAATACATTCCAAAACATTAATTTACAGCGACCTATTTCGTCTTTATTATTTAGTTTAGGTGCAAAGTGTCCCATATATTTCCTCTTTGTTTTTGCATAAAGAATAACCTCACGAATTTTGTTGGTCGAATTCAGCCCTATCCTGCATATGGCAAACTGACCAAAATATTGATATGACCACCTTTTGAATATAAGAGTCTACGCTACATAAAAATACCAGTTTACATCACCTGCCACTGTGCTACTTGTCGGCCGAATTTGGTAGTTATCTGTCAACTGTTTCCCGAGATATGACATTAAAATCTTATTTGTTTGTGAAATGCTATATTACATAATGGGGGACAAATAGGCTTTGTGTATATGTTTTTCATAGTTGCTATACATACTAGCAGCATAGAAAGTTAAGATGGGAGGCATTACATGATTTCGACGTTATATCACACTATTCTAAAAGAGCTATCTGTACAACAGTTTTGAAAATAAGTGCATTATGATCTTAAAACAAAGTTATTTACATCACATGCCACAGTATTGCCTGTTTTCCAAATTTGGTAGGAATCGGTTAATTCTTTCTCGAGATATGGGATACAAACTTCACTATTATATTCATGTGTCACTAACGTATAAAATGGCAATAAAAATGGTTATATTCGGGAATATACGATGCTTCTAATATAAACTTTGTTTATACAAAATTTGGTCAAATTCGATCAGCCTGTATGGTAGTTATATCAAACGAAACAAATTATTTATATATCCACCATTTTGAAAATAAGCGTGTGCTATATTTAAATAACGTCCACTTACGTGGCCTACCAAAGTATAACATACTTGCCAAATCTGGCTAGAATTGGTTGAGTAGTTTGTGAGTTATAAAACAAAAGCTTTTCTTTTTCGTGTGTTGCTAGAACGTTATCCATCTCTAAATGCAATGCTAACATTAGCACTGTCAACATTGAAAATTGTGTTTCAAACCACTGAATGGTTCCCCATACATGACAAATCACCAATCGTTTTTGATGGCCACCATTTAGAAAATAATTGTGGATGTAAACTTCAAAAGTTAGATGTCCTTACTAAGTACTATATGTTTACCAAGATGGGTGAAATTCGGTTCACGCATCCAAGAATTGAAAGAAGGGGTCACACATGCACAGGCACACAAACACACACCTACTCACATACTCATGCAGACAAACATACCAGAAAGTTATCTCATAAGTCTTTCTTTCATTTGGAAAGTAGGCTAATTAATCTAAAACAATAGCAGATGTCACTACATCTCTGTGTGTGTTTTTCCATAGATGGAGAATCGAGAGTGCTGAAATAATAATTACTTATTAATTATCACTGGAAAAAAAGGGGTCACTCCCGTTATTCGTGCTATAATAGATTGTTCCAAAAATAATGAATAATTGTATGACTGCGTTAATATTCATATCAATGTTACCACATGTCTCCTTGGTGAGTCTGTCTCAGCCAGGAAATGGCACACAAATCATTGAGAGGAATATGTAAGTGGAGTTTGAACTGCGTAGCAGTGTGTTCTAAATACTCGTTTTTAAACCTTCTTTCTGAAGAACAGAAAGTCTTGTGAGATCATTATCCTACCTGTGTGTCCGTGGGTGTGTATGGGCATGTGTACCACCATTTTTTAAGTTTTGATCGCGTGAACAGGATATAATCAAACTAGGTATTCATTTAGTACTTAGTAAGGACATCTGGCTTTAGTAATTTTCGTCCATACCGAAGCTTACTTTCAAAATAGTGGCCTTCAAATTTTTTTGGTGATTTGTCATATTCTGGGAATCATTTAACCGATTTTCACCAAATTTTGTATGTTGAAAGTACATCATGTAAGCATTAAATTAAAATTTTAATATCGCTGGCTCGAAATTTGGTAAAATAGCACTAGATGGTGATTTAAAACTTTTATGTTATATTTAATAATCTACTCAAACGATTCTCGCATAATTTGGCATTTTAATAACATTATTGTAGACCATGTAAATGTGTGCGATTTAAATCAATGAGGCACTTATTTTCAATATGACACCATTCAACTAATATCAACCGAAATTTGTATGCTGACAGTATCTATTAAAAGGATCTTATAAAAGTATCATATATGCCAAGAAATAACCACTTGTGGTGGCCATTTTACAAAATAGTGACACATGAATAACAAACTTTTTATGTCATATCTCGGTTAACAATTGACAATTTCCTACAAAATTTAGCAAACAAGTAGTACTGCAGCGAGTGATGTGCATTGGTAGGTTTTTAGTTTAATAGGCAATCATTTTCAAACTGGCAGCGATATAGTTATTTCACATGTTTTTACTCTATCGTCGTAATTATATAATACATTCCATTTTAACTTTGTATGTTTACAGTATATATTACACCTATAAAGTTTGTATATGCTGAGCCTCTTTTTCGACCATTTTGTAAGATAGCATACAAATAAACGTTTCACTGATTCCTATAACATGTGGCATACATTAGTTCTGTGGCAGGTGATGTAGTATGTTTTAAGTATAGTAAACACTAATTTTCAAAATGGTGACCATAAAGCGATTTAATCTAAGTATGACATGTCATTGAAAAAACATGTATTCAATTCCAACATAACTTTGTATACTGACAGCATTTTTTACAACTATCAAATGTGTCAGAGCAATGATTCTTTTGTCCGGCATGTTGTATAATATCGTCGCATTACAAATTATTATTGTTATGTCAAATCGCCAGGAAAACTTACATGTTACCACAAAATGGGGCAAACAAGTACCACTATGGCAGGCCAAGTAAATTGATATGTTTTCAGTAGGTTGGACACTTATTTACAAAATGGTAGCAATATAAACATTAAGCCCAGTATTTTATACGAACGAAACTACGAAAAAACTGTCTACTTTAAGAGAGCTTTTACTTTCTTTACGTTTCGGTAAGTGTAGAATAAATTAATTTAATCTTGTTCTATCTCTTCGCCCCTGGGGGACACAGGTTATTCACTTATTCTTGAGGATATCGTTTTGTAAAACTAGTGGTCATATTAAGTGGAATCAGTGTGTGCGAAGCGAATCATAGTCCATTTAAAAGTATGTTTGTGTTTTGTTGCTAGACTGGCTTCTGCCTGGAAACAGGGTTGCAACACCAAAAAGAGGCTGCAAACATTTGTGCAAAAAAATTTGGGAAGGTTAAGTGTTCCAAGCACTCAGTGTTACTATGTACACTTGCTGCTTCCATTATTTACAATTTTTACATTTCAAAATAACCCTGCCACCTTTTAAATAACTTATTTCAATTCTTCACATGGAAGGGGCAGAATTTGACGCCAAGACGTTTGGATGTCCCTGTGGCAGTGCTCACTGTAGCCACTAGAAACACCCCATTATTGTCTGGTGGAGCTCGAAAATATGCCCCGATTGCCACTGCAGTGAAGGCAGTCGATCATCCTTTACTAAGACCAGTTAGTTCAGGGGAAAGGTTTGGAACGGCCATTTGTGATTTAGGGCTGTGTTGCAGGGTGTGTAGGTAGTCTCTACTGCAAGCCTCCAAAAGTCCAGTTGAATTTACTGCAGACGTTGCCAGCACTGCTCCATTTAAAGGCAAATATTTGAGACCTCGCTCAGGGACAGCAACCAAGGATTCGATTGTCAAAAGGCCCTGGGGCCAAGGCATTCGAATATTTGGGATATTGGCTCAAAGGACACAAGACCTGGAGTTTATACCTGCCTCCGCCTGAACTATGACAGTAAAGTACTCCTCAAAATTCAACACTTTCTACCCGATAACTTTTTGCAATTCAACCTTCACACGCATTACACCTGCCTCCCAGAGATTACCAAAATGGAGAAAAGCAAACATGATGAAATGCCAAGTGATGCCATGGGAGGAGGACGTATTGTAACAGTGGTTTGGTGGGTGGATGACGAAAAATGAAGTTGTAGTACCAAGAGTTGATTGCGGGCACCAACAAAATTGGTGTTACATTTGCCTTAGATGCCTTGAGACTGAACTCTAAAACCAACAAAATGTTCATATTTAGCTAGAAATACACTGGTGGAAAAGTCGAATGCCGATTTCAAGTGAACTGCCTTTGTTGTACAACAAATGAACAATAATAGGTAGGCGTTCTGCCATGGAGCTCTGCGTTGACATCTGGACTTGATTGTGCATGGCCTGCATAATCGACACCAATCTTGAAAAAATGTTTAACCTGTTGGACTCACATGTGTTGTATAGTGCCTATCACTGGTTGATATGGTGAAGGCCTACTCTGGAAACATTTAATGCAGTGACGCAAACAATGCGAGATAGCATGCCTATAAGCTAGACTCCAGTACTGTTCTGTCAGCATACCCTGAAATGCCTACAGCCTGGGATAATTTGTTTGATTATAGGAAGCATAAAGGAATTAACAGAAAAATTTAGATTTATTTCTTGGAGAGATATTAGAATCAGAGATGTAGGCTGGAAAATTTTTGGCAGCAAATTGTCTAATACCTTTTTGTGGAAAATTTTCTAATTCGAAAATGACACTAATTCATTGAAAATATATAGGGAATATCTTTACTATAACATTTGGTTAACAAACGCTTCAACTAAAAAGGTGAATTTAAATAAAATTACAAATTCAAGGGGAATTTCCTGTCTTCACAACAGGTGGGGCTACTGGGGTTCACTTTGTAAAAGAGACCAGTGAGAAAATGATAATTGGAATTCGTGTGCCTCAGTGCCTCCATATAACCGGGAGTTCACGTTGATAAACATTGAGAAAATTATATAGGGAATTCCTCTGTGCAGAGGATTTACCTTGCTTTGTAAACAGATATGCTCTGTAGTTGAGAGTAAGAAACAGCTCAAACGTTTCTGTGAGTGAGCCTCATGTTTCGAAGTACAAATTACGTTTATCTGGATACGTAATTGTAAAGTGTGATTGTCAGTAATTCCTTATGTAAAAAAAACCTAGTGTGTGGCACCATTATATTGAAGTCTGTAAGGAAACACAAAGACGATAACAGGAAAATGTAAATATTGTGGACCCGCAAACAATGCAACAAGAATGAAGAGACATTTGACAACATGTAAAAAATGCGTTGAGAGGATATAATCCTTGCACTCGAAGATACAAAAAGAAAATATTGGAGCTACTATTTCTGGGAGAGGTAATTTGCATCAGGAATCAAATGCAAATATATTTATTATTTAAAATAATAATACAGGCTGTTCACAGTAGGAAGTAAAAGTTTTTCTGAAATATTATTTTAATAAATTATCAGAAATTGAGTTTTCAGTTATGCTCGTTTTTTCAGATTGCAAATAATGTTTTTGAATACATTTAGGTGTATATATATATATATATATATATTTAATTCCGCGATACCATCAATTCTTAAGGAATTTTAGAATCAAGAATCTTAAATCTAATAATAGAGCCATTAAAAGCCAATTAATACAGAGTTATCACCTTAGCTGTTATCTTCGGTGTGGTTGACTATTGCAGTTATTCGTGTACTAAATTAATTTTTTAATACTATTTTCTGCCTCTAAATTAACTGCGTGGAAATGGTCACTAAAATTACCCTTAATGATGTACATAACCTATATATTTCTCAGAAAATATACAATATTAAAATAACATACATTATTGCAATGTTTGTTACAATTTTTATTTGGCAATATTTTATTACAATTATATAACCCGCAATTAAAATATAGTTATGGATTTATTAAAATGACAAAAAATGTTCCATTAGAGAAAACTGGTGTTAAAATACCACAGTGAATTGAAAATGTTCGCCAGCTCAAAATTTTATCAAATAATTGAAAGTATTTATATATATTTCTTTCCCGGGATTCTTTTTTCCAGTTTTATTTTATTTGGAACCATTACGATTTAAATCACGTAGTCTTTACAGCGTCAACAAGCCATTAAGGTAGAAGTAAAGTGGATCTCCTTATAGTGATGCAACCATCATAACAGTAAATGCAGAACACTTTAAAAAGTACTGTACATATTTCCAAAATCGTTAGAAAAATATGGCTTGATTTTCATATGAAAGATAAGTTATTGTATTTTTTTTTAGTGTAAAATACGCCACAGTAGTCAGTTTCTTTAATGGTTAAATTAATTAATTAAAAACTAAAATTTCCATTTTTACTTAAGAATGTGCGTTTTTCTTCTCTGAATGAATTACAAAGTTAGTTTTACTAAGAAAAACTTAATCTAATCAAATTAGCAGTTTTTTTCTATGCTTGTATCTGAGAAAATATTCGCATAACATATTATAGGTGTGCTAAAAGTTAAGTTTATGAAAATAATTTACAATATATATTAAACCTGTTGACTAAATTATTAATTTTAAAAATTTAAAATAATGTAAAATACAACTTTTTTTCTGCAAACAGACAAAGATATTAATGTATAATTTCATATAAATCAATCGCAGTAACAATAACATGACAAATAACAGTACAATCTTGGAAGTATATAAAAATTATATAATATA
>NQII01000565.1:136710-181668 GCA_002778355.1 Clitarchus hookeri | reverse complement strand
AATCATTAAACGTGACAGACGTGCAACCCTTTCTCAAATTGGCACAGATTTCAATGCTGGGGGATCAACAAGTGCCAGCGTTCGAACTTTTCAACCGACCATCATTGATAAGGGCTTTCGGAGCCGAAGGCTGACACGATATTAGGCAGTTGTACCAGTTTTTTGGCTCTTCAGTGTATTATATGTGATAGAGTAATGTACGTAATTTTATAAAAGCCATAGTGTTATAGCCTGAAAGTATTGTAAACGTATTATATACTGATTTGAATAATTTTTTTGTGAAATATTAAATTTGTTTTTGTAATATGCCATGATTGAAAACAACTTTAAGTACAATTTTTTCATGTAAGAACATAGACGTTACTTATTTACTTCTAAAGATAATATTTTATACTCTGTTCAAAGAGAAACTAAATACGCGTTATTTTCATTTCGAGCTGTAATCTTTTCTNTTATACTCTGTTCAAAGAGAAACTAAATACGCGTTATTTTCATTTCGAGCTGTAATCTTTTCTCAACTGGAATAAATGCGTCGAATGGTCCGCATGAACAGTCTGACTGTACGGAAATTGTCGGACAAGTATTTGAAGCGACTATAATGTTATACTAGGGGGAAGGGACAGGATGAGGGTGACTCACACTAATAGTCTGGCCAGTCCGAGTGTCACTACTTGTTGTGCAGTCTGGTTTAGGTGCGCTACCAGGTGTGTTGCGACCAAGTGAAAGCAGGCTCCACAGTGGTTGTGGGATGAAAGTAAAAGAATGTGGGTACACAGGAAGTATCCAGTCGAAAAAGGCACGAGGTTTCCNTACAGTGGTTGTGGGATGAAAGTAAAAGAATGTGGGTACACAGGAAGTATCCAGTCGAAAAAGGCACGAGGTTTCCCTTCAAGAAAAAAGAAAAACATAAGAGGCTTACACCTAAATATCATAAAGAAACACCGGTAAGGTATAACATAATACTTATTATTATACACAATTTTTTTTAATGTGTGTTTGTGTGAGTGCATTTGTGCACAAAATAGAGGGAGAAAAAAGGGCATTGGAAATGATGCATTCACGTGAGCGTGTATACACACACACTCACACACTCTCACTCTCTCAAACACACAGAGAAGAGCAGAAGCCTTGTTGTTGGTGTTGGATATATGTATATGTATTCCTTACCCCGGTTGTATTGTAGTTTATCCGTGTAATATCGTAGTAGCACACCAGTGTCATTAATAACAGGGCCGACAAATCTAAGAACTCCATGAGTAAGGACCGGGCAAGGCATGCGTACATGAATTTAGAACTAGTGAGTTAACGAGTGAAACAAAAACCTTTGTAATGTAGGTGTAACTGTAAATTAATTTCACTAATTCAGTTAGTTAGTTTTTTTTTATAATTAAGTGATGGTATTTACAGTAAAGTGATCACTTTTGAAAAAAAAAATCTTTGTCCTTAACTGCGCTCTATCAGAAAACATATTGTGACTGGAATTGTCTCTGTAGAGTTGGAAATGTGTTCTATATTTCAACGTCGAATCACAAGTATAACATTTGAATCAGTGGAAAGTGATTTTTAAAATGAAGTTTTTATTTGCTTTATGCGCGTATACGAGTAAACACGTTAGCAACATATACACACGCATAACATTTTTCAAGTTAAACTTGACTAATACATGAATAAAGTTATGAGGTCCATGACGATGCCGATTTTACATATACACATAAAAATAGATCCTAATCAGGTATTTAAAAAAACAACACTGTGCATGTATTCCACTAACATTTTTCAACGTGAGCAGAATAAGAACAAAGTGCTGTTTATAATGGAACGCTTCACCCATCCGTAAGTCCTGATTAAAATATACTGTCTCCACCCACTCACACAGTCAGACAAAACTCTCGGATAACAGTATATAAAGAGAGAAAGGAAGTATACAGTAGTAAACGTTTACTCTTTTTGCATACGCTCAACACTCAATAAGATGAGATTCAACCTACCTCATAAAAATGTTTTGCATTAATTTAAGAAATTTTTGCCTAATATTTTGCTTCCATCGGCCCTTCTACTGTGATTTCAGGGATACCCACCCACGCGAAACACTTGTTCTCATTCATCCGTTTTAAAGGCATCCGACTCTTTTCAGTGAATCCCCTACAAAAAATTTTTATTTTAGGCGACTTCATACATTAGTATTAAAAAATGAAAGACCAAACTATCCTGAAAAATTACACCCAACAACAACACATTTTGCTGCAAGCAGTGCTCACAGTTGACAAAGATAGTTTTATGGATGCCTTCNAAATTACACCCAACAACAACACATTTTGCTGCAAGCAGTGCTCACAGTTGACAAAGATAGTTTTATGGATGCCTTCGCATTACACATTATACTAGACAAACACAAAATCGAATTAGCTGATCCTTTAAATTTCTAAACGATACGACACAAAGNGTGTGAGTGCATGTGTGCACAAAATAGAGGGAGAAAAAAGGGCGTTGGAAATGATGCATTCACGTGAGCGTGTATATACACACACTCACACACTCTCACTCTCTCAAACACACAGAGAAGAGCAGAAGCCTTGTTGTTGGTGTTGGATATATGTATATGTATTTCTTACCCCGGTTGTATTGTAGTTTATCCGTGTAATATCGTAGTAGCACACCAGTGTCATTAATAACAGGGCCGACAAATCTAAGAACTCCATGAGTTAGGACCGGGCAAGGCATGCGTACATGAATTTAGAACTAGTGAGTTAACGAGTGAAACAAAAACCTTTGTAATGTAGGTGTAACTGTAAATTAATTTTACTAATTCAGTTAGTTAGTTATTTTTTTTAATAATTAAGTGATGGTATTTACGGTAAAGTGATCACTTAAAAAAAAAAATCTTTGTCCTTAACTGCGCTCTATCAGAAAACATATTGTGACTGGAATTGTCTAGTTGGAAATGTGTTCTATATTTCAACGTCGAATCACAAGTATAACATTTGAATCAGTGGAAAGTGATTTTTAAAATTAAGTTTTTATTTGCTTTATGCGCGTATACGAGTAAACACGTTAGCAACATATACACACGCATAACATTTTTCAAGTTAAACTTGACTAATACATGAATAAAGTTATGAGGTCCATGACGATGCCGATTTTACATATACACATAAAAATAGATCCTAAGCAGGTATTTAAAAAAGCAACACTGTGCATGTATTCCACTAACATTTTTCAACGTGAGTAGAATAAGAACAAAGTGCTGTTTATAATGGAACGCTTCACCCATCCGTAAGTCCTGATTAAAATATACTGTCTCCACCCACTCACACAGTCAGACAAAACTCTCGGATAACAGTATATAAAGAGAGAAAGGAAGTATACAGTAGTAAACGTTTACTCTTTTTGCATACGCTCAACACTCAATAAGACGAGATTCAACCTACCTCATAAAAATGTTTTCCATTAATTTAAGAAAATTTTGCCTAATGTTTTGCTTCCATCAGCCCTTCTACTGTGATTTCAGGGATACCCACCCACGCGAAACACTTGTTCTCATTCATCCGTTTTAAAGGCATCCGACTCTTTTCAGTGAATCCCCTACAAAAAATTTTTATTTTAGGCGACTTCATACATGAGTATTAAAAAATAAAAGACCAAACTATCCTGAAAAATTACACCCAACAACAACACATTTTGCCGCAAGCAGTGCTCACAGTTGAAGAAGATAGTTTTATGGATGCCTTCACATTACACATTATACTAGACAAACACAAAATCGAATTAGCTGCTCCTTTAAATTTCTAAACGATACGACATAAAGCCGTCCACCGTGGGGTGTACATCGTTTATTGGGATGTTCCAATGTGTTCACTTGTCGGACAAAAATTGGAATATGTGTGATCTGTTCTTCCTGTTTCGAAATACGTTTTGATTTCTTGACACTGGAGTTTTTAGAGAAAGCTGCAATGCTATTGTTGTCAGTAGTATAAAGTTGTCTTTGTTTTTTAATTATATGCTGTTAGATGTCGTAAACGTCAGTTACGACCGTCAAATTTGTACTTTCTGAACACTTTTATCTTTGTAGGCGCCGCGCCATGGATGCTGACAGACAGAAATCGTTTCGTCTTAAAATGGCCAGACACAAATTTTTACACATACCGGTCAGACGTTTGCGTCTGAAGTAAGTATAACACTTGATGCATGTAAAGTTATTTACGTCCACATATATGTGTGCGTACATATACTGCATATGAAAATCCACGGGAATAGTAAACAATTTGGATGATATTTTTTCATGAATAGAAATACAATTTCTTAACGTAATGCACTTTACTCTGTGTCAAACTTTGTTCTGCTGTCACACATTTTTAGAATTTAAAAAAATATAACATTTTGTGAAGTGATTTCATTATATTTTCTTTGTTTAACGAAAAAGAATATTGTGTTATCGTTGTTGTATTTAAATTATTATTTTGATGTGTTTGGTAAAATGTAGGTTGGAAATTTGAATGGTATTTTTATATTGAATAATATTGCGGAAAATTTTTATGTAAAATGCATATCAAAATATTACCAAAATACGAATTAACACATCGTTAGAAGTACTACTATATCAGCACTACTAATCTGCTCTATTGGGCCGGCTACAAAAAACTTTTGTACAAGTGTACATTTCTAAATACAAAAAAAAAATATGCTAACATTATATAATTACGGTACAAGATATTTAGTCGTTTGTAATACGTGATTGTAGCACTTAAATAACGGAATTCTAGGTCAATTTCCCGGAAATAAACACTGTCAATAAAAGTTTCATTATAAAATTATACTGCCATAATTTTATAACAAGTGAAAATAGCGAATCTTATTACGAGGGTTGGATTGTAATCAATATGAAAGGTTTACAAAAATTTATTATTGGCTTTTCCAATGTGCCTATCTTTCATACCGGCATGTGTGTTGTCATGGACATAGGCGGAGAACTGCTAACTCAACACCTCGAGAGGAGAAGATTGGGCNCCATACCGGCATGTGTGTTGTCATGGACATAGGCGGAGAACTGCTAACTCAACACCTCGAGAGGAGAAGATTGGGCCGTCTCACCTATTTCGAGTAACGGTACTCCGGAGGGTGGCACGTGACGTCACTGCGATGCAGCACTCCCCCGAGTCTTGGGGCCGCCCATGCGTCATTTATTGCTAGTTTCGGACCGCGGTTTAACTCAACTTGGGGCCAAATTATTGAAACAATCGAAATTATTTATCTAGAAGAAAGACGTCAATCCGCTATCGGAATGCCTAGAGCCAATGTTTGAACACTCGGTAGTGGAATTGTATACCAAAATCGATCCATGAGGTGTCCAAATGAATCCGACAGCTAGGTAGCTGCCGGAATCACCATTCCTCTTCAGATGTGTCTATAATCCTTTGTATGATGTAGGAAACTTGAAAATATACTCACGCGTTGTTTAATATAAATGTAATTAACGAAGGAAAGTATAATTATTACCAAATATCAAGTTATCAAGGCGTTTATATATCTATGAAAAAATTGTNTAACGAAGGAAAGTATAATTATTACCAAATATCAAGTTATCAAGGCGTTTATATATCTATGAAAAAATTGTGTAAAAAAAGTTAAGTTGGTAGGTGAAAACGGATAGAATTGCTAAGAATACCAGGTGATATATTATAAGAAACTGCTGAAACATAAATACACAACGAAATCAATTTTGCAAGAAAAGCTGTAGTCGTGAAACGTAGTTAGTACTGTGAATCAAAACGTAATAAATTTGTTTTAGACATGCAAACATTAATGAAAAATATTTTATAGTTAACATCCATAGCCGGAGTATTAGCAAAATTTTGTAATGGTATATTTACAACAGAAAAATATAAATTCTTTTAGTGTTGCTTTTTAATNCCGGAGTATTAGCAAAATTTTGTAATGGTATATTTACAACAGAAAAATATAAATTCTTTTAGTGTTGCTTTTTAATCAACATTTTATCATTTGTTACGGTAAGGTAAGGCGTTTTACTGTTCTTTCGTGAATATTGTTACGATAAAGTAATTAAAATATAAAAGTTTCTTAAATATATTATTAATTAATGCTAGACCTATATCTAGCGGCNTAATTAAAATATAAAAGTTTCTTAAATATATTATTAATTAATGCTAGACCTATATCTAGCGGCAATATGAGATAACACTTTAACATGTTCTTTGATGGGCTAAGTTATTTTATTGGCAAATATTTGCGTAGTTAGCAGTTATGTTCATATATTAATTTGAGTATATTTGTTTTATTAGGCCTGACTAATATTTATACGTTATCTTCAGCAAATTCCTGGAGGATATTCTGCGGAATGATTCCATGCGCATAAAACGCGATGTTCATCCAACTTTTTCTTGCATAAGCTAATTAAGATTTTATTTTTATATAAATCTCTTTCGTGACAGTAATGTAAATGTATAAAAAAAAGTATATGTTGGATATCTATTGCAAAACAGTAGCTGTACCAACGTGCAAACGAGTATTAGATACAGGTTTTACTCCCTTTGCTAGGAGTCGTGCTGCTAGCTTCCTCAAACACATTTTTGTTATCGCAGAGAAAAATCTGCTAGAGGCAACGGTACTTAAGGAGGCAAGCGGCCGGGGACCTGGCTTGCTCATTGTCACTCCGTGGTTCTGAGAATGGATTACCAGCAGGCTGAGAAAAGAATGGCTGTATTTGAGGGGAAGGGGTGGGTTACGACTGTGGTACCATCTAGCGGATAGTTTGGAAGTATTTACAAATCAGTTGGCAGTGCGCTCTGGGCGACAGAGAATCACACTACCTCCCACTTGTCCTTTACCTTAAAGCATTTGAAGCAGCCATATTTGTTTGAGTTACCAGGACCAACGTAGGCAACTGCGGAACTAAAAATACTCATCCACAAATTCTTATTTTAATTTTATAGAGATAAGCAGTCATTACTAAAAAAATTTACTGCGCGTGATTTTATAAATATGAAACAGAATGTTATAATAGGTTTCTTATAACCTTAACCAGTTCGGAAATGGAATTATGGTATTTATTATTGACCTACGTTAAAATGACGCAGAGCAATGCGAATCTAACATTTCATCTTGTCGCCAGATTTCCAAAAGAAGCGAAATTTGTAGGCTTCTTCCATTTGGCATCTCTTTTTGCTTTTCGGGAGTCGTGGGAGTTGAGATTAAAATGACCTACGTCAAAGAGAGTTCTTACACCTTCAAAGCGAATGGAACGCCTTTAGGTTTTTTCGTGTATTAAAATGAATATCGCAAACAGCTTGTAGCCGACATTAAATTAATATTTTGTGATAGTTTGTGTTCACAAATAAATTTCCCCCAACACATTTTATTTTAGAATACATTTCATCATCCATAACGAAAATGCAGTGCATTATATTTTCAACGATAAGTTCAAAGGTTAAATACCCTATTATTTGGAAACAATAAAGATGGCGAACCATTAAAACCCTCTAAAATCTACCCAGCAGACGACTTGCCCTCTCAATTCCTGCTTAAAAGGAGGAGCAAATTAGGCATAATCTAAGTTGCCCAGGGGCATTTCGACCTAACAAATGGAACGACTGCCACCATACTGCTTCCGGTGAATAGAATACAAAATAGAAAAAAAGTGAAAAAAAAAGAGTGGCCGAATGGAACACACATGGTATTACTGCTATTGAGCATTAATTTTATCTTATTCAAATCAGTTCCAATCAGTGTGGCCAGGTTAGGTTTAATGTTTAGATAATGTTTAGATAATATTCTGAGATACAATTTTTTCCCCCGAAACCTTCAGATTTATACATGTTCTATTTTATTTGTGTTTCTACGTTAATTAAATTAAATAATTAATTTTGAAATAAAGATTTATTGCGTAAGATGCTTATTATGCCATTTATGAGTATGTTTTGCTTGAATAGTACTTATATGTTCCCAATGATTGTGCATCAATAAACTGGTAATAATATTAATAAAGCCACTAATGTTATGATGAGCTCTTTGTAATATATTGTGCAGTGCCTTATACTGCAACTGATAAAAGGAATTGCGATTTTTGGAATTGAGAATTGAGAGGTGTATCGGAATCGGTATTGAGAATGAAGATCTAGTGGTATAGCGACATCACTAATAAAATTATATCACTTGAGTATACTAGTATCTTGCAGAGAGACAAGAAGGCACCCCTAGATCCCCTTTCTACCATTCATCAAAGGCAACTTGCAAAATAACGGTTGAATCTTCCTTAACTTAATGTCAGGAACAGGCAGTATAGTACCGTAAGCGGGAGTCACATTGTGACAAATGTGAGGTGACATTGTGACACATAAAATAGTATTTAAATACCCCCCATATTCAGTTTGATGCTTCAGATATGCAGTGGTGCCAATTTAATAACTAGACATGTGATACAAACTCTTTGAAATTAAAGCAAATTTAGAGTAATAGTAAAAACCTTAGTGTCACAAAGTCACCCAACCTGTCATAAAGTGACCCCCAAATTACGGTATAGCTCAAGTAGCCTACTTTAAGTTTTTTTTTTTTTTTTTTTTTTTTTTTTGCAAATAATGGGGGAAAGTGGAAAAAGTAGTCATCAAATACGAGCATTGAAGATGTGGCAGCAGGTTTGGTTGAAACAGGCAAATGCAAAACCTTCTTCATCAAGGTTAACGCAACATTTATCCGCTTCAGATTGCAGTTCAAAACAATCATTAATTTTTGCAAAATTTCTTGTTAAAATGTCAACAGAAGAACAAGGAAAAGAAGAGCACTCATTAGCACGTCTATATTTGCAAGTGGTTCTACTCTTAAAATAAGTATTGGAGTATTGGAAGGATCACTAAAAACAAATTCGCCCATCATTCAAATTACCATCACGTTACCGCTCATCACATTCCCTTCTAGATCGTGAGTAAGATAGGGTTCAAGAATTAGTTATTCAAAAGATTGGCCAAGCGGAATCACTGACACTATTCTCAGGTGGATGTACTGATGAACAAGGAAATCCTTTGATGAACATAATGTTTGCCACACCTGAAACCATATTCCTGAAAGTAATTGCTACAAAATCTAATCGTCATACAAGAGAATACATAGCCAACATATCGAGTGTAGGAATTGATAGAGCTGGCCCCTCTAAAGTACAAGCTCTTGTAACTTACAGTGCAAGAAACATGAAAGCTGCTAGGCAGCTTCTAATAGAAAAGTATCCTCACTTATTAATATTTGGCTGTCTTGCACACAGGATAAATCTTCTGGCAAAGGACATAATAAGTTTAAATACAATTCAGACAATATTGTAAAACTGCAAGGTATATGTAAAATAATTCCGCAATCATCATGTAGCTAATAAGACACTTAAGAGAACACAGAAAGAGAAGCAAGGAAATAAGTGTTCACTTTTTGCCAAGGGAAACTAGATGGTGTTCAGCTACTAGACGCTTAGATAGTTTGCTGCTATCAAAACAATGACTGCAATGTACATCTATAGATGACACTGTGACACAATAACATATTATTCCTACAAAAAATATTCCTTACCAGATTCGTGAAAATAATGTGTTCTGGATGCATTTTCAATCCGTATATGACCTATTACTACCAATACGAGTAGCAATAAAAAAACTTGAAGGAAACATGAATACTATTTCAGATGTTACCAAGATATTAAATACACTTAATGAAGATATCCTTGAGCTGGTACTTTCCTCACCTCTCACCAAAAAAGAATAAGAAACGGTAAAAACTATTTTGAACCACATATTTGAGTTTTACTCTCATCCAATTCATTGAGCAGCACATCTTTTGGATCCTAAATATTGTGGGCAACATTTGTCAAAAGATTAATTACTTACTGCACCTAATACTATCATGAACGTTGCAAGAAAACCTTCCAAACTTTGACGAAATAGCTGTCTTGCAGACTTGGCAGAATTCCAACCCAAATATACTTTGTGGATTCGAGACATAATTTATTGGCGGGCAGCAGAGACATCTCTCCACTTACATGGTGGAAGGGATTTTGCACAACTCGGCAGTTATCCAATGTTGCTACAAGGATTCTCAGTAATCCACCAACAGCTGCCTCATGTGAACGCAACTGGAAGGCTTTCAGCACAATTATTATTCAAAAATATTAAATTTCTCCAATATATACAATACATATTTAATTGAAAAATCGAGCATAGCGATATTAACACATTTTTAAAATACAAATAGTTAGTTGGATCAAAGGGTGGCAGCGCTTAGGGCGAAATAAAGCCTCCTTGACGTAAAAATACAAGTTAAAATCTGAAATAAAATATTACGTTAAACTAGTGAATCGATGGAGGCATTCCATAAACCCTAACCAAAGCTCCATCAAATAAAATAATCGACGACGACAATTAGAATACTTCAACAGACTACGCTCATCGCATAAGTAGTGACAGAACAGTAGCAACAATAAAAAAACCTCTAAGTAAATCATTGGGCCGCATACAAAATACCATACACAACACGTTAAAGCAACTGGAACTTAGCAGAAAAGCAAGACATTAGTTAGGCCGAAACTACAATTTAGACAGGCGACCAAAACCAGAATTTAGAAAAATATAACCCCCTACATAGCCCAAGAAAAACTCAATATTATGAGACACAATTCTTTAAAAATCACTAAACTGATCCACAAATGAGAACCTACGACCACGACTCTTCATTTTACAAGCCCCAGCATGATCAGCCTCTCATGCAACTCCATTATTTAAACGGCGTCTCTTAGCATGCTCGTCCAAGGACGGGAAAACAACCAATTATCGCACAATATTACAATTTAAATTAGCTCTAGTAGGCGTTAACCCGACGATATTTTTTTCACATTTGTAGAATGAGTCGTAGAACGATTGATGCACAAGGCGTGTAAGAACTTATTTAAACTAGCCCTTTAATTTAAAAAATCTGACGGAAAAGGATGGGTAGTCAATGGAGGAAAATGAGGGGAGACAACAGGTGGGGAGCCAAGTCGGCCAAGGAGCACGCCGCCTTACAGAGAAACGAATCCAAAAAGGTGCATGCGGCGGCACCACTGTCGCATAGGAAAATATAAGTAATTATAGAATTATCTTTAAAACTGTCATTTTATGGAGGAAATAATAAATAATATTGATAGATCTTTAACTTTTCTAAACCAAATTTTATTAAGCTATGCTCAGTTTACATTTGCAGGCGCAATGCACTTCCATCACAACACAATTATTTCAAATTCACAAACGAATTATAGGTATAACTGCAGGGTTGTGATCGTAAACTATCATTTTAATACACACAAATTTGCATTTCATAAATATTGATTACTAATATTAGTTGTTAGGCAGAAATTAATTTTGTATTTTTTTTTGGGATGGGGAGAGGGAAGTAAGTTGTTAGCAGCACCTATAATATGTTTAGCTGAATAACAGTGGATATAGACCTGTTTTTATTGAATATGTTTGATTTAATGTACTTTTCTGTGTTATGGTATTGTTTTATTTAACAAATTTTTTATTTTTTACATAATTGTTATGTTTATTTTCTTTATTTGTCCTTTATTTTTCGCCGAAGGAGTGAAATGGGTTGAACCCAGAACCACCTCCACCCCCCTCTTATTCGCCCCTGGCAGTTATTACCGTTTTTAATTTATGTAAATGCAATTTAATTATACATGCCGATAAAATGATAAAGCGTGACCTAAAAAAAATTTTTTATACAAATTTCTTTCTTTGACCAATATCTCATTAGATATGCATCAGACCTTTCAAATATTTAATATATCTAAAGAAAATGTTTGATAATTAAATTTTTAGCCAGAAAATCGAGTAGGAATACTAGACTTCATTTTAAATATTAGGAAAAATAAATAGTTCTCATTAATTTCGTATTAAAACTTAACACAATAATATTACAGCATAAATTATTCCCGTTCAGTAGCTACCAGAAAGTACATAGACAGTTGTATCACGCTGATACTGTATCACCAACATCACTATCATACTACTATTGACATCTCGTGATAAAATATCTCATGGTATTCCAACAGACTAGAAACATTTCACGACCGACCTCTAGTTTTGAATTCTGAAACTATTTTACTTCAGGCTGCCCTTACGCGAGTATTAGCGTAACCATTACACAAATTAAATTTTGGAGGTAAAATATTTTAAGTGCATTTACATTTCATCGGGATAAATCGAGTTGTAGCAGAAAATTAATGAAATCCTTTCACAATCAGTCGGTTAAGATTAAAAACTGATCTGCCTATTATGTTAGGCACAATGCTATAAGGCATATTTCTGTTAGGCACTATGCTGTTAGGCATTATGCCCTTAGGCTTTGCACCATTAGGCACTATGCCATTAGGCACAATGCCGTTAGGCACAATGTCGTTAGGCACAATGTCGTAAGGCAGTATGACATTAGGCACTACGCCATTAGGCATTGCGCTGTCAGGCACTATGCTGGAGGTGGTTCGTTTTAGTACTACGCAATTAGGCATTACAATGTGTACTTCATAAAAAAAGTAATTCTGTGACACAGATGTCCGCAACAGATACTGACGGGTCGTGGTAATTAATTTAACACAACCAATCGATATGTTATTGAAACAATTGCATTAAAAATGGCAAATTGCCACTTACATTCCTCACTTTAATGGGTTAGTTGAAGCCACAAACAAGGTTTAAGGTCAAAAACTAACAGAATATACACACGATGATCTCGCTTCATATGTCGAATATTTAGATTACAATGTTTATTGCTATAATACCAGAATGAATGCGAATACTAAGTTTGCACAATTTTGTTTATTTCATGGCGTCGAGACGACACAACCGATTCGTATAATTGTAGATACATTTTCTCATAACGCAAATGATTGGAGCAAATAATTGTTTATAGTTAGTCAATAGTTCAATCTAAATTGTATACAAAGACAAAAATTCAAAAATTGCAACATGATTAGTATTACCAACAAAATATCATAAAAGGAAGGGACTGGATATATCTATGCAACAAGCATCGCCACAAGGAATTAGCTTTTTAATTTAAGGGACTTTACTTAGTTACCATTCACAATTGAAATCCACCCCCATAGACCTGGTCATTATACTCATAGCGCAGTACATACACGGAATGTCAAAATAGCTCATAAAAATAACTAACCACAAATGTTGTGTTCAACTAGGGTGTTTTGCGAGTGACAGATGAAGCAAAATGTACAAAATGCCAGGGGAGTAATTTTTCATTATCGTCTGCATACTAATATATATATGTGCCAAATTTTTCTTCAGTAAATATACAGGAAGAGAACGAATCGTAGAATAAATTGTACTAAGAACTCAATTTCAATACACCATTATATAACAATATAACGGGCAAGAATTTCTAATATAAATGCTTTAAATGTACAGTGACAGGTACATTACAACCGGAACATTTGCCAGCATTGACCTCCAAAGCCAGCACGTTTATTGATTATAGAACAAACGCAAGAACCTTTTCTGTCCTTGCATTTATTCAAGTGCTTTCCTGAATTAACATAGATTCAAAGGGGCTTCCAACTGTCTGGTTGTTATTGTAGAATTTCCCCGGATAAAACAACAAATTTTGTAATGTTCTTTAGACATATGTATTCTTCCTCTTAAGCCTTATCATCTGTGTCTTTGAGTGAGGTGTCTATGTGTCAACCAGCCAATTCGAGTGCACACAACATTTCCAGGGCCTGCATCGTGTTTTAAAACAGTAGGCATTGAAGGAAATTAAAGGGTTGCAGAAATGTATTATGGCAAGTGCGAGCCATACGGACCTACAGAAGTGATAGATGACACACATGTACTGCTAACATGTAAACTAAAATAAACCGAATATGTTACAACTAGACAGCAGGGTGAGAATGCCACGCTGCCTCCAGGACTGCAGGTGATGTGAAAAATTGTACTGAAATTTTCATATTCTACTGGTGATAATGTTACTTCCAAATACTCAGATATATAATACAGAAGTTTTTAATTTCCTATAATATAGTGATTTTCCAGTTAAATGATTGGGCTCACTATGGGATTGAACATACACTACCTTATCTTTAAATAAATTGTACTGTCTCTAGTTCTGCCAGGGTACATATGTTTTCAGATGAGTGAAATGCTGAGTACATGCATAGTTGAAATGTTTATGATATGATGCTCTCTTACTCGTCATTACAAAAATTCCAAGTACTATAATATTTAAAACGAAATAATTTTTTTACTCTGTACTGATTAACTGAATTCCTCTCATAATTACTAAGGGAATCTGTGACTCGGCTCGACTACCTCCCTGGAGCCTGATGTATCTCTCACTAGGCTAGTGTTCTGTGCCATCCCTTCGACTTTCCGAGACCTGCACAGTGCCCGCACTGCTGGTCGACCACCTGGGCTACCTTACAGATTCTCACAATGTCAGTTGATCGCAAAACGTTGACCCGGTCGGATGTGTTTAGCTGCTAGCTTTTTGAGTGTTGGCTTAACACTGAATTTGATCGTTTCGTTTCAGTCAGTTCGTAAGGAAGTCGTTTGCTATTTTGTTATACTGACCAGGATGGCCTAGTCTTGCCTAGCACCGTTTAACACATTGCATACAGCACCCGATGCTTGTGTAGTTGTGATTGCGCTGGTTGGTAAGTGCTTATAACTTTTTCCTTTACATTTTGTTTTATATATGTTTGCATCAGTGCGTAGGAGTGTTGACCTGTGCTTCTCGGCTTCACAANAGTTCGTAAGGAAGTCGTTTGCTATTTTGTTATACTGACCAGGATGGCCTAGTCTTGCCTAGCACCGTTTAACACATAGCATACAGCACCCGATGCTTGTGTAGTTGTGATTGCGCTGGTTGGTAAGTGCTTATAACTTTTTCCTTTACATTTTGTTTTATATATGTTTGCATCAGTGCGTAGGAGTGTTGACCTGTGCTTCTCGGCTTCACAATTTTTTTTTCTACTAACGTAACGAAACGGCACTTGATGATTGCACAATATACACTGTTAGTTTAATGCTTATAACTATTTGATTTTATAAATGTTTTTATATCTGTTTGCATCAGCGTGTAGGAGTGACGTCTCACTTTCGCGACTTATGTTTTAAAATGTATGCTGTTTGGGGCAAGCAAAGGAACATAGTCTTTAGAAGTCGTGTAATGTGTATTACACTAGCTAGACAAATTGTAGTCATTTTTTAGGTTGGTCCTTGAGATCATTCGTTCTTTCTCATGTTTGTATGCATTCTAGCTTTTACTTAACTTCGTGCCATTATTGCAACATTGATATCACTATGAAGGATTTTTTTTTTCAATATATTGTGACGCATTATCGCATCATGTCCGTTATAACTTGTGTGTATGACAGTCCTTTTGTTATACATGAATGATTTTTTTTATGTAAAGGGCACACTCGGTTTCCCCGCCCACACATTAGTCTGACAGAAATTTTATTTATATTAACCCGTACATGTTTTAATGTAACCTACGACCAGGTATGTCTTGTTATCAGTGCAATTGTATACCCCTTTATTTTTTAATATATTGTTGGTTTTTAAGGGTTACCCATGCCAGCGATGACTCGAGTTGCTGGCCCTTGTATTGGACTAGCAGCGTTCGTTTATATTACAATATAGGTATTTTACTGTTACCCATTACCATTTACATCATGCATGCAGCAAATTATATATATTTATTTTTTCGCATATAGTCGTTTGTTATATGTTACCCATGCTAACATTTATTTATGTATATATATTCACATATATGTATACAGCCTGGATGTCTGTCGACGAAGGGAGGCTAGATGTCGCTAAGGAGGATCCGAGTTGGTAGACACCTGTGGTAGCAGACGACAAGGGCGGCGGTGGGAGATTGTCGAGTGCATGCAGTCCGATGTATATGTGCGATCTATATGATACCCTACACTCCTATATGAAACTGTGTTGCAAACCATTTGTACGTATATTTTTATTTTCTTTACATGTATGGACGATTGTTACATGATCATGAACGTCAAAAGTTTGGAACTACTGACCAACTATGCTTGTAACAGGGCTTTAAACCTACTTGTACTTATCTCGTTGAATACAGTCGGAAGTAATGTATGTTATATGAATTTGCTGGTCGTACCTTCGGATGGGGGGAAATGTTTTGCAACTATGCTTATAAGAGGGCTTAAAGTGTACATGTCCCTACCAGCTTGTTTGCTATTGGAGGTTATGCTTATGTTATGAATTTGGTGACTAAAGCCTTGGTGGATGTGAAAGGGAAATGGTAGCCAACAATGCATATATGAGGGATTAGCGCGTACTTGACAAGAACATCATTTTCATTGTCGGCGGTGATGTCTATGTTATGAATTTGACAAATACAGCTTCGGTAGATGGGAGATAGCAGTCTACTGTGCTTATAATATGGTTTAAAGTTTATTTGACCATAACACCCTGTTCTTTATCAGAGGTAATGTTCATGATATGAGTTTGGTACTTATAACTTCGGTGGGAGGGAAATGGTGTGCAACTATGCTAATAAGTGGGTTTATGGCATGCTTAATATTGCAGCCCTGTTCGTCGTCGGGGGTGATGCCTATGTTATGAATTGGGTCACCCTATCTTAAACAGTTTGGAAATAACAGCCAACTATGCTAATAATTGCTCGTAGAACGTACAAGATGCACGCCTCAAGGCTAGCATGTGTGGGCAGGCTTTGCTCAGTGCCGTGAAAGTGGAATGACAGAGTATGATAATCGTCCCCACCAGGATGTCAGGTGAAAGGAGACCAGAAGGAATATGAGAAAGTCAAGGTGGAATGACAGAGAATGGGACTCGTCCCCACCAGAATGTTGGTGAAAGGAGACCATAAAGAATATGAGAAAACTTTGGGGTATGCCAGCCCCGTCCAACAGCCAGGTGTCATCATATTCACAATTGGCATAATTAGCATACGCTAATCCAGAAAGTATATGAGAATAACTCGCTAACCCGCGATGACAGGTTTATGGTCTGGAAAGTGCATTGGCCGATGCAAACATTTACTTTATTTCATCTCCTTACTGTGCAATTGCGATTTTCTTCTCGATTACAGGATTATTGTCTGTCTATTGCATAGGCCTATGCAAGTATATATATAACTTAATCTCCTAACACTTGCCATGCAATGGTGGTCGTGTAGTCTTGATGCCCGACTGACGATGGGAAAGTGGGGGGATCAAAACCCCATATTTCTTGCATTTTTTTCATTGCACAAACAACAACAAAAAAAATTCCCAGCACTGCTGGGAACCACCATTTTAACCCACCTCCCTGATGAAAGCGCGCCCCTGCAGGCGACGAGTGAACCAACACATGAGAACAAAATGCCTGCGCCGATACCAGCGCTCGTAGCCGCGAACTGTGTAACTTCAAGCACTCTGGTGGAAGGCACAGGAATTAAAGTTGGCCTGGTTAAGTAAAGAAATACTGAACTGTACTGGCAGGAGGAACAAGGCATTTTTACTCCAGCTTTAAGTACAGCTGTGCCAAATTGAGTAGATATACATCGTCAGCCTTCTGCCCTTCTTCAGTACTGTTGCCACTCTCGCTTTGCTCTAAATTGACATTTTTCTTCATCTGTCCCATTGTATATGACTTCATTGCCGTCTTCTAGTGCGGGTGGAACAGAGAATGTAGGCATGCCACAGTGTTTATTGTTTCTATGATATTTGGACTGGTGGCTTTTAAAATAATTCAAATTAGTGTACATTCATTTTAATTTATGAACAGGACATGCCACATTCGCGCCACATTTGATATGACGTTTTAAGTGCTTCACCAACTATTTACAGCTGTCATGTACTTTTATACAAGTATAGTCTTTGCAAACAGATTTTGCAAGCATCTTCTGGAAAGTTGATGATGTGTTTGGCGAAGTCCCTTGTATGATGTTCAATTTGTGTAATATAATGACATGCATACTCAGAGAGTATACAGAAGGAAAAAAATTATCACAGCCATTACAGCCACAGTGGAAAAAGAGGCTGAAATATCTGCGGAATCTGAAATGATCCAAATTAACTTTAAATCTGCTGGTCCGGTGCTTACAGAATCGGCACAGAAATATCTTCTAAAACCTTAAAAAAAAACCCAAAATTAATACAAACTTTACTGCCACAAATTCAATATGTGTATCTTATGGTACAGTACAATTTTTACACATCAACAGTCCACATCTGGCAATGACCATTTCGGTGTTCAAACATTCAAATTATTTATTTTTCACAATCACGTTTTACAATGTTTTGTATTCGTAATATTAATCGTTGAAGCTGGTAGCATGTATTTTAAAAAAATCACCTGTGTGCCTAGTACTATATCATGCTTATTCAATATATTTTAATAATAGTGTTAAGCATTCTTTACTCTATGGTTCCCGGTGAACAAGTACATATCAGGTAGGAAGTATTCTCTAAATTCTGATATGTACGAATTTTCAAAATTATTTGAAATGATTGCAATTCAAGCATTAGTGTGAATGCTGGGAAGAAACAGTAGAGAAAAAAATGTTTTCATACTTTGTGTCTCGCGTACCAAAATTACAATCTCAATAAGCTGAAATNGCTGGGAAGAAACAGTAGAGAAAAAAATGTTTTCATACTTTGTGTCTCGCGTACCAAAATTACAATCTCAATAAGCTAAAAANTGTCTCGCGTACCAAAATTACAATCTCAATAAGCTGAAATTGTAAAATCATTATAGTTTTATTAATAACGCTTATTCGCCATTCATAAGGCCTATTCTACTGAGGTTCGGAAGGTCAAGGCTTTCAGATTGGCAAGAAAACTTTTTTGTCACTAGGTAAGCGCCAGTGTCGCATGTGTACTGGATTTTCTCTATTGTCTACATTAAAAAACTGGTGAATTGCAAATAACATAATTTAAATATAAAAAAAACTTCATAACTAAGTAACATATTCCTTTTTTATTACTCATGCAGTTTAAAATTTTAATCGTAGGTGACTTCTTTGGAACAATGTGCACCTAGTGGCGGAAATTTTCCTTATGCCAAAATCTACCATTATAAAACTGATTTTGTTACTAACCTCAGCAGAATTAATCTTACCATTACCTAGCTCTGGGCTTAGTTAGGTTAGGATAGCTTGATGAAACTTGCTTTTCATCAAGCTAAACAATATCATAAATTTTTTAAATGTAATTCACAATATTTGCAGTTCTTTTTATATATTGTCACAGGACTCCATTAGCTCAAAAAGAAACACATAACAAATGGTGTCTGCAACTCAAAGCAGTAAACGTTAAGTGTGTAAAACTTGACAGTAGAGGGTAAAGTATAAATGGTTTCATGGAAAGAATTATTAAACCTATTTTGTTAAATATATAAACACCACAATTATTGATTGTTAGATGTGAATTATCAATGCATGGAAAGCATACTTACACAATGCATCCTACTAATATTATAAATGCGAAAGACTGTGTGTGTGTAAGGGTGTAGGTTTGTTACCACTCAGCTCCATAATGTCTGAATGGATTTAAGAGAAATTTGGTACGTAGGTACTTTAGGTCCTGGAATAGAATATACGATACTTTTTATCCCGGTTAATTACACGGTTCCCGCGGAATAACAACAAAACGTAGTTCTGCATCGGCTGGGAACGTGACCGAAATATTTTTTTCCTCTGGTGTCAGAGTTTGTCAGACCACCCAAGGATCTCTGAAATGGATTAACGAATGCTTTCAATCGATAACAACCGGACCGAATATTTAACGCTCTCTCTGAAGCCCGGAAGCGCTCAGATGTTATGCCAATAAATGGTCACCCATCTAAATGTGTCCCGCTAGGAATGTTACTTAACTTTGGTGATCGCTTTAGATCCCTCAACCAAGCCCTAAATGTAGTACCAAGCTACAACTTGATGAAAATAACGTTTTCATTTTCATATCAGGTGTACAACTTTGCTTCAGCCGTTTTTCGTTCGATTGCTGCAGCGGTAAGTGCTGGTGGAAATACGCAGATCAATAATGTCACACAGTAAGCTTGGACATCTGTCAACATAACGACATCACCACATATGTGAATTTGTGTTTGCAGCATAAATTTATTCTCGAGAGAACTTGTCAGTTTTCAAGCCAAAAGCTCGACATATGCGCGAACTGTTTCTTTTCTGCTCCCATTTAAAGAAAACGTACGGTGAGACTGCTCTTGGTGAAAGAACGTGTCGAGAGTGGTTTAAATGCTTTGAGAGTGGTTATTTTGACGTCTAGGACCGGCATGGCGGTGGAAGAGAGGAAAGTTTCTAAGATTCTGAATTGGAGCCATACTTGATGAAGACTCGTGCCAAACGCAAGAAGAAGTGGCAGAATCATTGAGAGTGACGCAACAAGCCATTTCGAAACGCCTCAAAGCCATGGGAATTATTCAGAAGCAAAGATATTGGGTTCCGTACGAGTTGCAACCGATATATGTTGAACGGCGTTTCTTTGCCTGTGAACAGATACTGCACACACAGAATCGGAAGGGGTTTCAACATCGCATTATGACCGGCGACGAAACGTGGGTCCACTACGATAATCCCAAGTGCAGAAAATCATGGGGAATGCCCGGACATGCCTCCACGTCGACGGCCAGACCGAATATGCATGGCGCCAAGGTCTCCTCGGTATGGTATCTTATGAGCTGTTGAAACCGAGTTAAACCATCACAGGGGATCGGTATAGAACGCAATTGATGCGTTTGAGCCGAGCTTTGAAGGAGAAACGGCCACAGTACAAAGAGAGACACGACAAAGTTATCCTCCAGCATGACAATGCTCGGCCACATGTCGCAAGACCGGTCAAGACATACGTGGCAACGCTGGATTGGAAGGTCTTACCCCACCCGCCGTACTCTCCAGACGTTGTTCCTTCCGACTACCATTTGTTTCGATCGATGGCACACGGCCTGGCTAAAAGACGCATCGTTTGTTCGTGATGGTGTCCGAAAATTGCCAGAAAGATGGGACAAAGTAGTGGCTAGCGACGGACTGTAATATTAATCATAAATATGTAATCACATTTTAACAATAACGCCTCAAATGTTAAGAAAAAACGACGGAAGCAAGGTTATACACCAAATAGATCGAAAGCGGAAATGCGGAAACTACGCCATAGTTGCACAGATTTACTCCAAAAACACTACTCTACTTCTTAGCTATCGGGTAAATAATATTTCCTTCCTTTGGTTTGCCGTAATCAGTTTAAAACCTAGGCTAACATACTTTAATAGTATAATTCTGCTTTCACATAAATAAATTGTTTTTTCTCATTTTATTTATTTGTGTATCACTTTAAAACTCATTAGTACCCGGGCGAAGCCAGGCCGGTTCGCTAGTAGAACATATATACACTGTATATATATAACCGTATATATACACTGTAGATATATATAGTATATACACATTATATATAGTATATACACAAACACATTCACACGTATACATATCACACACACAACACACATAATTTTGTTTATAGTTTTTAACTTAGATTTATCATAGCTGTTATTTTAAGAATTCATACAATTCAGCATATGTGAAAAGAATGTTTCTTCTTTTTTGTACCAGAACTCACTTGTATTTATGTGAGAATAACTTTTATATATATTCTACAATTTTTGCATAATAATGTTTTATATGCGAAAGCCTGTGGAGCTTATTGCATCAAAGTACTCTAAATGAAAACACAATAATAAATTTGACGATCCAGAGAAATCTGCAGACAAATAACTAAGAGGAACAAGAACATAAAAATTACTTATAATTGTGATTTTGATTGTCCACGAAGCAACAACTACTAGCATAATAATCATACTGACTAGAGCAAGCACACAAGACAATTTAAATTCAAAATCGTTTGCATACAAAACAAATAACAAGAAACTGCAAGAGTTATTTATTTTAAAGATGAAGTACTCGTTGGCAAACAGTTTGCATAAAATACAGGCTGAATAATACACCAATTTTGAAGGTTTTTAATATAAAAACCAAACAACCTACAACCTTGATTTACCTATCAAATGAACCGTTGAACCGTGAAGTTTCTTTACTATACTTTCTTAAATGTTCAATGTGACCACCATGAGCAGCCCAAACGACATCTGCGCGATAATCAAACTCGTTCCACACTCTTGTCAGCATGTCCGGTGTTACAGTTTGGATGGCGTCCGTAATTCTCGTTTTGAGAAATAAAGTATTACAAATATATGCATGCTGGATACGAAAGACATAGGGTATTAATTAATCGTGAGAACAAGGTTATTGAGAGGTATATATGATCAAGAGAGGATTAGTAAATCTTTCCAGAAGTAGTACTTACATAGAACTTTGATATATTTTTAATTAAATAAAGTAAAGATATATTTTGCTGGCATAAGAAAGTGAATATAAATGACACGATGAAAACTTGTATAATAGTAAAAAGAAAAAAAAGTGGGTCCCTTAGAAATAAGATTTACTGTATATGCATAAGTAAATGCCAAGACATTAACATTTTAGTAAACATAAAACATTAATTAAGCCAGGTATATAACGAACGAGTTTTTCCTTTGAAATTTCACAGTTAATTTTTTTGTAAATTTCAAAGGACACAAACTGTTGAGTATTCAAACCGCAGAAAGTTCACAAACTGTGGGTTTAGTCAAAATTAAAATTAAAATGAAGTGGAGATGGCCGGCAAAGAGAAGAAAACAAAAACGCCATGGCCGTTCTTCGGTGATCATGACAAGAGTCACATGTACCCGGCCACAGCTACCAGATTTGACTGCGAAGCTGCAGTCTTCCCATACTACAGGTCGGTATAGACTAGGACTCAGATAACAGAGATAAAATGAAATTGGACTGCCACACTGCGATAGGTGAAACTGTGAAACAGCCACTTCTGGAAAGGTCGGGCATGGATAAATACAAAAATCTCAGTTACCACGAAACTGGGCCAGGAAAACAGTAGGGGAACACTTATCCCTAACAGAACTTGAAAACTACACTAACAAAGCCTACCAGCACCAAACTACATTTTAGCACATATGAACTACATTATGAGAAGTAAAATTGACATCCACAAAACTACATCTTGATTGTAAGTGCAGCCTTGAGTTGCTCATCGTCAAGTCAGAGGTTCACAGCTAGCCATTGGGATGAAGAATGCGTCATCGATATGCGGTGGGCACTCGATACAAGCAGGCGGCTGAGCTTCGGTGCTTGACGCTCGATGGTCCGAGCTTTCCCAAGCCGCAGCTTTCAATGCCTTTCACGCCTTGCAACAGCATGAAAAGAGATGACACGGGGTGAAAAACTACCTAACTCGAAGAACATGGCAAAAAAATACAAGGCTTCCAGCGGGATGTCACGGCGACACAAAATAAATAATGTGACGTGTTTAGAAACACATCCCGAAAGAGAATGCATTTGATGTTGACTGCCCGGAAATGCGTTGATTACTTGTATGAAGTGTATTTTATGAGGCTGTGAGGCTAGAAAATCATGAATGTAAGAAGACCCTCAATAAGATAAATTAATGTTATTCACTGGGATAATTATCTCTCTCAAAATCAATCGAATCTATATGAAATAAACTAATATCACCAATTGAAATTAAGATAACATAATGCAGTTGTTCAACACTAAAAATAAAAAATTAAAAATTATTTACGAAATTTTTTGAAATTGTACACTGTGTGAGCTGACACTTGAGACCTCATCAGGGGAGAAAAAATAATGATATATCATATGAACCGTTGTCTTCGGTAGTGAGGAGGAGGTCAAAATGTAAAAACTTCTCTTCATCACAGTCCACCTACATATCACTATGAGAATAAATACATTTACATTCACTCCAGGATTTTGTTACTCGAATTTGGTTATCTGGTGCAGAGGTGTGGGCAAATCGATGATATCGAAGTTGAACTTATTTTCCAGTTCTCCGTATCGTGTTTCTACTCGCTCAGGGTGTGTTCCTTCAATGCATTTCGTGTGTTGGCACACTTGAAGCACTTGTGATACTCGTTTTTTCGGGTTTTTCACTGCGTACTTGTTTTTTATTGATGCTGGAAAATCAATGTAGCTGGATGCGCACAGTGGATTTAATTTATTTATTCTGAGCTTCATTATCTTCACTGCAGTGAGTGTCCATCCAGATCCCTTTGTCATGTACTCATTCTGGAATATCTTGATCAATATGGCAGCCACAGCTTCTTCTACATCATATTCATTATAAACTGGAAACTTTTTGGTCTTAAAGGGGCGCTGGTATAATTCATCTTCATGGGCTCAGGTTTTGTCATAGTCTCATGTTTTTCATTATTTATTCCTGCAGCTGATCAATAATATTTTATTTCATTCCCGCAATGTATGTGCACACATTTTTGGTCTCATCGGTCGTATTTTCAGCAATGTTTGTCTTCAAGTTGCCCCTATAGGCAGTCTCCACCAACATAAATGTGTGGGATGTTCGCTATCCGGCTCCCACTACGATCCTCGGTCGAGGTGCGGGTAGTGGTACTGCTACTGGTGCAGGCTTCTGTTGGGTGGAAACATCACGTCTGGCCTTCTTCGCTGGCGGGAGGTTTGTACCTGTGTACTTCTTTGCATGTTATTTCAGCTTCTCTGCCCTGGAATATTCTTTCCCACAGTCCTCGCAAATAAAAGTCTTCTTTGCCTGGTTGAACTTGCATCCCTTTTCGTGTCTTCGGGTATCTGCTGTGTCGGCAAATGTGGTATTGCAAAATTTGCAGTTGCCAGCTGATTTATGCTGCTCTGTGCCACTGCAGCTCCTCAAATGTCGCTTTGTGTCATCCTTCCGCCCAATTGGCATCCCACACTTCTCGCAGACGTGCTCATCTTCTCTGTGAGGATTATGGATGCAGATCCTCTAGTGCCTGAATCTGTTGTTGCGTGCAGAAAAATATTTCCTGCGAAACACTCAATGTAAACTTAGTGGTGGTATTGCACTTACCCAAGAGACAGTATGAGGCGAAGGAAGTTGGAAACCCCCGAAGTACCCACGTCGACCCAGCCGTCATCCATGATGTAGACTTCAGCAAACAGAAACCTGCAACACACGGGCGCAAATATGATAAATAATCTGGTCACGGGATGTTTATGCAAAAGAAATGGTGGTGAAACTGGAAATAAAAAGTATAACTAATGCAAAAATTTATATGCCAACAAAGCCTGTGAACGACTCTGCTTCCAACTAAAATTATTAAATTTTTTTTAAATTAAACACTGAAATGTATAGCAAAACAAATACTCTTTTATAGAGTGTTTATACAAAAAATATAATATATAGTACTTTATCGGTTGTTGTGTAATTTTTTTCACTGAATTATACCATAGGCAAATTTTTTATGAATGATAATAAAATTTTAATAAAAAGGAAAAAAAAATTTTCCCAAAAAAAAATTTTTTTTATGAACGAATGTATTTACTATTTTTTCAAACAAAATCCTTAACAAAACCTGCAACACATGGATACAAATAATATTAATAATGTGGACACAGCATAGATGCAAAATCATTTTTAGAAACGGGAAAAAAATTTCATTAATACACAAATGCATGTTACAAGAAAGTCTGTGTAACCTTTATATATATATATATACATATATATATATATCAAAGTATATTTATACACTGCGTAGCAAAACCTTTTTAAAAAATTTTCTCCAACGTAAAAACATATTTCATCAGTGCGATTAAGCTTTAAAACAGAATAATATAGTTAGATTTTTTTTCACTAAACCAGGATGTAGACAAGCTATGTACAAATGTGAATAATAGCGACAAATATATTTTCTACTAGCCACAACACTAATATTTTTTTGTCAACGAGTATAGTTAAAATCCTTACAGACAGTTTTGCATGTACGCAGCACAGTTACATACCTGAAGAAGAAAATCAAGACTGCAGTCACTCTCCTAACAACGATTGGCTTCGTTGCTAGGGACTCCCGTGAAACAGCCAACTTGACTCACAAAGGGGACCCTATGAAGTCCTACCATGGAAGTAATTTCCCCTGGACACAAGTTCACCATATAAAGTAAGAAAAGTCTAATAAACACACGCAAAATATTTGTCTTGTAGTCGTTAATACTCACTGATTGTAGTAAAGTGAAAATGCTGTGGTTTCCTAACGGATGTGCAGACTTCACAGCAAGACGACAAATCAGCAACTCCAGGACCTGTGGCTTCTGACAGCGAAGACCTAGAAAGGATCAGTGCGCGTAAAAAAATATATACGCGAACAAATACATAACTTTTTTTATCTCATCGGTACAAGTTCTTACTTCCAAAAGAATTTGCAACACGTGGGAACTGACCGTCGGTATTAAATTGCTCTGATGTCAGCTGACTGGCTGACAATCACTGCGAACAATAAAGCGTTGTTAATAACTTTGCAATGTAATTTTCAGCAAGCACAGAAGACAATTTTAATTCGAAATCGTTTTCATACAAAACAAATAACAATAAAATGCATAAGTTATATATTTTAAAAATAAAGTTCTCGTTGGCAAACAGTTTGCATAAAATACAGGCTGTGTATAAAAGAATACCCCAATTTTGAAGGTCTATAATATAAAAACCAAACAACCTATAACCTTGATTTACCTATCAAATTAACGGTTAAACCGTGAAGTTTGTTTACTATACATTCACGAATGTTCAATGTGACCACCATGAGCAGCCCAAACGACAGCTACACGATAATCAAACTCGTTCCACACTCTTGTCAGTATGTCCGGTGTTAAGGTTTGGATAGCGTCCGTAACTCTCGGTTTGAAGTGGTGAGGGGATAGCGAGCTCGCATTCGACACGTCAATGTGAAGGAGACGGCCTGATGTTTCCTTTATGGTGCTCCACCCCATTGGCACCTAGCTGTTCGCGGATACCTGAATGAGACGTTACCGCAATACTTGATTGGTCGAGGAGCAGTTGGTGACCAGGTTCTTCATCACTGGCCCCCAAGAAGCCCGGATCTTACCCCGTGTGGTTTTTTTTCTATGGGAGTACATAAAGGATTTAGTGTTTCGTCCACCATTGCCGGCTACATTGACGACCTCAAAACGAGAATAACGGACGCCATCCAAACCGTAAAACCGGACATGCTGACAAGAGTGTCGAATGAGTTTGATTAACGCGTAGAGGTCGTTCGGGCCGCTCGTGGTGATCGCATTGAACATTAATGAAGATAAGGTGAACCAACTTCACGGTTCCATGTTTCATTTTATTGGTCAACCATGGTTGTAGGTTGTTTGGTTTGATATTACATACCTTCAAAGTTGGGGTATTATTTTATACTCATCCTGTATATTTATAATATACACACTGGGTGTCATCTGATATATAAAGTTTTTTATGTGTAAAGAGGTTTTCATTCCTTATCAGATAATTTGTAGTACCAATAAAAATATGGCATTTGTTATTTCATGTCCTGTTTGAAAAAGTAATATACGTCTTTTAAAACAAAAAATATTCCAGCATCCTTGTTTCTATTATCACATTTAACGCCTCACCTGGCGTATCATTCAACACTTTAAAGGGTGCACAGAACCCTCATAGTTTGTCAAAAGGCTTTACTAAATAAATATAACTTTTCAATAGCGACATTTTTCTATTTATCTTCTGTATAGTCAATTATACTTGTTCTAAAATCTTTAAAAGAATTAGAGCGTGCCTTTAACAGTCCGTGACACGGTTTTAAGTACCATACTTGTTTGGTTTACACTACAATACTAGCTCTGTAATCTTAACGGATACAGAGAGTATCTTAACAGTCCACGCCCTGTTGTAGCTTCTATACTTTTTAAATTATTTCTGCTAATTTCTTTAGAGTTGGTGACACGAAATAGAACAAGGCATTTGTATATAATCTTACGAGCCATTCCAAGCAGTTGTCACTGCTGTAACACGACGAAATTAGAGAGACAGAGAAACACTGCGCAAATGCACACCATTTTAAGTGAATCGCGTTTTGTACGTAAGTATCAGCTATGGTGAGAGATACACTTATGTTACAATGAAAAAAGTTGAACGCAGGGCCCTTTTCAGAACTTTCAAAGGAAGTACACTTTTCGTTAAACAGATTATACCTTCGTTTTCTTGGAGTTATTTGAGCCTTATCTGGTTTTACTTTGCTTTGTCTATGAATTATTTCGATTGACGCTTTACTTACTTCTGTGTCGACTACTTTGCAACTATGCTTTGTGAATAGAAACAAGCAAAAATTTACTTCTTGCATATTCATTAGTAGCTTCTACGTCACTCGCGATGACTTCTCATTAGTACCTCCTTCGGCCACGCATTACAATGAGAGAAAGATCAAGTTCCAGATACCAAATAAATTTATTGAAATGCATTCGTTTACACCAAACGATGTTTTGTTCCCTTAATATATCTGAGTAAGGAAAACTGTAAAAACAACCAAACTGCGTTTGTACATTGTTGAAGAAGGTAGCGCAGTGGTAAACAACTCGGCTTGCAATCGTAGAGACACGAGTTCGATTCACGATTCGGCCATCCAAGTTTCTGTTTTTAATGGTTTACCGAAATCACTCCAGCCGAGTTGTTGTAAATAATCTGATATTCACACTTTTGAATCATAATTGGGGTAACTGAGAGCTAATAAATAATTAACGCAATCAAATCAGACGATGAAATAATAAATCCCGCAATTTATAAACCAAATTCTAACCTCTACATTACTATTCAATTTATGGACAGTCAAGGTTATTTAATGCTTTAAATCAATACTCTAATGAAAAGATCACAATGTGTTATTTTTCGCTCTTCTGCTCAGCTGTCGGCCCTAATACCTTAATATAAACCAATCTAAGCTATTCCTACTCAGGGCTCACTATAATTTACCTCGAACACCTGCCACACCGGATGCCTACTTTTAAAACTGCGAAGTCCGTCGTTGTTCAACGTCACTCAGCCTTCATCTCCGTAGACACGACTTTTCATAATCGTTGTTGAACGAACTGGGGGCAGCTCAGCAGGAGACGAGCGTCGTGACGGCCTGTGGACGCCTCGCTGCTCGGTTCGAAGACAGGAAGTAAAGACGCCAATCTTCCGTAATTACTCGGTGTTAGACGTCTTTGCCACTTGCGTGCAGCGACTTAAAATTCGGCGTCATGGTTTGCTCAACACTGCTCTGTGGGGACGCCTCGCCCCACTTCTTGCAACGCGTAGGGCATGTCGTAACAACAACAGGTTATTATGCATGACTGACATAATCCCAGACAGTAAATTCTTTATTGATGATATTGTTAACATCGTACCCGTATTCAAGTAATTTAAAAAAAAACTTGCTTTCATGACAGAATGCTGGAACTGTTCCTTACTACAAGTCCTGGCCGATTCCTTCTCAAATACTGAATTAATAGCGTTCCCCTACTAAGGCCTTGTCGCCAATAGGTAGTACTCAAAACATCCAATAAATAAAATAAATAAATAATCTAACCAAACACACATATAATTTATAAACGCTTTTGAAATAGGTTCTGCCATATACCAATAAACAGCTATATATTTTCCTGTAAAATAATCCTCTTGCTCACTGTACGCACAACCATAGAAATCTTTAGTTGCATCTACCAAATCTTACATGTCTTGTGCAACCCAGTAAATAAAATATTTATATAATTAAGGACATTTTTACCTGACCCAATACAAACTACAAATTTTTTGCACCACACAAAACAAAACTGTTTTCTTATTGAACTCGTCGTTGTACGTATTGCTGTCGCTATTGCAAGCAAAATAAGATCAATATATTTCAAAAGGCACGTATTATGGCGTGGGGTACTTATTCCTCCAACTCTTAACACCCATCGCAGCAGGGTTTCCTCACTCCCGCAGTGCGAGTGTTCGGCGACAGCAGCAGACCCTGGCATCTTGAGTTAAGAAACTCGAGAAAGTAGTGCCTTGAAGACCGAGCATCAAAACTATTCAAGAGGCGATATTTTTTTTAGATGTTGTTAATATTTAATGTTTTCGTTGCACGATATTGATGATAGCTTAATTAAAAATACGAAACTATTTTAAAAGAAACATTCATAACTTTTTTAGCGTAAATAAAATAATTTTAACATAAAATCTTGATTCGTACAACTTTTAGTAAGTTATTTTCCACTTAGTTTGGTTTCTGCTAAACTGTTCATTGAAGTCACACTAGGGGCAAGTTGCAATTTTTTTCTGAAATCCGACTCTTCGATCACCTGCAGTAAGGATGTAACTTTAGGTTACACTGGTTTTTAAAATTTTTATCTGAAAATATGAAAACTAATTACTGGCGAGTTTTATTAAAAAATGTTATAAATAGTTTTTGGCATTATTATAATATTAAGAAATATTTTGAGATTTGTCCTATAAAATATTAATTTCTTCGAGTCTCTAGATTTGTACGAAACAATAATATAATTACAAAATTCTTATTGCTAATGTTATTCTTTATTTTTAAGTAATTTTCCTCTATTATTTCATACCACAACCAATCATAAAATACGCGTAATATACAGAAAAAAAATGTATACTCTTGAATGGCCCCAAACTGCCGCGAATGAGGTATTAAAAGGGAATATTTACGTTATCATGAAGCAAGAGAAATAAGTATAAAAAAGTATAGGTTTTTTTAAAATCGTTACCATTTAATAATTGAAATGAAATACAGCTTTTTCCAGTACGTGTTTTTCGCTTTGTAAAATGCCTTTTTTTTTTTTGGATTTAGTCGGCTTGGAATTACGAAAACTAAGTGGCACGTTGTCCTGTTGATTCATTTGTCACTTTTAAAGTAATAGGTTAAGTGTTTTGTGATGTTTAGTTAGAGTAAATTAAATAACTTGTTGTCAGCTGCAGATAAATAAATAACAATTTTTTTTTATTGCAGGATACTTGCAAAAATCGTTTTAAAAAAATGTACCGTAGCTAGATATAGGCTTTCTGTGACGTGTTTGGAACGTTGCGAGGCCGCTCAAAATGCATACAAATAATAAGTTTTCACTGTATACAGCTCTGTAGGAAGACAACAATTTAGAACATTATTAACGATGTTACAAGTGTACATTTACCTTTAATTTATTAAAACACCTTGGTTTGTATTGAAATGCGAAAACAACTCTTTCTAAATTCTGTTCACATAATAAATAAACAGGTGCCCACGTTTACGATGAATAATTGCTGAGATAAAAATCTAGTTCTTAACAGTTGTAGGAATATTAAAAAAGTATTATTTCTCAGTAATTGTTTGTAAATGTGCCGAATAACTTCTTCACGAGCACTTAATTCTGGTGCAAAGAAGTTTTCAATACCTTGTTTTATGTCGAGCTGTGCAGTTACTTGCACGAGCCTTATTTCTGAGAGAACAAATGTATGTAAGAAAATTCAAGTGATATTTCGTTGCTGTTTTGTACTCAGAAATTAAATTTTAATCAACTGAATTTTTCAAACTGGATTTCGAACGTTATTATTTAGGCTAAACTTAGCTTTAAATTTCTTCTACAAAACTGTTATTGCCATGTAAGAGCCGCAGATACCATCTAATGAAAGACATAAAACTAAATTCGCCTTATAAAATAAAGTTAACTTACACCACGCGTATGTGGACACCTAGCGATAAAATCCTAGATATTAAGCTCTGTACAAAGTGTTGCAACCAGTATTGGGACAAAATGTATAATTAACCTAAATCTTGATAATCGTAGTTGCCTCACTTATAAAGTTTAAGTTTGTGGGTTTTATTGTAGGTTATAATACACGATTTCAATTCTATTTTTTAAAACATTTTGTACTGTTAGAATGTTCAGAGTACACAGTTAAAAGTAACAGGCTTATAACTTTACAAAATGTTAATGTTGGAAAAGATTTATTATTCACGTTTTGTATTGGGTATTAAGGTATGTTGTCAGTTATAATTATATTCTATGTTTTAATTTACATCTTTCTTTCTGAAGTGCGTAATTGTGAAATAGACGTCTTGCCCCTGAGCCTTGTGTAACGTGTAAATGTAGTGAATCGTGGGTGCTCTGTGTATCCTGCCAGTTACAGTTACGTTAATGCTCCCGCTTAGATATCATTCTTATAAGAACATAAACTTGGAAAAATCTACACACAGTCAACTCTATATAATAAATAAACAAGCCAAGAATTAAATTAATGCAAAAAATTTACTGATGAAATTGAGAATATTAAAGCTAGCAGTGAAATCCAAAATTATTAATCAATAAATAATACGCCCATAAAATGGCAAGTTGCACTATTCTTTGGTGGTCTTCTGCATATAATATCTAATTATTCAGCTTATCTGTCCAATAGTTAGCTGTGTAAAAAACTTTAGTGAATTTTAAAATGTTCAGTAAAGCAATCTGAAACTGTTTTTAAAATGGTAGATTCGAGTTTTCCACTAGGGATAAAGGTGAAAAGGTCTCACATAAAACTACTGAAATTCACTCTTTAAAAAAAACTAATTATGAAACTACATCTTGGTAAGGAAAAACCACCTGTTTTATTATAAACTGTGAATTGTCAGAAATTGGAATGTTTATATTTAGCAAACGTGTCTTTTTACCTAGACGTGAGTAAAAATTCTATTACTAAGAGGAAATACGTTGCAGTTGTAGTTCACTTCTATTCTTGCCGGTCCCTCGCTGTCCTCCAAAACTGTGGTACTTCGGCATTTTAATGCTCATTACAGTCCACAGGCAATATAAAATACGCGCGATAGCTCTAATTAACCACGCACACAAAGGCAGTATCCTAAAATCTACCACTTATGTAGCCCGAGCAAGGATTTTTGACGTATTTCGATGGCTGCACATCTTCCACGTCCTCTTGACGTTGGTAATGGAAGAAACTCGTCGATTTTTCCAAAATAAATACTCTACCAGGAATATTATATCGTCTCCCCTCGAACCCTTAAAACAAGATAGCGGAAAACAATATGCTATTTTTTTTAATATCTGTCATTTCAAAACATTGAGCTTGTCCCCATAAATAGGCTAGGGCTAACACGTTCAACATTCCGTTACTATGGCAACAATACACTAAGTACCAGGTTCATAGATTACAGATCTGGCGACTTCAACTAAAATATAAAATATTGCGTTTTATATTAAATCAACATCAACTTTAATGTAAATTAAAACTAATCTTCCTGTTTTGTTTAAAAAAGTTACGTCACTTAATTCCTATAAACAATCATCTAATAAACATAACATTAAACTAGGCAATATGCACAATACATTTCAATATGTGTACGGTGTTTTCAAAAGAAAATATTTATTAATAGGAAAAAATCATTATACATTACACTTATGTGTGTTTAGGATACACAACACTTTTCAAAGACAAATGATAACATCTCTCAAAGAAATGTTACACCTCTGAGTAACATTTATTTGAGAGATTTATGTATCAATCGTTTACAATGTCATTTCAGAAGTTCCTCTTACAACGTTATGTAAATGTCTGGCCTATTTTTATTACAAGTTCAATCAATTAGCAATTTGAATCATTATGGTCTGTCACATAATTGCAATGCACACTACTTACAGCGTTTGTATTCTGAGCAAGATTTGATAGCTAGATGTAACTATAATTTAACATAATAAATTGTGCAGGAATACACTAGGGTTATCTTGGAAAGAGATGTAATCCAACTACTTTCAAAACTGTCAAACTACATTGTAGGTACCTAAAATAGGCTCAATTTATTTGCGTAAATCGAATAACGTTATAAGTACCCTCTATCTTCCAGATAGCACCACATGTAAAAATAAATATTTTACATTATATTTTGAAAACTTTAGGAGATAGGCCAGAAAAAAAACAGAACTTATAAGACACGTATTTTCAAAATGGTGGACATACAAATATGATAGGTATATTTGGTATAACTTCTGTACTGATTGACCAATTTCAACCAAAGTTTGTAAGCTGATAGTATCTAGTACAAGTATCAAATAAGCCAAAAAAAAAATTATTGTCTGCTATTTAGTAAGATAGTGTTAGATGAATTAGTAAAGTTTTTCTGTAATTTCTCGGGAAACAATTGACAGATTCCTACCAAATTTGGCAATAACGTAGTACTGCCGCAGTTGATAAGAACAAATATGTTTTAAATTTGTTAGACACTTATTTTTAAAATGGCGGTCATATAGATATTTAGCATAGTATGCTATATCTTCGAAAACTTATAAGCAGTTCCAACTTAACTTTGTAAGCTGGGAGTATGTGCAACAAACATCATATGTGTCTACACAGAGCCGCCTTTATCCTCCATTTTATAAAATAGTGCCACATTAATAAATAACATTTTTATGTCATTCTGGAAACTATTTTCCGATTCCTACCAAAAATGGCAAATAGGTAATTCTGCAGTAGGTAATGTTTACCTATATGTTTTAGGTATGTCAGACACTTATTTCCGAAATTGAAGCAATATATATATTTTAGTATTGTGTGTTGTATTGTCGAAACCATGCAATTAATTCCTACGAAACTTTGTATGATGACTGTATACATTAAAACAATCATATATATACGCACTAAATATATTTTGTCCCCCATTTTGTGAAATAGTATCACTTGACAAACTGAAATTAAGTGATGTTCGAAAAACAACCGATTTCTACCATATTTGGCAAACAATTAGCACTATGGCAGACTACGTAAAATGTTAAATTTTGAGTCGGTCAGAAGTACATATTTTTAAAATGCCGACCATATAAATATTGTAGCACCAAGTTTTTTATCTCCGAAACTAAAAAACAAATTTCAACTTAACTTTGTATCCTGACACTATCAGTTATATCCATCAAAATTGTCTATGCAAAGCCATTTTGCGAGAAAGCCCTGCATGAAATAATATTGTTTTTATGCTGTATCTCGGGAAACAATCAACAGATTTCTTTCAAATTTTGCAAAGAAGCTGTCATGTAGCAGCCTATATATATTTATATGTTTAAAGTATGTAAGTCTTTTATTTTGTAATTAGCATGTAAACAAACAAATTTAGCTTAGTGTGCTATATCTACTAAACTGAAGCAGATATAAATTTAACTGTGTTTATTCTATCTATGACAATAATAGAAAGTTATGATATATAAACTTTTTGCCCTCGATTTATGAAGATCGTCACATGATCCTAGGAGGTGTTTTGCCATATCTCGAGAAACAATCAACTGATATGCAAACAGAGATCCTCCTTTGCCGGATTTTTTTCAGAATATTGTCAGGTGAGTAAACTGAAGATCTTGTGAATTATTTTACTGAATAATTCTACTAATTGCCACAAAATGTTGCACACCTGCAGTAGTCCAAGTATAGTTACACGATTTAAATGGGGTCAGGCAATGATTTAAAAAACGGTGGCCATATAAATGTTTTCATGTGTTTGGCATATCTATTCAAACAATTTTACAATTTCAATCAAACTTTTAAGCTGACATTATCTATTACAAACATCGCGTACAGAGTCTCTTATTAAGAAATTTTGAAAGATATCCATGTTTAAGAAAATAATGTTTTTATGCATTATCTCGGAGACAACTACACCGATTTCCTTCACATTTTTCACATAATTAGCGTTATGGTAGGCCATGTTAACTTACGTCTTTAAGTGGCTCAGGCACTTATTTTCAAAATGATGACCGAATAAATATTTTAGGTTAGTGAACCCTATCATCCAAAACATTACACTGATTTCATCCGAAGTTGATGCTCCGAATCCTACCTCTGTGATGCAGTTTATTGGAAGATCGCTTAATGTTACGGGTTTTTCTGAATTCGAATCCCGGGTATTTTAACTGTCTTTGTACTGTTTCACTTGTTTCTGGTTTCATCTATAATGTTATTGCTGTCAATGAGACGTTAATGTCTATGTACCATCTGAGCTATCAAGAACTTTACCAAAATATATTTGCACCCGTGTAGAGGAGAGTAGGCTCATTTGTTATCAATAATTGATTGTTTTTTTAATAATATGTTTAATTCGTGGGAATGTTTGTATGAATGTCCGTTGTGTCCACTAATACATCTTTAATCTCTTAGCAGATTGTTGTGAAATTATTTACGTATATGATGGCACAAAGGATTATCATCTCGTAGACTTTTATAGATACGTAATATTTATTCATTTGACTCTGTAGGTCCGAATTTCTCGGTAAAAGTGTAGTTAAGTCAATCCGCGATATATCAAGTCGCGTGTCTTACTATTATGATATTTTACGTGTGACAATTATCAAGACTCGATTATAATCACTTAATAAAGTGTTCACGATGTGGTTATAATTCATTTGAACTGCACGTACTGATAGCATTAATATTTCAAATACATAAACACAAATTTTCCAAACATTTGCAGATCATGCCAGTTACGAAACACATGCATTTTACACAACTATTTATTTAATTTCTGTATAAACAAAATAAACACAATATACATTTTCTGCAATTCTGCTAGAAAGCTAAGCATTGTTGTCATAACATGCCAAATTCCATCCAGTAATATATTTTAATTTAATAAATGTTAGGATACCAATCAATGGAGTGGGTAACTTAACCGTGTTCGCTCTCTGATAATAAACATCCTTTCTGAACTGTCACCCAACTCAAGTATCGTTATTATTCAGAAATACTACACTTATGGCCATTAAAATTGCAGCACCAAGAATGATGCTCCTGAAGGACCCCCAGTAGGGTATGACAATATGTGATTACTTGTTCAGATGAGTGGCTTAGCGCATGCGCAAATGGTGACACTGATTTGCGGTGTAAAAGTGGAGGTCGGGTAACTGCTGAGAGGTAGTGGCATTGTGTTTCCCCACCGTTAGTGTACACAGATAGAGTGAGCATGTCAAGACGAATAACACGACAACCATTAAACAGGTTTCCACCTTTGACAACAGGAGAATCTTGGTCTACCAGTATTATGGATTATGATACCGCGAAATTGGTTCTCGCTTTGGAAGAAATACAACAACAGTGAAGCAGATATCGGGTTAGGGGATCGAAATAAGATGAGATGAGGGATGTGTAGGGAGCCAACGACCCTACCACACCAAAGAGCACGAGTATAGATTTCTGGTGATCACGGCATTTAAGGACTCTAAAGACACATCATCCACCCTCGCCCAGGAGATAATGCACACGGTACACCAATCTGTGCCTCCAAGAATGATTCGTCACCGCCTGCAACGTCAGGGCATCATATCCAGGCGCTCGTTACTAAGGCTGCCACTGACTGTTCACCACAAGTATCTGCGGGTGTAATTGTGCGTGGAACATCGAACCTGAAGGGAAGAATTTGTTGTCATCGTCATATTCGAAGAATCCTGCACCTATTTGCAGTTCCACAATGGTCGCATCCATGCCAGGCAGAACTGTGGCGCACACCTGGGCAAGGCTGTGCAGTACATAACGGCCATGCGGACATAATGGTGGTCATCCTGTGCTGTGGTCAAATTGCATGGTCCAGTACCCGCTATTCGCTGTGTAAGACCCTCTTCTATAAACTGGCTTCACCCACGCATCACTTTCGCAGCAGCATGTCCTGTACGAGCCGAAATGTCACGGTGAGACAAAACTGTTTCCCGGAGACCGATCATTCTGCCCGGTTCGAACTCACTCACATGCTGATATGGTGCCCTTTTATGTCGACGGAGTGATACTGGCACTTGCTTTCACTTCTTATGCGGGCTCTTGGTGTAACACTGACCTTTCTGGTCACAAGGGAGGGTGCTGCTGGGTGTATGTGTACGCCATCTATCTGCAATCGTAATTACTTAATGCTGGTACACTTTTCTATACATCCTCCGAGTTTGGATTCATTCGGGCAATACTTTCTGGGTGTTTGGTAATTTCACAATATATAGTGTAGTATGGGGTGTCATCAGATACCAGTCTTGCTGGCACCTAGTCTGCATTGCTGTTACAATGACCAGCAACAATTACATTGCCGAGGTATTAGAGCAAATTGTTATACCCCTACATTCAGGGACAACCTGAGACTCTGTACTAACTGGACAATGTGCGACAATATGTGACACACATCGCCCGATTTTTTCTGGATGAACATCATGTCCCACTGTACTTTTGGCTTGTGCATTCACCGGATCTCTCACCCATTAAAAACGTATGATCTTGGATCGGACAACTAGCCTACCACAGGACATATGGGGCCACAACACATTAATTTTGGGCATTTATCGAAGCAGCATGGGTGGAGATACCCCCTATGGACATCCAAGATGTCTTTCTTTCAATGCCGCATCATGCATCAGCGGTTACTGCCACCTGTGGTAAGGTCACACAGTAATGATTTCCCCATGTCATGTTAGTTATGCCGATCTACAAGAATAATTATGTCACCTATGTATGATGGCTATTATGTGCAAGATATATGGTTGTGATATCTCATGCCATTCTTGGTGCGGCAATTTAAATGGGCAGAAATGTATTTATTCATGATAAACCATGATCAATCGCTTGCTTATGCAATTTTTATCCTACTTTCCGAACGAATCATGAATTTAACGATCTGATAATACTCAGATATTGATCACTATACACAAAATCAGTCATAATTCAGTACGAAACGGTTTTCAACTCATCAACAGTGTTCACTTAACTTCTTACACGATTTAACCCAAGTTATTTAAAAGAAAAGCTATACGAATGAGATTGCCTGCCTGTGTGTTTGTGGGTTTGTGTGTGTGCCCTTTAAACATCTGGAAAGCCACTTGTCATTACAAACCTTGGTTAACTAATTGTAGTTAGGACACTATCCTTACTTATAAATTTTCGACTGCACTGGATGTAATTTTGAAAGTAAAATATTTTTACCCTTTCGGACCCCATATCATAAATCAGGAACCATATAACCGATATGAACCAATATTGGTGTTCTGAGATTCCTCATTATTAGAATCAAATCGAGTCACTAGCGTTAAAATTGGTACTCTGTGTTTTCGAAGATGGTGTCACCTAAAAGTTTTTTGCAAATAAATCATATATCGAGTAATATTTAACTGATTAACGCCAAATTGTGTACCCAATAGTATTATAAATTTGCCTGTTCATGGGCAGGGATATAAAGGCGTGAAGAGTGGCGCCTTTCGATCAGGAGTTCCTTCAGTCTTATTTCAGTTGGACACTGGCCATGTTAGGAATGGGGCAAACATGTTGGATATGCTTAACAAACAGATAATCTAGACCCCAGTTACCTCGAACTTCATAACAAGTTTCGAGTCACGAAGTATTTCATGCCATAACCGATTCTTCAAAATACCTTGCAAAATACATCGCGACAAATTTACTGGATTACAAATCATTTTACGATTAAATTCGACAAACACCTCATCCATCGGGAATCACGTTGCCAATGAAATCACAATTATAAAAGCATAATGCGAAGCTTATTGTCAGCCATTTAGCGAATAAGGTTACAATCTCCGAAACATGCCACAGAGAATTTCGCAATTAACTTCACGACATGCAGACTGCAGCCTACCAAACGAAGAACATCGGTAGTCCACCTACTGTTTGGGGCATTGTAATGTGTCAGTCAGGTTATACAAGATGTGTAAAATGCAATTTTGTATACAGCAAGTCCAAAAGGTGAAGCACGGTTTCAAATTTCATTCTGAGTAAGGTATGGTGAAATAAGTCACTTGACATCCTAATGGTTTAAGGTGCCTCTGTATACAGTGCTTCCAAAGGGAGGAGTGCGTGGCTTCGAATTACAGAACCTATAGTACCTGCGAACCAAATTTCTTCAAATTCCGTTCAGCCGACTTGGAGCTGAGAGGTAACAAACATACACACACAGGCTTTCGCATTTATAATATTATTAGTGGTATATATATAGCGCAAACAGATCCCATTTGTTAGAAAACATAGACGCCTTATCACTATCTGGTTTTGTTTCAGTAAGGTGCTTCGCATATTCACGTCAAAAGTTCGAAACGCACATCAAAAAGGAAATTTAAAAAAATTGTTGGGTTTTCTTGAATGTAGGTTAGTAGTAAAGATCTCTTACCCTACAAGTATATTCATATGTTACCCCTTTTAAACAATTACGGCCAGTATAACGACTATGTTAGGCATTACCAATTTAAAAAAAAATTATTAATACAATAATATTTTATTGTTCAATTTTTTGATAGATTTTCTTGATTTTCACTTTTTGCTTTATTGGAATAATGGTCAAGTTTGGTAGATCCTAAATGTACGCCGCTATAATAAAACATTGCCGTTATCCATTACTTCCGACTTTTTTATTTTTTTCAGTTTTCTGTGGTGTATTCTAGTTTCGTTATTTTGAAGTGATCAAGAAGTCTGTGTCAAAATATTGAAAATGGTAACGACCATAAGCAATATGGCCGATGAAGGTATGTATGATATTAAAGATTTTCTATATTGCATTATCTATGTCGGTTAAAAAAAAATGGCAGATAGGTCAATTTGTCGTTAAAATTACTTAGAAAAAAATTTTTTTTTTCAGAGTTTTCTGGAACTTATGATTTCTAGGTATCTGTGATTAAACGTGATCAAACGAGTTACCAAGGTTGCTCCCAGACCAAAAACAANTTACCAAGGTTGCTCCCAGACTAAAAACACCTGGTATAAATATGGAATGGTAGAGAAAGATTTCATGACCAAAAAACCCCGCACTCCACATTGCGAACTGGTCAAATTCAAGTTATACTAATTATAAGTAATGATGTAGTTAACCACCCTTAAATATGAAGATTTTCTATTGAAGTTCTCTATCAATGGCTGCAGCACATAACTGAAGAGCCAAAAAAACTGGTACACCTGCCTAATATCATGTAGGGCCCCCACGAGCACGCAGAAGTGCCGCAAGACGACGTGGCATGGACTCGACTAATGTCTGAAGGTATGCAGGAGGCAATTCACACCATGAATCCTGCAGGGCAGTCCACAAATCCATACAAGTGCAAGGCGGTGGAGATCTCTTCTGAACAGCATGTTGCAAGGCACCCCATATATGCTCAATAATGTTCATGTCTGGTGATTTAGGTGGCCAATGGAAGTGTCTAAAGTCAGAAGCATGTTCCTGGAGCCACTCGGTAGCAACTCTCGACGTGTTGGGTGTCGCATTGTCCTGCTGGAATTGTCCAGGTCCGTCGGAATGCACAATGGACATGAATGGGTGCAGGTGATCGGACAGGATGCTTACATATCTGTCACCATCAGAGTCGTATCTAGACGTATCAGGGGTCCCATTTCACGCCAACTGCACACATCCCATACCATGACAGAGCTTCAACCAGCTTGAACAGTCCCCTGTTGACATGTAGGGTCCATGGAATCATGAGGATATCTCCATACCCGTACACGTCCATCCACCCGATTCAATTGGAAAGGAGACTCGTCAGGCCAAACAATGTTTTTCCAGTCATCAACAGTCTAATGGCGTGTTGGCGGGCCCAGGCGAGGCGTAAAGCTTTGTTTCGTGCAATCAACAACATACACGAGTGGGCTTTCTGCTCCGAAAGCCCACATCAATGATGGTCCGTTGAATAGTTCGCACGCTGGGACTTGTTGATGCCCCAGCATTGAAATCTGCGCCAATTAGAGAAAGGGTTACACGTCTGTCACCTTTAATGATTCTCGTTAGTCGTTGTTTGTCCAGCTCGTTCACGATCTTTTTCCGGCCACAGCGACGTCGAAGATTTGATGTTTTACCGGATTCCTGATAATTACGGTACACTCGTGAAATGGTCGTATGCGAAAATCCAAATCGTATCACTACGTCGGAGATGATATGTCCTATCTCTGGTGCGCCGACTATAACAAATTGTTCAAACTTACTTAAATCTTGATAACCTGCCATTGTAGCAGCAGTAACCTATCTAGAAACTTTTCCAGACGCTTGTTGTCTTATATAGGCACTGCCGACCGCATCGCGTTACTCTGACTGGTTCCATACCTCTGTTATGTGCATACGCACGCCTAGACCAGTGGTTTTTGGCTTTCCAGTGTAAGTCGCGAACTTGTGTCCTTCAGGTTAAGAAGCCATTTTAGAGCTGCATGATATCTAACAACAATTTTCTCCCATAGAAAAAGCTATGAAAAACGTTGTACCAAAAACCAATCTAAGTCTTTCTTTGTAGTGGAATAATTTATTTTATCAGCATTGATCTCATGTCAAGCANTTGTACCAAAAACCAATCTAAGTCTTTCTTTGTAGTGGAATAATTTATTTTATCAGCATTGATCTCATGTCAAGCATGGGATTTTCTTGACCATTTCATAACAGAGAAGAAACAGCACTGATTGCATGATTATTCGTATCTTTACTGAACGAAAAGTTTAATTAAATCGGGATGAATTAGTACTGGAGGAGAAATTTCTTTTTCAGTTTTTCGATGGCATTTTCCTGTTCCTCAGATCATACAAAGGGCTTGCCTTTCTGTGTAAGCTTAGTGACTAGTCGAGCTTATTCTGCAATTTTTTGCAAAAATTTGCGTTAATATTGGAGTAAACCAACTGCTGATCTGACTTCTGCAATGCTTTTAGGCATTGGTAAACCTAAAATAGCATTGAAATGTTTTGTTTATGGTTTTACACCTTCATGAGAAACTATGTGTCCTAAGGAACCGACCTGACATACTGCAAATTAAATGTGTACGCTTGAATTGTTTAAATTGCTTGTTATGAAATATGAAAAATATTCTGTAGCATCATAACATGTTCCTTATAATCAGTGTTGAAGATTATTTTGTCATCAAGGTTGTAACGATGCCTACATCGGGGACGTCATATTTGTAATGTGGCACGTCAAGGTATTGACGGCTGGAAATTACCACTCGGTTAGCTCAGTAGTAGCAACACGAACTCTTTAAAAGGCGCCAATTAAATACCAAATAATGTAGTAAAGTCCCGGTTTATTATTCTTTACGTTTATTTGCAAAAGGTGCCACAGTTCACATACAGTGTTCAGGTATACCGAGTACGAACAGGGTTCACCGATACACAGAAAAACTAGAGAGCAGCGCCATAGCCGATGTTGATTATCTGTGTCTTAAAAACTTGCCTGAAAAAAAAAACAGATGCAGCAACCTCCTACAATGGCTTTTATGAAAAAGTAATAACTTGTGAAACATAATACCTAAGACATGGTATTTTGTTTTATTACAGTGATTCCCATACATTTGCTTCATTAAGACCTACTTTTTGATTATTCAAATATAATCAGATTTCAGAAAAATTACTACGTACAAAATAATTTAGTTGAACTTGAGTTACAAAATTTCAGAATCACCATAAAAAAAATTTTCTATGAGAAAATAACTATAATATGTATGCAACAAAGTCTGGATAAGGGCAAATCAACAAAGGCAACACAGCAGCAAAAAAGAGAGCTACCTTTATATGCAGAAATTTTGAGCAACACAATTACAACATAAAAATGATAGGCTTCCTTACAGTGTTTATGAATTACAACCCTGAACCTCACTGTAAAAAGTCCTCTACCATGATAGCTTCCAACCTGTCAATCCTCTGAGCACATTTTGTAACAGTTTGTTCTGGTCATCAGCAAAAAGGCTAGTTGTTAGTAAAATAAAACAACGTATAGTACAAAGACAGAGCAACGACTGATTTTATTTTTAAAAAAATCTTAACTGCTAACGACAGACGTAGATGGCAGCACTAGACATATATTGTAGATATCATAACAACACCCCCACTATATCTATAAATATATAAGCTTATATTAAACAATTTGCACACCCAATTTATCTAAAATTTTATAATGTTTAACAGAACATAAACTTTTGGTGAACAAATCAGCAGGCATTTCAGCCGTAGGCAAATACTTAACATTTACAACATTATTTGCCACACATTCTCTACAGAAATGATATTTTATGTCGATGTGTTTGGTTCTCTTATGAAAAACTGGATTTATAGTTAACTTTAGTGCACTCTGATTGTCATTGAACAGATCAATAGTATACATATTTTGTGTAATTTCACATTGCAAATTTCTTAAATAAACAGCCTCTTTACAAGCTTCTGTTATCGCCATGTACTCGGCCTCACTACTTGACAAAGCAACTGTTTTCTGTTTCTTTGTTTCCCAAGATATTACACAACCAGATAAAGTAAAACAAATTCCAGTATATGACCTCCTGTCAATAACATTTCCTGCCCAATCAGCATCAGCGAATCCTTCTAATATTGAACTACCATTAGCAGAATACTTTAAACCAAAATCTCTAGTACATTTTAAATACCTCAATAACCGCTTAACATATGCACAATGTTCTTTAGAATAACAATTATTGAATTGGCTTAAATACCCAACTGTATATGCTATATCCGGTCTGGTCAAAACCGTTAAATACATAAGACATCCAATTATCTGTTGATAAGGAAAATTACCTACACAATGCTCACTGTTAGATACATTCAACTTAGTCTCCATTGGAGTCAGAACTGGTTTACATTGACTCATATAAAATTTATACAGCAGCTGATCAATATAATCTCTTTGACTTAATGTTATTGTTTGCTGAGATTTATCNGACTCATATAAAATTTATACAGCAGCTGATCAATATAATCTCTTTGACTTAATGTTATTGTTTGCTGAGATTTATCTACAGTAACATTTACACCTAGACATTTTTTTATTTCTCCTAAATCTTTTATTTTGAACTGATTTGCTAGGACATGCTTCAAATGATTAGTCTCATTAATATCATTTGAGAAAATAAAAAAGTCATCGACAAATAATGTTACTACAGTTTTCAACTGATTTTTCATTTTTGTATACAAACATGGTTCTATTTGAGACTTATTATAACCCATGTTTAACAAACATTCATCTACTTTTTTGTACCAAGCTCTTGAAGACT
>NQII01000565.1:117753-134976 GCA_002778355.1 Clitarchus hookeri | reverse complement strand
ACAACAATCCGTCACGTCACAGTTCAATCGCGCACTTTTTGTAATCTGCTTTTAACACTCGCTAAACGTAACTGCAAAATACTTCTTAAAATCAACAAAATCGCGAAACTTTTGTTTTGTAGAGCGAACGGCCCATAACCTAAAATAAAACAACGTATCGTACAAAGACAGAGCAACGACTGATTTTATTTTTAAAAAAATCTTAACTGTTAACGACAGACGTAGATGGCAGCACTAGACATATATTGTAGATATCATAACAACAGTTAGATTGGTAAGCAGCTATAGTCAAATATGAAAATAAAATAAAAAGTGTGTACATAACATTCATAAATACTGTAGAATTTTTAACTGCCATCTAAATAGAAAATAACCACACACTACCTCTATCATTAACACTAAATTTTCTTAAATGTTTTACAATGAGTATATGCCATTCCAGATATTCAATATTTTATCTACAGTTTCAAGTTGCACTGTACAACTACAAGTTACTGCCTATTATAATATATACGATGATTCAATGTTCATACACAGAAACATTCTTGTAGTGTACTGTTGTTATTACTTCATCCTATAATTTAACATTCAAAGTAACAATTTATTATATTACTCTTTAATACATTATTATGGTATTATTAAAAAACGGTGTAAACAAAATATGTAGAAAAAATTAAGTATATATCTTAGTAATCTAAATTGCAGTCTCTCTGCTTTACTATATTTTCTTTATTTTCATTTTCCTTGCCATTTAAATTTTTTAATCCATTTCCTACCCCTTTTCCTTACTACCTTCCTCATGCTGTATTTCATTCTCTTCCTTTTCCCTACTGTCCTAAATGTACCCCCCTAATGTCTTTAATCTACCTCTCGTATTCCCTATATTCTTCCTCGCTACTTTTCTGTCCCTTAGTTCCAATATGTTTCTTATCCTTTCAAAAAGTCTCCTGAACATGTCATAGTGTTTTACACTGGGATACCCCCTACTATCAATATGATATTTTACTCTGCTCTCAGCAACTCTCGCATGTTGCAACTTAACCACTCATCCCTCTCGCAGCTTTAATTCACTATAACCCTTTTCTTTTACCCCCCAAAACTGAAGTCTCCCTTCCTGTACTACATTTATCATAGACTTATTGACTTCACAACTGTTAGGTACACTCTTTTCAAAATTATTAATCTGCCTCGGCAATTGATTTTGTCTTATAGGAACTGAGTGATTACTAACAACTTATGCATTTCTATCCTCTCTACTAAATTCATTTCTTATAATGCCACCATCAGTAATGACTGCATTGTTCACTTTATTGGCGTTCTTATTCTTATTACTTGGGGCTCTTAATGTTGATACCTTTCCTAACCTATCCTTTTCCGTTTCAACCACCCAGTTTCTTAGCCTTATTATTGTTCTGTCAATACCTTTATTGCTTTTTTCTGCTACTCGTTTAAACTCTTGTCCTAGTTCCTGTCTAAGCTCCAGATGTTCCTGTTTATGCTCCTGTTGTTCCTGTTAAAGCTCCTGTTGTCCTTTTTGTATCGCCAACAGGACCTTGTACATTTCTTACCCTATTTTGTTATTGGAAGAAAACTGTGGCATTCTTTATTTCAATTACTACTTACGATGTGCACAGTTACGACTTAAGTCAATTATATAAACATAATCTTTATCTACTAAACAAAATTACTCGTCGCGAATTTACTTGAAATCCTAACCTACTTGTATGCAAAATAACTAAAATACTCGTGGCGAAATTAACATAACCTGCACACAAAATAAACATATTACTTCTTGTTGAATTAACTTGAACTTGTGGATCCATTAATGAATTGCCTTACTTGTATGTTGACTTCTTACCGTTTTAGTCGTCTCATACCTTGAACTTCCGCNTGGATCCATTAATGAATTGCCTTACTTGTATGTTGACTTCTTACCGTTTTAGTCGTCTCATACCTTGAACTTCCGCATCGGTCACTGGAACACTGGAACTTCCGGTATAGTGTTGCGTAGCTCGTAGAGACGTTTGGAACTGCTGGTAACTTGGTTATGTGCTGCGCGATGTCGTAGATCCCGAGTCTTCAGGCGTGGTTATTCCTGCCCCGCAGCTGGGTCGCCATATTGTAATGATGCCTACATTAGGGACGTCATATTTGTAATGCGGCAGGTCAAGNCTGCCCCGCAGCTGGGTCGCCATATTGTAATGATGCCTACATTAGGGACGTCATATTTGTAATGCGGCAGGTCAAGGTATTGACGGCTGGAAGTTACTACTCGGTTAGCTCAAAAGTAGCAACACGAACTCTTTAAAAGGCACCAATGATATACCAAATAATGAAGCCAAGTTCCTGTTTATTATTCTTTTCGTTTATTTACTAAATATGCCACAGTTCACATACAGTGTTCAGGTATGCCGAGTACGAACAGGGTTCACCGATACACAGACAAACTAGAGAGCAGCGCCACAGTCGTTGTGGATTATCTACGTCAGGGATGCTCAAACGGTCGATCGCGAGAGCTTTAAAAGGTGATCGCGGACATATGTCTACATTCCCTCAAGAAATTAAAAATTAGCGCCTTCCGTCGGTCACTTGTCCGGCGACACTGTGATACGTAATAATAAAACGTAAAGTCACGCCGAAAAGAACGCTGCGACCACCGGAGTTGTCGGCCCGGCTTAGTATTGTTTGCTCCCATTGTTTGAAAAGAATGGCTTTCTGGATTAAGAAACCACCTTGTGAGTTTTATTTCGTTTTGGCAAGTTTACAAGTGTGGTAAAATCAAACAATAATTTTATCCGTCGCCTGGAGCGCTAATCGTTATGAGTGTACACCTTCGCGCTAATCGTTATGAATGTTCTCGCTAGGTCGCGCTCTCTTCGAAAATTGGTGGCACCGATTTACAAAATGTAAACATAACCTGATCAAAGTGTACTTGACATAGTAACACGCAAGTGTGGCAGGGGTTTAACAAAAAAAAAATACATACATAGGTCGTAACAGCGACAGGCTTACCATCTGTCATGTTAGAGCTCAGTTCTTCCCCCTTACTTTTTTTTGTCGATCGCTTGCCCCCCCCCCCCCAATTCACTTTTTTGCGGGCGAAGGCTGATGTTACAAGTCTGAGCACCCCTGATATATGTCATAAAAACTTTCCCGAAGAAACACAGATGTAGCAACCTCCCACACCGGCTGAGGAATAATCTAGCAAGTTCAAGTTTGCAGGTGTGGGGGTCATGCGCCACGCCCGACGTGGCCTCGGCGAGTCGCTGCAGGGAGTCTACTGCTGGTTATCCACTGCCCCTCGGCGATATGCACACGAGTATTTGTGCTGCAGGCCTATCGCCCTTCCCCCCTCGTCGTAGATAAGAGCAGGGCAGACATCTGCCAGCAGTGCCATCCAAACTGCATCGTAACCCACTTAAATGCGCCATCAGTTAAACATTATCGAACATTTAGAACAAAACCTGATGACGCAGTCGGAATGTTTCTAATCTAATGCTGACGCATACTGAAAACTATGACTTTAGAAACTGCAAACGGATGCCCGATAAACGTTATTCCACGATAAACNAATGCTGACGCATACTGAAAACTATGACTTTAGAAACTGCAAACGGATGCCCGATAAACGTTATTCCACGATAAACCAACTACCACGGCTTTTGATTTTTAATGCCGATAAAATATTACAAAGCTTAGCGAAATGAAAGAAAATGAACCGCGTATCCCAATAACTAATAAATTGCGTCGTTACAAGGTATACTAGGCAATCTGTATTTAGAAGACCAGTTAAAACATAAATGTTCATAACACATTCAAATGTCATGGGAGTCCGCATTTCATGCTTTTAAATATGTATATTCCCGTCACATTAGCCAAGCTATTTTCTTTTCTATTTTATTATTCTCTTTTAATTTGGAAATTCCGACTGCCTAAATGAAGTGTGGAAACTTTCTGAAAACAATGTAAAAAAAATATATTGTGTCTGTGAATAGTATACAAAATTTGTTCTGGAGCTGTATTCAACACACAGACATGTACACATAACACCGGCTTAGAATAAACATTATTTCCCTTTTGATTTCCAATGACAAGAGGAAATTGCCAAAGAGACTCACTTTCAGAAATAATACCATTATCTAACATGCCCTCTATTTGACCCTTTATGGGGGGGGTTTAAAACAGGTTTTTTATCAATAACTATTCATTTAAATGGGTTGAGCTACAACTATTTCGATTCTATATTTTTTTAATGATTTATTCAAAAACTTCAAAACCAATTTCTAATTGAATTACATCAATAAATGTATGAAATGATGGGCATATATACTCATAATTTTACTTAAATGAATAAATTTTTCTTAGATAATGTGTGAAAGTTTTTTATATATGATTAATACATTTTATACATCTTACGTTTCTGCACTAATACTTTGAAAGGTTTATGTGAAGTACTATTTAACATAAGAGTTCCTTGATTTTTTGGGTGACAGATTCAGTTGAAACTATTTCCTTAAGCCACAACCACTTATTTGACATTGATTTTGCTCTGAGTAGTTACAAAATATAGGTTAAGAGCCAACGTAGGCAAGCAGNAAGGCCAACGGTGGCAAGCAGGGGACGAGGGAACGACATCCTGCTCCGTCATGTTTCCCTTTTAACATTTTTTCTCTAGAAATTATATTTTCCCCCCTAAAAAACATCAAAATTTCCCTTTTTTTCCCTAAAAATTTCCCGATTTTCCCTCAACATTTTCCAAAATTTTGGATCTGATGCCCAATCTGGCTGGTTTGCGCAATCCGAATGGAGCCGGGTGAAAATTGTGCAAAGTCAGCCAGAATGTGCAAGCACGTACGCGAGGCTCTCGTCTCGGATTAGCTACGCGAGGCTCTCGAAAGATCTCGACTGCCAACGGAGCCTAGAGCGGGGACGACTGGTCCCTATTTCATGCTCTTGCATTCCATGATAGGGATTTTCTCCGAGTTTTCCCTAATCTCTGCCACGATGCCCCAACTAGTCCCTACTTCATGTTGTTGCATTCCATGCTAGTTGGTTTTCTCAGAGTCTTCCNACTGGTCCCTATTTCATGCTCTTGCATTCCATGATAGGGATTTTCTCCGAGTTTTCCCTAATCTCTGCCACGATGCCCCAACTAGTACCTACTTCATGTTGTTGCATTCCATGCTAGTTGGTTTTCCCAGAGTCTTCCCAAATCCCTGCCATGATGCAACGACTGGTCCCTACTTCATTATCTTGCATTCCAAGCTAGGTAGTTTTCTCCGAGTCATCCCAAATACATACCACGACGCCCCAACTGGTCCCTACTTCATACTCTTGCATTCCGTGATAGGGGGTTTTCTCCGAGTCTTCCAAAATCCCTGTCAAAATGCCCCGATGGGTCCCTAATTCATGCTCTTGCATTCCATGCTAGGGGTGATACAAACATCAAATTCATAACATAGGCATCACCCCGACAACGAAAATTATCACAGCATTATTTATGCCTTACGCGAACTTATAAGCACAGTTAACCAAAATTTTCGAAATTGTTATAATACAGGCATCAAATTCGTAACATAGGCATCATATCCGACAACGAANCAGTTAACCAAAATTTTCGAAATTGTTATAATACAGGCATCAAATTCGTAACATAGGCATCATATCCGACAACGAAAATTATCACAGAGTAATTTATGCTCTATTCATACTTATAAGCATAGTTGGCCGTAATTCCGGAACATTTTAAGATACAACCACCAAACTCATAACATACTCATCACCCCCGACAACGAAAATTATAGCAGCGTCATGTATACCCTATGCGATATAATAAGCATAGTTTGTCGTAATTTCCGAATCGTATTCAATATAGTCACCACATTTGTAACATAGACATCACCCCCGACAACGAAAATTATCAGAGTCATTTATGCTATATACGTACTTATAAGTATAGTTGACCATAATTCCCGAACCGTTTAAGATACCGTCGTCAAATTCGCAACATAGGCATCACCCCCCCCCCTCTTATCACGCATCGAAAATTATCACAGGTGTATTTATGCCCTATACGAACCTATATGCATAGTTAGTCGTAATTTCCGAATCGTATTGAATATAGTCACCAAATTTGTAACATATGCATCACTCTCGACAAAGATAATTAACACGGGGTCATTCATGCCTATGCATACATGTAAGTGAAGTTGGCCGTAATTCCCGAACTGTTTAAGATACAGTTACCAAATGCATTACATAGACATCACTCCCGACAACGAAAATGACTGAATATGCATTTATGTCCTATGCAAACTTAAAAGCATAGTTGTCCATAATTTCCGAGCCGTTGAAGNGAAAATGACTGAATATGCATTTATGTCCTATGCAAACTTAAAAGCATAGTTGTCCATAATTTCCGAGCCGTTGAAGATACAGTCACCGAATTCGGAACATATAAATCACCCCGACAAAAAAATTATCGCAGAGTCATTAACGTTCTATGCGTACATATAAGNCCGAATTCGGAACATATAAATCACCCCGACAAAAAAATTATCGCAGAGTCATTAACGTTCTATGCGTACATATAAGTACAATTGACTATAACAGTTCAAGTTACGGTAGTCAAATTCAATTACATATGCATCACTTTCGACAGCGAAAATTATAAAAGAGTAATTTATGCCTTATGAATTCTTACAAGCATATTTGGACGTAATTTCCAACCTGTTGATGATACAGCTATCAAACCCATAACATATGTATCACACCCAACAACTATAGTAACTGCATGGCGATTTACGTCCTAATCTTATTTATAAGTTTAGTTGAACATCATTTCCAAACCGTTGAAGATACAGCTACCAAAATCGAAACATAGGCTTCACCTACTCTTAACATAGGCATCATTGCCGACAACGAAAATTATGCCCTGTATGTACTTATAAGCATAGTTTACTGTAATTGCCGACCTGTTTAATATACAGAGGTCAAATTCATAATATAGACATCACACCGATATCTCTAAAGGGGCACATCTCTGAATAGCTATGAGAGGCTCATGAAATTGTCCTGTCGCTGACAAGCCTACACCAGCCATCTTGGCTGAAGAATGTTCGTGTTAATTGCGCTCGTCATATAACTTTGACAAAGCGAGCATTTTATCATAAAAGACGCTACCATACACATCGATAAAGGTTCCTAACATGTTAGGCGAGGGAGACTGCGGTCATAATTCAAGGTCAAGTTCATATGATAATATCCTTCGAGATAATGGTCAACAGTCAAGATCATGGTCGTGTCTAACATGTTATGCGAGCCTCTCGAGAGCGTCTCAGATGAATCTGGTCACCTTTCATAAAGGACGCTGCCACACACAACGATGAAGGGACCTAAAATGTTACTAGAGGCTCCTGTCACTATTGCACACAATGATAAATGCGCCTAACATGTTACATGAGGCTCTAGTCTCAACCGCACACAACGAGTATGCTTGTGGCCCTCATGGTGACTCTTGCAGTTAGCCACATCTGGGTCACTGTTCAGATAACATCCATGTAGAAAAATACGATTTGCACAGAGTGGTCTGCTTCTGCACAATCCACTGTACCCAAAATATATCAGTACCATCAGTGGGCCATGTGTGGCAGCAGTGGCCCACTAACTTTCTACTTCTGTCCTGCCATAAGCCAACCACATGTCGTCAGCCAACTATGGTTGGCATTTATATTGTTATCGGTTAAATATGCATTGGTGATAGAAAGCATTTTTTTATATTGATTATGAGCTTCTCGCGAGAATTCGCCTGGTATTATCAGGCTTCACGTCAGGGAGAATAGGATGTTTATTTAGCACATCCAGTTGGGATGTGATTGGCTGAAAAGCTTGTTCCAGTACTGCATCACGTTCTATACACACCTGCTTAGCCTGCAAATATTTGGCATGCAATACATAAAACTAAATAATGTTACTCCAAAGAAACATCACTACAATATGAGTAATATTATACCAACACATTTATTAAAAAGGTATTGTCATTAACTTTACCAGTAAAAAATATTAATTAAAAAATAAGTTATTATGAACCTTACACACTATAGCAAATACGCCGAATTAATACAAACATTTCATTAACTTCCACATTAGAAATATCAGTCACTATTAACATCATTTATACAATAGTACTAATAGGAGTAAACACCTACACAGTCCGAAATACTATGATTGAAATACATACATTTTTAACAAAAATCGTTGTGCGTAACTCCATCCTTCCTTTACACATTCACCATCTTGGAGACTTCGTGCAGGAGCCGGAATAGATGCACACCTATCGCAGACTTCGGATGTGCTGTATTTACAAAAACTTGTATGCCTTGCTGCTGATGTTTCCACATGTCTCTGCTAGGTAACGATAGAGTTTTTACTGTGGGAAATAACTTCAACTGCAACAGGGACAGCTGAGTAACATCCGGTGGGTAAGTACACTTGTAGAGGCGTCCCCCGCTTCTGAAAGTAACATAATACTGCCAACCGAGGTACCTGTTTCATTTATCAAGTTGGGAAATGCATGTTTTTTACGACCCAGGGGACACTGCCNCAGACTTCGGATGTGCTGTATTTACAAAAACTTGTATGCCTTGCTGCTGATGTTTCCACATGTCTCTGCTAGGTAACGATAGAGTTTTGACTGTGGGAAATAACTTCAACTGCAACAGGGACAGCTGAGTAACATCCGGTGGGTAAGTACACTTGTAGAGGCGTCCCCCGCTTCTGAAAGTAACATAATACTGCCAACCGAGGTACCTGCTTCATTTATCAAGTTGGGAAATGCATGTTTTTTACGACCCAGGGGACACTGCCGTCAGCGCGGCCACGTGCAGAGGGGATGCAAGTTTAATATGGCGAACAAGCATACAAAACCACAAGAGAGAGGAAGGAACGAGGCAGTCGGCCGATGTGAAGCGCTGAGTGCGGAGTGGATCCGGGACGAGTCCGAGAGAAGGCGTCGAGACGCCAATGGCAGTCGGCCATTTTCAAACGAGCAGTGCAGAGTNAGGCGTCGAGACGCCCACACCGGTCAGCGAGGAACTGACGCAGCCAGACATCGCAGCCCATCCACAGAGGGAAGGAGCAGTCCCGAGGACGCCGGCTGGGAGATCAACCTTCGCCTCGAGACAAGCTAAGTAGAAACATACAGGAAGTGCAACGAACCTTGCTCCCCATGGCGCAAATCTCAGTGTCAAGCCTTACATAGCCTACGTAGTTAGGGGGAGGGGAGAGTTGTCTCGTGTGTTCATGTAGAAGTTAACCCATTAAGCAAAAATAAAACTGTCATATGTTAACGCGCAAAGAAGGTGAATTTATTTGGTAAATTGGACCTAGGGATAGTAACGTCAACATATTCCTACGCCCTAACACTGAGGGCTAGCACCCATTGCTGGCGCCTTATGCAGAGAGCAGAATCAATACCTACTTATAAACCATAGCATTGGGCAGGTATCAAGGTGAAATAATGCGAAAAAATGTGAGCGCTTAGAAGCTGGAGACACCGGTGCTGTATCAATATTAAAGATCTCTTCGTTGGTAGACATAGCATGAGAGTGAAAAATAGTATAACAAGCGATTATCGGCAACTTATTAATCAAGCCCGGGTGATCACTCTATAGCAAACCAAAACACGTTAGCAGTAGAGTTGTACGAATAGCGAAAGGCCTACTTCATCCCACGAACATATACTGAATAATCATCAATGCAAGTAGCTTTTATATGCACCTACAAGCTACAAAATTACCTAATTCTAGCAGCCATATGAACAGATGTAATAGTTGCTGTTGTTCAGGTGTTTAANGCGCAAAGAAGGTGAATTTATTTGGTAAATTGGACCTAGGGATAGTAACGTCAACATATTCCTACGCCCTAACACTGAGGGCTAGCACCCATTGCTGGCGCCTTACGCAGAGAGCAGAATCAATACCTACTTATAAACCATAGCATTGGGCAGGTATCAAGGAGAAATAATGCGAAAAAACGTGAGCGCTTAGAAGCTGGAGACACCGGTGCTGTATCAATATTAAAGATCTCTTCGTTGGTAGACATAGCATGAGAGTGAAAAATAGTATAGCAAGCGATTATCGGCAACTTATTAATCAAGCCCGGGTGATCACTCTATAGCAAACCAAAACACGTTAGCAGTAGAGTTGTACGAATAGCGAAAGGCCTACTTCATCCCACGAACATATACTGAATAATCATCAATGCAAGTAGCTTTTATATGCACCTACAAGCTACAAAATTACCTAATTCTAGCAGCCATATGAACAGATGTAATAGTTGCTGTTGTTCAGGTGTTTAAAACTCACTCTACTAAAGCATGTATAGTCCCATCAAACAGATAAACAGTGTGTTTCCAAAAAATCGCCAGCCATTATGTAGCCATTAAAAAATAGTTAGGTCCTATCATAGCAAGTAGTCTAGTTATTGGAGCATCGTTCAAAAGTCATTTACCCAAAGAAACTTACATAAAAATGCATTAATTCCCAGCAAGAAAAGACGTGAAATTAACTGCACGTCGTTAAAAACTTATAAGGTCCAGCCACACCAACACAGGTGCTCAAAGCGCCAGATCGCTACACAGTCTATCTTACATTCCCCAAAAAATTTTCATGAAGTATTATACATATAAATAATGCAGATTAATAGATTTGCTTATCAGTATAATGGAGGTTGTCCCACAGCAAACTAGGCTTCTGGTGCGTATTAGGAACATTGACAAAGAGGAAACCGACACATTTCAATTGCGCTATGGAAAATTATTTCCGAGAACAGTTGGGGCTATTATATGCGGCCCGTCCAATTCAGGAAAGACATGAGCACTTCTCAGTCTTTTAGAGAAACCAAACTGTTTCAAGTTCGAGAACGTTTACTTATATTCGAAATATCTACACCAGTCATAGTATTTACACCTAGCACGAATACTGCAAGCAGTTGCAGGACTGCGCTATTTCCTTTTAGTGAAAATAAATCGGTTATATAGTCAGACGAAGCATTACCAAACTCTGTGATTATTTTTGACGATGTTGCGTGTGAAAAACAAATAAATATTTAACGATATTTCAGTATGGGATGGCATATGGGAGTGGATGTTATTTACCTGTGCCAAACATATTTGTGTATGCCTAAACAGCTTCTATGTGACATTGCTAATTTCCTAGCCCTATTTCTTATGGACGACCTGAATTTACGTCACATATACTAGGACCATGTAAATAGTGATATGCAATTTGACAGATTTAAAGAAATGAGTTCGCATTGCTGGAGCGAGGCATATGGTTTCCTAGTGATAGCAAAATATTTTCAATTGATAAAGGATGATACCGCAGAGCCTTTGACCAGTTTATTATAGGTCATCAGTGAAGTATAAGCTATTCAATATCCAAATTTGGGCATAGCAGCTTTAAGCGTGCGCCAGAAAGCTGCATAATTTCCACCAACAACGGAAATTGTAGCTTCGGCGGGAAACATGCCAAGAACCTGGGCATTGCTAGGCACAACACAGATGCAGTGAACATATCCTTTGTGCGCAGCGTTACATTGGAGGCATTGCGTCCAGTGGCAGCACTTAGGAACCAGTATCGAGATGCATCTACGCACATTAGTGGCATGCATGACTCGAATAAATGCAGTAGAAACNCTTTTATATGCACCTACAAGCTACAAAATTACCTAATTCTAGCAGCCATATGAACAGATGTAATAGTTGCTGTTGTTCAGGTGTTTAAAACTCACTCTACTAAAGCATGTATAGTCCCATCAAACAGATAAACAGTGTGTTTCCAAAAAATCGCCAGCCATTATGTAGCCATTAAAAAATAGTTAGGTCCTATCATAGCANCAGATAAACAGTGTGTTTCCAAAAAATCGCCAGCCATTATGTAGCCATTAAAAAATAGTTAGGTCCTATCATAGCAGGTAGTCTAGTTATTGGAGCATCGTTCAAAAGTGATTTACCCAAAGAAACTTACATAAAAATGCATTAATTCCCAGCAAGAAAAGACATGAAATTAACTGCACGTCGTTAAAAACTTATAAGGTCCAGCCACACCAACACAGGTGCTCAAAGCGCCAGATCGCNGTGAAATTAACTGCACGTCGTTAAAAACTTATAAGGTCCAGCCACACCAACACAGGTGCTCAAAGCGCCAGATCGCTACACAGTCTATCTTACATTCCCCAAAAAATTTTCATGAAGTATTATACATATAAATAATGCAGATTAATAGATTTGCTTATCAGTATAATGGAGGTTGTCACACAGCAAACTAGGCTTCTGGTGCGTATTAGGAACATTGACAAAGAGGAAACCGACACATTTCAATTGCGCTATGGAAAATTATTTCCGAGAACAGTTGGGGCTATTATATGCGGCCCGTCCAATTCAGGAAAGACATGAGCACTTNCTATGGAAAATTATTTCCGAGAACAGTTGGGGCTATTATATGCGGCCCGTCCAATTCAGGAAAGACATGAGCACTTGTCAGTCTTTTAGAGAAACCAAACTGTTTCAAGTTCGAGAACGTTTACTTATATTCGAAATCTCTACACCAGTCATAGTATTTACACCTAGCACGAATACTGCAAGCAGTTGCAGGACTGCGCTATTTCCTTTTAGTGAAAATAAATCAGTTATATAGTCAGACGAAGCATTACCAAACTCTGTGATTATTTTTGACGATGTTGCGTGCGAAAAAACAAACAAATATTTAACGATATTTCAGTATGGGATGGCATATGGGAGTGGATGTTATTTACCTGTGCCAAACATATTTGTGTATGCCTAAACAGCTTCTATGTGACATTGCTAATTTCCTAGCCCTATTTCTTATGGACGACCTGAATTTACGTCACATATACTAGGACCATGTAAATAGTGATATGCAATTTGACAGATTTAAAGAAATGAGTTCGCATTGCTGGAGCGAGGCATATGGTTTCCTAGTGATAGCAAAATATTTTCAATTGATAAAGGATGATACCGCAGAGCCTTTGACCAGTTTATTATAGGTCATCAGTGAAGTATAAGCTATTCAATATCCAAATTTGGGCATAGCAGCTTTAAGCGTGCGCCAGAAAGCTGCATAATTTCCACCAACAACGGAAATTGTAGCTTCAGCGGGAAACATGCCAAGAACCTGGGCATTGCTAGGCACGACACAGATGCAGTGAACATATCCTTTGTGTGCAGCGTTACATTGGAGGCATTGCGTCCAGTGGCGGCACTTAGGAACCAGTATCGAGATGCATCTACGCACATTAGTGGCATGCATGACTCGAATAAATGCAGTAGAAACAGCGCTGAACGGTATGGGAGAGTGAATATCTAGCAGAATACACACAGGTATGTCGCATGAATTACACACATTGTCCGACGACATTAAGAAACTGTCTGCATTGGGCAGGAAGCTCGCTATGGTAAAAAACAGACTTTACGATACTTATATATTGACCATGAACATGGATGTACTTCTTGGAACATTAATTGAAAATGTATCCCACCTCACGACCATTACTAATGGATACGAACTCGAAGCAGTGGAGGGTAGGCTGTCCAGCAACTTTAATGTACTGTCTACCAAAATGGAGGCTCAGCTTCACAAAATATCCGAAGACATGTTGAANCTGCAACTTGAATGTACTGTCTACCAAAATGGAGGCTCAGCTTCACAAAATATCCGAAGACATGTTGAAACTAACCATTTTAGGAGGTAGGATATCGGTCATGGAGAAGAAAATCGACAATATGGGAGAGCAAATCGGTGCCAGAGTGCTAGTGGGCCTCACAGCGCTGCTAGACAGTTACCTTAAGTCCGAGAGCAACCCAGATACAAAAAAAAATTGAATCGAACCTAGTAGCAATGGAGGGTCGCATGTTTCGCAACACAAATGTACTGTCTACCAAGATGAATGCCCAGCTGGGAAAATTAGCCGATGAAGTACAGAAAATCGATGTTATAGGTAGCATGGTGTCAGCTATGGAGAAAAAAATTACCGATGTGGGCAAGCAAGTGGGCAGACTCTGTGCTAAACTCGCCAGCCACATTAATGACAAGACTGTGCTGGACACATTAAACAAGAAGTTAGAATCGAACCTCAATGCCATTAATACATTGTCTGTTATAGTGATGAAACATTTTCAGACTTGAACAAATAACATGCGAAGCGTAGTGACGAGTAAACTGCCTGCAGTGGAAGCACAACTTACAGATCTGGGCGATCAAGTAGATTATAGATAGCTTACAACTATTGCATCAACATTGAAATATAATTTGCACATAGTGAATGAGAGTGCGGGCAAACTGACAGCTATGAGCNTACAACTATTGCATCAACATTGAAATATAATTTGCACATAGTGAATGAGAGTGCGGGCAAACTGACAGCTATGAGCTTCAAGCTCACTTCAGTTCAAACAGCACTCGAACAAGCCATGGGTAAGGGTTTTGCAAATCTCTCCATGAAACTTGACGCGCAATTAAATACACTCGGCAAAAGTGTTGCTGTGCTACATACACAGCAGGAGAGTGTAGCAGACTTGGAGCCCAAACTTAGCGGTATATTTGAGGAGATGACCAATAAACAATTTATATGAATTCTTGAAGAACTGGACAGTTGTAACCGTAGTTTGATTTGTAGTATGTCAGATATTGAAGAACTAATACTACACAGAATTATCTGTTAGTTAAATGATATTCGTACAGACGATGAGAAGTGGCACCATTGCATACACATATGAACTGCAATACTAAAACAACTCAATACTTTCGAAGATAAAATTTTCAATGCAATTGCACACAGAGCAATTGTTTAATATAAAGTACACGCATTACACTTCTAATGAACAATTGCACGCAGAGCAATTGGTTCATATAAAGTACACACATTACACTTATAATGTTAGTATTATGTCTGCGGCCGTCGAGTACTTGAGTCGCGTTATTGCGAGTGTGAGAGCCAAGTATTTGGAGGCTAAGCAGGTGTGTATAGAACGTGATGCAGTACTGGAACAAGTATTTCAGCCAATCATGATCCAACTGTATGTTCTAAATAAACATCCTATTCCCACTGACGTGAAGCCTGACCTGGACGCAGAATTAAATTCAATTCCAGACTAAGTTTCGCTGGGAGAATTAAATTCTTAAAAAAGGGTTAGCTCTCACTTGGCCACTGTTCGCATTTATCTAACATCTTATACAAACTGGTTTGATGATGGGATTGATGGCGTTTAAAGAGGGAATAAAAATGTTATTTAGGTAATAAACAGGTATTTTTACTACCCAATGATTATGTACAGATCGATAATGAACTTATTCATGCTTCTCCGGGTCTCTCCGAACTATTATTTAAGCCATACCAGGCGAATTCTCGCGAGAAGCTCTTAATCAATATTTAAAAAATGCTTTCTATCACCAATGCATTTTTAACCGATAACAATATAAATGCCAACACATATAAAGATGAATGGCATCCGAAATTTGACATTGTGTCAGAACTGTTTCTGGACGTTGGCTTAACTAGTGGCTGGGGACTGACCACAAAACTTGATAAGAGCAGTCAGCTCGAGCTTGTTTACTGGGACAATGCAAACAAGTTAGTCGCGCGCCTACATATACTCATCGCATCTCAACAGGCCGGAAATAATTCACACGCCAATGAGATCGTGAATATTATCGAAGAGTTATGTGAAGCAGATTACATATACTGAAATCATGTCAAGTACAGCAATTGCTGCTGAAATACACAAATCATCGCAGAAAAATTACATTAGATGACGTGTACAGCTTTTTGGACTTTGCAACCTGTATCAGGCTGATCTGGTGGAAATGATCTCTTATGCTTCTGTAAATAAAGGCTTCCATTATTTGTTAACAGTTATTGACTGTTACAGTAAATTTGCATGGGCTGTTCCCGTCAGATGGAAGATGGGAATAGATCTTGCCAAAGCGATGACTTTGGTGTTAGGCGGTAAGGTATCACCAAAAAATATTCAGACAGACTTAGGCAAGGAATTCTACAATAAACCATTCCGTACACTTACGGCACAGACAAATATTAACCATTATAGTACATTTAGTGATAAAAAAGCATCTTTAATTGAATAGTTTAACAGAATGCCCAAAAATCATANAGTTGAACAGTTTAACAGAATGCCCAAAAATCATATGTGGTGTGAATTCTCGGCGCAAGGAAGTTATACCTAGCTGGATATTCTGCTTCATCTGATTGGTAATTATAATAATAGTATACACAGGACNTGGCGCAAGGAAGTTATACCTAGCTGGATATTCTGCTTCATCTGATTGGTAATTATAATAATAGTATACACAGGACAATTTGTATGCATCCGGTTGATGTAAAAGACAATTCGTTGCTATCAACAGTCTTTTAACATACAAAGGTTCTAAATTCTAAAAAACAAAAAGCGAAAATTGGCGATTATGTATGCATTTCGCATTTTAAAAATATTTTCTCTAAGAGTTACTCGCCGAATTGGAGTGTAGAAGTTTTTCGTGTTGCAAAGATCAACCATTATATACCAGGAACATATGTACTTGAAGATTTAAATGGCGAGCAGATAAAAGGTTCTCTTTACGAGCAGGAAATCATGCCTACTAAATTTCCAAGCACTTATTAGGTCGAGAAAGTTATATGTAGTAAGAATGATATAGTGTTTGTCAAATTGTATGGGTTCCATCCGAGATTCAATAGCNGGTCGAGAAAGTTATATGTACTAAGAATGATATAGTGTTTGTCAAATTGTATGGGTTCCATCCGAGATTCAATAGCGGGGTTCTTAAGGCAAACCTTTGGAAAATGTAATTTTAGTCGCGTCGTTTGTGGCACAGCCGCGCCCCGCAGGTGGNGGGGTTCTTAAGGCAAACCTTTGGAAAATGTAATTTTAGTCGCGTCGTTTGTGGCACAGCCGCGCCCCGCAGGTGGAAAGGCCGTGCGAGGCAACTCGAAACCAGCCTTAATCTGTTAGAAAATTATATCGTTTGCAGTGTCCGCAGGTGGAAGGGTCGCCCGAGGCCCCCTCAAAACAAAGCCTTAATTTGTCAGTACATTATGTCTTTTGTGCCTCTGCAGTCGGAAGGGCCGCACAAGCCAACTCAAAACAAAATGGTACACACCGCCGCAGGCAGGCACGCAGGGCCCAGGGAGGGC
>NQII01000565.1:87648-117617 GCA_002778355.1 Clitarchus hookeri | reverse complement strand
CAGCTCGTGGTTGCTAGGAAACAGAAGGGGGAGAGGCTGGCCAAGCAGGCACGCTGTTGGGGAGCGTGGCAAGCTGGAGGGTGGGGAGCATGTCGTGCCTGGAGCACGGCATGCACCAAACAGACAAACTACTCTTGCACTGGCCGGCCCTCGTTCGAAGCCATTTACAGATCTTATAAAACCCTTACACTAAACAATACATCAGTCAATTTCACACTATGTGCCATGGGAATAAGACTGCAAAGAAAGGAGCCGGTCTCGTAAATACATTAATAAATAAACTTCCATCTCAGGCGCACATACTAGGCTACAAATTTTGTGCCCCTGGCATGCGTCTACCTCTTAGACATCAATGTGGTGATGTTCTTGTAAATACTCTAAATGCAGCCTGTAGGCTCATGATATTTTGTATACNGGGGAGAGGCTGGCCAAGCAGGCGCGCTGTTGGGGAGCATGGCAAGCTGGAGGGTGGGGAGCATGTCGTGCCTGGAGCACGGCATGCACCAAACAGACAAACTACTCTTGCACAGGCCGGCCCTCGTTCGAAGCCATTTACAGATCTTATAAAACCCTTACACTAAACAATACATCAGTCAATTTCACACTATGTGCCATGGGAATAAGACTGCAAAGAAAGGAGCCGGTCTCGTAAATACATTAATAAATAAACTTCCATCTCAGGCGCACATACCAGGCTACAAATTTTGTGCCCCTGGCATGCGTCTAGCTCTTAGACATCAATGTGGTGATGTTCTTGTAAATACTCTAAATGCAGCCTGTAGGCTCATGATATTTTGTATACNCCTCTTAGACATCAATGTGGTGATGTTCTTGTAAATACTCTAAATGCAGCCTGTAGGCTCATGATATTTTGTATACCGAGAGCAGTAACTTGAAAGATAGGCACACAGCTGACACGATCCTCAGGAATACAGCCAAAGCATTAGGCAGTTCAGCCAACTCTAAGCTCGGCGAAAGATTAGCGGCTTGGACTGTTGGCAACAGGCGAACAGCTAAGAAGAAGAAGCAGAGCAGTCGTAAGCGTGGAGGAATACTCCTGTTTCTGCTACCTGCGATAGAGCTTTTGGGATCGTTGATAGGTGGGGCAAGTGGGCATAGCTTGAGCCGTGAACAGTGCTAAAGATGGAAAAAAGCAATTAGCAGAACAATTACGGCATAATGAATTGCCAGCACAAAAAAAAAACATGGGGAAAGGGCTATACTTGCGCCTGTATCGCGGCGGTGGCACAAAAATCGTACATCGGCGAAAGAGAATGTCCTAAGTGAACTGCCTAACCGCACATTAACAAATATAGATTTGCGTAAATTTTCACTAAAATTAAANAAGAGAATGTCCTAAGTGAACTGCCTAACCGCACATTAACAAATATAGATTTGCGTAAATTTTCACTAAAATTAAAAATACCTTACTTCCGAGGCGTCTTCATGATTGACAAACTTCCACAGCGACCGAAAAAGTTTGAATGCAGAATAGTAAATTTAAATACGTGTTCGGGGCCTGGGACACACTGGACTACTTATAGAAAGGATGGGAACACAGTTCAATATTACGACAGCTATGGCGATTTGAGGGCCCCGCCTGAATTGAAAAAATATTTTAAAGGTGCTAGAATTTATTAAAACCACGAGACAGAACAGCGACTGCAGGACTGGAACTGCTGCAACTTATGCTTATGTTTCCTTGTTACTTAAAACCAACACAATACTAGTAAGGTGGCCGTTATGTCGATCACCTTGATTATGATGGGTAATGACTCGGAATTAATGTCAGAACATTTTCCACTGCTAAGCCTGGCAGGAGCGTGGTCTATCGCCGTTATAGGTTTTCGAACATATTTTTCAGTGCCAAACATCGATGAACATAATAGCAGGTTTCGATATGTAAAGGTAGATGGTAAAAGAGGGGATATGCATACATACTGGCTCGTACGATATTGAAGATATTGGGGGTCATTTTTAATGTGAGCTGGAACTGGATGTGACTTTAGTGTTGCGTGGAAATTCTAATACTCTACACCGCGAGATGCATTGTACAGCACAGGTGGACTTTACACAAAACGATACTCTCGCCACCATGCTGGGATTTGAAAATGCGAAATACGAGGCAAATAAAACCCACATATCTACCCTGCTGGTAAATATTTTTCCCATGAATGTTATACGATTAAACTGTAACTTAGTTAGCGGCTCAGATCACAATGGTAAACCAAGTCAGACATTACATGAATTCTCTGCAAACGTCCCGCCGGGATTTAAATTCGTGAGCGTCCCAACAACATCCATATATGTGCCAGTCGCGATAGAGAACTTGCAGGAAGTATATGTTTCCATAGTAGACCAAGAAAGAAATTTGATTAATTTTCGAGGTGGTGTGTTTGCATTTGCGGAAAGATGGGGCAGAAAATTAAGCATATGAAAGCAATAAAAGGGACTTATCGCGTCACACCTAAAGTCAGTATGAGGCAGGCATGCTGTCCGCTAATATCTGAAAATGCTCGTTTCCTTACACGATTAGGTTTAATGGTCCAGAGTAAATATGGACATGTAAATCTTAAATGTAGGCGAGCTGGTCGGTTTCGAAAAGGCAATCACCAAGGCGGAAATCCACACTTATTCACCATACCTGCCGGTCCCGTACGTACCCTCGTCCGAGGTGCGGATTCCCGTACAAATCCAAGATATTTACACAGCACCATGTAATTCGTATTTGCATTTCCTAGGAATGCTTACAAAGGCAGGTACTGTACTACCAACAATAACTAAAATCATTAGAAACAGTATACTTCACATGGTTTATAGAATCTCCTATGAATTGAGCAGGTCCAAAATTAGATGGCACTCATGATGATGGAATCATGGCAACCATAAATAATTACCTTTCATTAATGCATAACTAACTGCTGGCCTCCAAAAGGCTGGCTGGGGAATCGAGGAAGACTTTAAGGTTCCTGTCTATGCCAATGGTAAATTTGAAGTGTGTATTTTCCTCACTTTGCTGTTAGGGTTCACAGAAGACTAGACACATGATTATTAATTCCAAGTAGGAGATACTTATGCAAATGGCCAACTCCCAAACGAATGCACTCCAGGACACAGGTGCAGTAGCAGCTACACATTCAATACATTCTATTGACTGGTTACTGCCACACATACAAGTGAACACGTCGGAACACATACATTTTTTGAAATATGGAGAAAAAGGAAGGGACATAGATATGGAGTTTCGTACTTGGAGTTTAGAAACATATCCTAATGTACCGAGCACTGTAAGCGTAAATTGGAACGGGAAAACTAATTTTGCAAGTGAGAAACCACGATATATAATTATAGTGTTTCTGTCAGGTAAATGAAACGTAATTAATAAGGACAGTTCGACATTCGACCACGTAAATATTAAGATTGTTAAGGTTTACCTAAACTCTGAGGCATATGGTATGGTGATTTAAATATCGATTTCGCGAACGATGCATATATGGTACCATACCAAATGTATGCAGATTTCCAGCATTCGTACTATGGCCATAGCAAGCCCCCAATCTCGAACCGCACAAGTTCATGAACATAGCACCCCTACTAGTGTTTGACGTTAGCAAACAAGCCTACCACTTAAAATCAGGCGTTGTAGACTGTAGGATTGAATTAACTGCCACTGAGAATGTTCCGCCCTTCACCTAGGCCTATGCATTAATACTTCACGATAGACTGGTCACGTATAATGTGTGCGACAGAATATTTAAGATACTAACGTAGATTACAACCATAGTACATTCTCTCTAGAACTGGCATAATATATGCAAACATTCAGGGATGCGTCTCGCAGCAGGGTTTTATTATTAATCGTATTTGCATAGCACATGATGACGGCCACATAGAGACATATACATTCAGACCGCCATACTAATAGCATGTGCTGGACCTGAAAAGCAAAGTAACGAACATGTGGTTGGAAATACGATACCACAGCCTCAATTGGTGTGAGGGCGATTTGGAATACCAGAAAGCATGCAATGTATTTGTCGCTGTGCTAAGTGAGAATAGTAGAGTCTTTGTGGACAGGCCGGAGCAGAAGTGGCTTTTAAAGAATTATTGTAAGGAAAAAATAAAAATCTACGATCTACAAACCGTGTTTAGATGCCCGTCGTTTAGAAGGTTGAAAGATAAATATACGAACGTGCTAGAACATGTATGTGGCACATGTTTGCATAACCTTGTATGCCCTTGTCTTAATGCATAAGTCATTGCATCTGTCGGACTATATCGAAGGTCAAAAAACGCCACCTGCTATTATAAATAGCTCATGTATCGAGGCAGAGAACTTAAGTTCTGATCCACAGCTCATCATGGAATGTCTAATCGCCAAGCTGAACAGGACCGTCCCATATAGGCTGCTGTCAGACCTGATCATCGGCAAGGTATACCAGCATCAGATTTCCGTCGCACAGAGTCAGCATACAGTAAATGTACAACATGTATGTTAGACAATGAGATGTGTATCCGACTGCCTACATGCTAAGACCAACTCATATCAGATGACGACATTGTCAGGCTTAATGTTGAAACAGTACGATTCAGCTATGACGGCATCAAGTCTAGGGACAATGGGAGGTCAATGCATGTCGTAGAATTTTGGTAATGGTTAACATAGTTTATTATGTGCATAACATGTACTTCAACCCACTAGTTACGTATGAGGGCGATGTTACTGTAGAATACAGACATGTACATTTAAACCATCCGACCAACCTTCGCAGGTAGAATCTTGTAACGGCCTTGAAAACTGGGCATGCTGTACAAATGATAATAGTTTTATGTCAGTACCATGTAATATAATGACATGTGCAGTATATTACCTAAGACCTGAAATGAAGCTTCCTTGCTCACTCAGTCATATGTTAACGCAGGCATGAGAAGAGTACATACATCAGGTGTGGTTTACTAGCGCAATTACATATGAACTTTGCAATGCCAACAATGGTAGTGTAATTACCCGCTGGACCGAGTGCTGTACCGGCGACCGTCATACAACCTACAAGAACAGAGGTAAAATTACATGGAATACAATGTGTTCGCTGTTAATGTGTGAGGCGTACCTGGCTGCGATATAAGAAGAGCAACATGCAGAGCTGCAGTAGTGTTTCGTTGAGAATAGAACAAACAACATGTTTAACATATACATGACGGTGTGGCATTTCTGCCGGAAGACGTGAACATGTACACGAGTTACTTTATGGGATAAAGAAGAGTTGTGTTTAAACCGGAGCTGGGACACGAGCAAGTACAAATATGTGACTCTGACCATCATTTTCTGGGTTATCACGAAACTTGTGATAATTTCTATTACGAAATTCTACCCTGTTACTGGTACGACCAGTGTGCCTTCTACAATCTCCAACCCAAGAGCAAGCTACCTGAAAATGGATGTATTCTCGCAGTATGTACGGAATGTGAAGACATTACAGAACTAAGCAATGAAAACAAGAAGGTGAAATTTACCTTGCGAGAAGTTCATACTGGATCAACTTACCGCTGGACCGAAGAATGTACAGGCCACATACATATGAGCACGCTGGAAGAATGTGGTACCACATATGTTCCACCCTGCGCCGCTAAGGTATGTTGTGTCTTCGATTGAAACTATGCATATGCGAAGCTTGCGTCGACATGAGCGTTGAAGCAGGTAATGGCAGCACGACAGCAGAGGGCGAAATAATATGTCATAACAAGTGTAAATGTTGCAAGATAATGTACGACATTTATCCATGTATACCACTATTATTGTTCAAGAACCACTGACGCTATGTCGCCGCAGAGTACGACCGCTATGNGACATTTATCCATGTATACCACTATTATTGTTCAAGAACCACTGACGCTATGTCGCCGCAGAGTACGACCGCTATGTTAGCTTTGTCTACCCTGCCAGTCGACACCAGTGAGCTGAAGATGAACGTGCCATTTCGTCCAGAGACAGCCTACAGAAGTGTAACGCCTGGTAACAACTGTATAACCTATGTCTGTGATGGCGAGACCGCTGATGAGCCAAGAACGTACAGCGAACAGTGTGACGGTATAGCAAATTGGCTGGTTGCCCACAATCCAACATCACAGTACGAGCGATGTCAGCAGATGGTTGAATGTAATATTCTGGGAAGGTGTATTGTTAACTATATGCGAACAGACACTCCCCTGCCATGTGGTCGAGACGAAGTTATAACTCACGCTTTATTGCAAGGTGCGATAAGAGATTACCTTCCTCAAGAGCCTTTAGTGCTGGCTGAACCTACCATCTCTGCTGCTGCTACTACTGCGATTGACATTACTAAGGACATCCAGCCACCTGCTGTTAAACGTAAAAAGCCTGCTGCTGTCAAACGTAAGAAGCCTGCTGCTATCAAACGTAAGAAGCTTGCCACCCTGCCATGTGGTGCGGACGAAGTTATAACTGATGCTATATTTCCATGATGCGATAAGAGTTTACCTTCCTCTCGAGCCTTAGGTGCTGGCTGAACCTACCTACTCTGCTATTGCTGCATTGATTGATATTACTAAGGATGATGCCCAGCTGCCTGCTGTCAAATGTAAGAAGCCGGCCGCCACCAAGTTCGTGGCGACGTCTCATCGCAGAACGTCATGTAAGAAGAAGACGTTGCCGGTCACAACATGTCTGCATTGAGGCAATTCATCGCTTCAGTATGTGTGTAAATTAAAAGTTGCTTATAGAAAGACATAACTGCTGCATCTTCTCACTACTCTGCTTGCAAAAGTATAGTGAAAAAAAAAAGTTTTAATTGTCTATGTTAATAGTTAATTGCTATATTGATGTAATGCTTAGAATATATTCTGTATTACTTGTTAATGCCTATCTTGATGTGTAATGTATGGTTTGCTTGTTAGATTGTCGATGTACATATGCGTATATTACTTGTTAATGCCTATCTTGATGTACTGACAGTTTTTTGCAAAAACAATGTATTATATATATGATAATATATATGTATGTAATGAAATTCACAGTGTTCTTATTTCTGTTGGATAAAAATTACACACATAGACCAAACTAAAAATGCTAGTATATTAAAAGCACACCAATAAACAGTACACTACTGCAATGATATATCTTTGTAAAGGCATTACATGATGGAGTATGTTACAAGTATGTCTTAGTTGAAAGTGTGTACATAGGGTAAAAACAGTACACTGCTGCTTGTAAAAATACTAACTATCGTACCAGTAAAGACAGCCCTCTGTGTGTGTGCCTGTGCACATTCTCAGAGGATGGTTCTCTAGTATACCTGTAAAGCCATTAGCCTTGTAGGGTAAAATTATAGGGCAGCATAGAGGAGGAGCCATCTCGGCCGTTATGTTCGCATTAGATGATGCTATACCTGTAAAGCCATTAGCCATGGAGGCCGGAAACGAGGACAAGTCGAACTGGTTGTTATGTTCTCATTAGATGCCACTCGTTTTTGCCATCCTAAAACGACCGTTCTTCTTTGGGATTGTGTATAAATATCCCCTCCTATATTCCTACACCTTTAATCGTGTCTGGACCGCTTAGCTGTAAGTGTCTTGTTACATGTCCAGGGTCCTCACGGTTTCATCTATAATACCTGCAGTGTGTGTCTATTCTCTCTGTACACCTGCGTGTCAGTATCAGGCTAATAACCGATACTCTATACAACTTCTCTCCTCTTTAGAGGTAAGTGTGAATTGTCTGTTGGTGAGTATTATAGGGGTTTGCAAAGACGTTTAGTATTAAAGAAACATCGCATAGTTCATCATCGGCTATAACTTTTAACATATTGGTATGCATGTTCACACACAAACCGCTTCCCAGCATTTGTTAATTGTTCATTTCATGTCTTAGCATATATCTGTGTGTGTTGGCATTAGGTCTGCATATAGGTATGTGCAGCATTTTTAACGTGTTTCTATGTACCATATAGCTATGTATTTATTTAGTTGCTCACACATCATAAAGTCTCTTGCTGGTCCTTACAGCTAATCCATTTCATATTGACATGCAGATACTCCATGCTGTTACCATACAAAGCATGTCTCTCCCAGAGAATGTGTTCGATTCTATTTAAATATAACGTCATTCCTGGGTTCAAGTCCCGGTGAACACACTTTGCGATTTAGTTTTGTTATATTATTATTTGCATACAATTTTGCATACTGTCCCTTTTTTTTTATTTCTTTTAGGATACCTCCTGGTGTGGGCTGCCTGTCATGTACCTGAATTGGCATATATGTATACAGAGTAGTATATATTTGTTTATATATTTATACATATACTACTACAATGGAATCTTCTACTAGTTAACCATCATAGCCTAGTTCACCTGCATTTTCTCCATCCTCAGCGGCATTGCTTAACCCCCTACCGTTCCTATTATATTCAGACCTGCACAACAGTGTGGTTTTTGGCGACCAGGTGTTTACGGTTCATCAGAATGGATTGCGTCACGAGCGCAATTGCTCTCTAAATCCATTTCGCCAGGCTGCCTCACATTTTTGTGATAAGTGCGCTCGCCCCTTCAACTGCCTAGACAAGCTTGCAGAACGTAGTGTAACATGTACAGGACAGATCAGGCATGCAGCTTTGCTCAACTGTGCGTTCTGTAATGAGGGCTTCGCGCACTCTTGTGATGCTCGGGGCTATGAAGGTACTTGTTGGGCGAACCCTGCGGCTCCATCACGGGCATGTGGGACTTGCGGCCAGCTGTTTACCAGGACTGATAAGCTTCGTGCTCATAGCACTAAGCGAATGGTGCTGCCACATCAACCTCCCGGCCGGCAAAGCAGGCACAAGTGACAAGCCCGCAGCCGCCTCATCATGTTCCGGCTCTTGCGAGCAACACATATGGGTTTGTAGAGGTTGAAAGCACGTTTAGAGGTGCAATGAAAACTTATGTTGCCGAGAGTACCTCGTGTGTAGCCAAAGATATTTGAGACCAAATCGAGGCGATGAAACCTAATATTATTGGCCAACTGAGCAGGAAATCGAGACACAAGGGGCAGTCAAGATTAATATATTTCTAGAGTGCATATATGGTAAACCATAACCGCATGATGATGAGGAGGATTGTCATGCATTTAAGTTGAAAACGTGCCTCTTTTTAACATGGCCGATATAGAGAGGCTGTGTCGGCTGCCATTGCCAAGATCTGCTTCGAGGAGACTGACTATATGGGGAACGGTAGCGGCTGGACACTCACTGCTGTGAAATGCGTCCAGTTATGCATCAACAAGCTCGACCCTCTTAGAGTCTCCTCGTATATCCCGTTTCCTGTAGGTTTTGTGGAGAAAGGTGCAATTATCAACCCATACAACCCTGATCTGCAGTGTTTTAAATGGGCAATACTGACATGTTTTGAAGAGCAGCGGAATCCACAATGCATCAAACTGCGCTACAGCAGGCTAGAGACGCGCTTCGATTTTTCGACCGTGGATTACCCCACCCCTCTACGTCAAATGCCGGCTTTTGAGAAAGCTAATGCGGGGGTCAGCATCAACATATACACATTCAATGACGAGAGTACGAAAATAGTGCCGATACTGGTGACAGATGTAGAACTGGCCCAGCACTTTGATTTGCTAATGCTCACCACAGTGGAGGACCGGAACTCGCATTATTGTTACGTGTATAATTTCTCGCGACTGGTATGCTCCCAGGTAACATCACACCACGAACATGTTGATAAATATAAACAATATTTTAAAGCATATGCAAATATTTCATGTGTGACAGGGCTGACGGCTGCCGAAATTCTGGCTCAGCACAGGAGGTATTGCACTTNGCATATGCAAATATTTCATGTGTGACAGGGCTGACGGCTGCCGAAATTCTGGCTCAGCACAGGAGGTATTGCACTTACCATACTGCTGGTCATGCAGACATGCCACAGCCGGACAGGTACGGCAGGCTGCCTGTGCTCAAGTTCAAAAATTACCAGAACGGCGATAAGGTACCTGTGGTAGTATATGCAGGCATCGAGGCAATGCTGGTGCCTATGCAAATGTGTCAGCCGAACCCGGACGCATCCCACACATGAAGGTACCAAAAACACGAGTCCTATTCATATGGCATATATATTAAGGTAGATAATTCAATTATTCGCTCCTATAAGACGACCAGCCTACCCCCGGGTGTAACTGTTTACACGGGCGAAGGTGCGTCGAAACACTTCATGGAAGAGGTGGTTAGGATAGGTCTCCTGGTTAAACTCATATATAGCCAGTCTGAACCTATGCTAACACTGACACATGAGGAATAGGCTGGCTATGCTTTAGCCACTACCTGCTGCCACTGTTCTGGCATGTTCACCAACAACAACCAAAAGGTGCATGACCATGATCATTTTACTAGCAGTTTTATCGGGGTGTCATGAAACAACTGCAACAAGCTTCGTCACCGACCCCAGAGACTGCCGATACTCTTCCAACTCTTAATGTATGATGCCAATTTCATAATTAAGCAGCTTGGATATGATTCCCAGGACATATTTATTATTCCACATAGTGAGGAAAAACTCATCACCTTCAGTAAGAGTTTCGGCGACAAGTTCAATATACAGTTCATCGATATGTATAGGTTCATGACTGCCAGCCTGGCANCTTCAGTAAGAGTTTCGGCGACAAGTTCAATATACAGTTCATCGATATGTATAGGTTCATGACTGCCAGCCTGGCAATGCTCGCTGAGAATCTGCCGTCTGGTGAATTCCACACAAGATCTCGCTTCTTCATGGTAGAGCATGAGCTAGAGCTGGTAACCCGGAAAGGTGTCTTCCCCTACAATTATGTTAGTTCGTGGGAGAAGCTCGCCAAGCTGTGGTTACCTGCTATAGAGTAATTCTATAATTGGCTTACTGGGGGAACATCAGTACCNGGGAGAAGCTCGCCAAGCTGTGGTTACCTGCTATAGAGTAATTCTATAATTGGCTTACTGGGGGAACATCAGTACCGAGGACTACCAGCACGCACAAACCATCTGGTCTGTATTCGGCTGCCGTACCCTCCGGTACTATTCTGAGCTCTACTTTAAGATGGATATGATGATTCTGTGCGATGTCTTCGATAATTTCCGGGGGCTCTGTCTACGCACATACAGTCTCGACTCTGTGTGCTATGTTAGCGCTCCCAGGATCTCGTTTGACGCAATGTTGCACAAGACACAGGTGGAACTATACTTGCTTAGCAACTATGATATGCACCTGTTTATTGAGGCTGGTATCAGGAAAGGGGTGGCTCAATGTATTAAGTGGCATGTGGTTGCCAACAATAGGCATATACCAGACACGTATGGTGCCGACAAGCCATCTACCTACCTGCAGTATGTAGATGCCAATAACTTATATGGGTGGGCAATGTCCCTGCCGCTCCCATATGGCAGTTTCGAATGGACCAGCATGTACATCGACGTGATGAGCGTGCATGACGATGGATATGTCGGCTACATACTGTAGGTAGACATAGCGTAGCCTTGCGCTCTTCACGAAGCGCATATAGATCTTCCATTCTTGCCAGTGAACGAGTGTCCCTCAGGGTCCAAACAAACGAAACTCATGACGACTCTGGAGAGCAAGTTTTATTAAATAGTACATCACATTACTTTGAAGCAAGCATTGGGTCATGGATTACGGCTGAAGGCTGTTCACCGAGTCCTTCAATTCCTACAGAAGCCGTGGCTAAAACCTTATATAGATTTGAATACGGAGAAACATCAGGTGGCCACGAANGGCATATACCAGACACGTATGGTGCCGACAAGCCATCTACCTACCTGCAGTATGTAGATGCCAATAACTTATATGGGTGGGCAATGTCCCTGCCGCTCCCATATGGCAGTTTCGAATGGACCAGCATGTACATCGACGTGATGAGCGTGCATGACGACGGATATGTCGGCTACATACTGAAGGTAGACGTAGCGTAGCCTTGCGCTCTTCACGAAGCGCATATAGATCTTCCATTCTTGCCAGTGAACGAGTGTCCCTCAGGGTCCAAACAAACGAAACTCATGACGACTCTGGAGAGCAAGTTTTATTAAATAGTACATCACATTACTTTGAAGCAAGCATTGGGTCATGGATTACGGCTGAAGGCTGTTCACCGAGTCCTTCAATTCCTACAGAAGCCGTGACTAAAACCTTATATAGATTTGAATACGGAGAAACATCAGGTGGCCACGAATGCTTTCGAGAAGGACTTTTAGAAGTTAATGAATAACGCAATGTACGGCAAACTTATGGAGAATAACCACAAACGAGAGCGTATGGAACGTGTGTGTAGAGAAGTACGGGCGAAGAATCTCATCGCAAAACCTGCAGTAAAATGCAGGACTCTTTACGGTGAGACATTGTCCCTAGTAAAATTATGCCAAGAGAGCATTGTGTTTGACAAGCTCATATAAGCTGGGTTTTCCGTACTCGACCTGTCAAAAACACTCATGTACAGATTTTACTACGATGTAATGCGAGCGCGGTATGGGGGCAGTGTAAACCTCCTTTACATAGATACTGATAGCTTTGTAATGGAGATTGCCTGCCCTGATTTTTACAGTGAACTCGCCACTAACGCGGCGCTCATGTCGGAGTTCGACACCAGCAGCTACCCGACCACTTATCTTTGTTACTCGCCTACCAATTCTTAGGTGATTGGGAAGTTCAAGGATGAGTGTACGGGTAATGAGATGATTGAATTTGTCGGGTTGAGGGCGAAACTGTATGCGTACCGCTGCCTGAATATGGTAGGGAAATGCTCGAACGGGATACAAGAGTGCGTAGTTGAAAAGACGATAATGTTTGACGATTATCGGCTCATCCTTTTCGCCCAGCACTGCATGATAGTGCAGGTCGCAGGTATTAGGTCGTACCACCACGACGTTTACACAGAGCAAACCAAGAAACCAGCTCTTTTGTGGATGGACGATAAACGGACAGTCCTGGATGATGGCATACATACCGTCTCCTATGGCTATCAGGCCTAATAAGAAATTCAGCTCTGGATCAGGCATACATATTTATGTATGTCCCCAGAGAGAGCGCTTTTTCTCCCGCCATGTACGGGAGCACGTACAGGCGTCGTCGTATTCCGCTTGTCACGTACATTGTCGAGGGTTTTGGTAGCCATATTTCTCGATAAGCATGCTGTAGCGCATGCAAGTGTGTTACAGGCTTGCCAGGTATGCTGACTGATAGTCTACTGTAGCTCATTCAAGAGGCAAGCCCCTAACTTTGACAGGTAAATTATCGGTTTTTTTTATTCCTGCAGTATACTGGAACCCACGCAAGACCGAATGGCTTGCCAGGTATACTTTTTATTGGCCCACACAGTCTGATTCAGTGTACTGTAGCTCATGCAAGAGTTGCAATCTTCTCCTTGCCAGGTATACTGAATGGTAACACGCTGGAGCACATGCAAGTAGTCTTGCCAGGCATGTTTCCAGCACATCCTGTACATGTGTTTACTGAGGTATACTGGAGCACATTCAAGTAGTCTTGCCAGGTATACCATTCATGCGTTCCTTTTTTACCACATATGTTTCATGCTAATGGGTGCACTGTTTCAACTTGTCATGCATTTGCAAGTATTATTCTGAAGCTCACGCTACTGTGTTATTGTATTTTTCTCTTTTGCATGTGTGTTTCACACACTCGCTGTTTATTCAACTTCTTGTCATATGTGTAGAGTCATCGTCGGCAACTGCTTGTCTTTCCTTTCTGTTTATAGCATTCTACTTTATATATGGCATGTATGGTTTGCAGCCATACTACTACTGTATATCTCATATCGCCATTCATTTGGCTATTCTCTTAATTCCGCCATCGCACTGTGTGTTGCATTACACACCGTGTCGTTAATATCATACTGTAGTGCTTGTCCATATATTATGTTTTACCCGTTTCTGAAGCACTCGCTCTATTAGTCGCCCCCCTGCTGCTTCGCAACCCTCCTGTTTACTATATCAAGAAGTTACCTATATTTATATATGCATGTATTGATAGTGTTGTAGAAATACTGTACTGCCAGTTACAAGTCCGGGGTCCATCTGTATGGTTATTCCATGCAAATTGTAAGCGGGAGTACGAACCAGAAACTGGCAAGTGATGTATTTTGTGATACTTAGATTATTATTCTAAGTATATATTTTTAAAATATGTTTGTACACTATTATGGTAACATCCGCAAGGGAAATTAATCAAATTTCCAAAACCTATGTTAAATAAATAGTATTGGAATAGTATTTTAATAAAAAAAATTTACGTATCAAATCTGTGTGTATTATTTCTAAGGTATGGCTACTTCCAATTCATTTTTTACATGTGAAAAATTCTGCAAGTTCATGCTTCAATATTCATTATGTACACCTGAGAAAATATTTATCTCACAGTGGAATATACAGCAACAGTATTTAATAACAATTTCATATAAAATACTTACAACTTATACACATGCACCAACCAACACATATTATACAAGTGTGCTTCGTAAGACAAAATATTAAGTTCTTTTAAAGTATAATTTTTTTTTAAATACTAATTTTACTGTGGAAAAGGAACTTGCAATACTGTACTCATTATTATCTGTGCTATTAAACACAAGTTGCACCAGTCGGCGCATATATTACACAACTGTGCTTCAATATACATCATGTACGCCTGAGAAAATATAGATATCATGGTGGAATATATACAGCAAAGATATTTAATAATTTCTTATAAAATACTTACAAGTTATACATATGTACCAGCCGGCGCATATATTACACAACTGTGCTTCAATACATTAACCTAAGACAAAAAATATGAAGTGCTATTAATGAATCAATATGATGCTAATCAAGTACTTCAAAAAATTGTGTGAAGTATGGTAGCGGTAGACTATGAGAAAAAAAACCTCATTGCCCAAAAATGAGTCATTTAGCCACATTGTGGGGTCGTTGAAAAAAAATATTACAAAACATAGTATTAGTAACAATAATTTCGGAACTTTGGGAAATTTTTTGGGAAAAACAGAAATTTTGACGTTGTTTTGGGGAAAAAGGGATATTTGGAGGGAAAATTACTGCAAAAATGGCCACGATGGCGGAGGAATGCAAGAGCATGCTGTTGCCGTTTGGCCGATTCCCGATCCCTGTCACGAAGGTGTGTTCGAATGCCCATTTTATAACTACTAACCTGGACCATCGAGCATTACGTCACAGCCAGTTTCTATACAAGACGAACAGTTTGCAGAAATCATAAGCCACTATGACATTCCAAAGAAACGAACTGTTTATCGAAAATCTTGTGTTCCATTAGCTTCGTTGCAGGAATAATTTTACGGAAGTTAAGTTTAGCTCGTTAATGTCTAAACAAAACCCAATTGTAAAACCTAGCTTAGCTGCAGAAGCGAGCTCAGAAAAGTGCGACTTTGTCGTAAAAAGTGAAAGGGGCTGGCAGCCAAATTCGCTGTCTCGTTACCGCGTATTTAAGGCAATATTAGTTTTAATATTTTTAAAGATAAACTCACAGAGCACTTCAAGGAAAGATAAACTATGCAGTTGTATTATTCAAGGCAACCCGGGGCGAAAAAAGAAGTATTGCGAAAAAAGTACACGAATTCGCGGATAGGTGGCGCAAACTAGGTGAGAAAACGATTTATCAGGTCGAGGAACCTGATAGGCGGGAAGTATTAAATCAGTAAGCGGAAAATAGACTCTTAGATGCATTCTTAGATGGTTGAATTTGTAATATGGGTAAGCAGCTGAGATTTAAAATACCACAGAAAATGGAAGAGGCAGAATCTATGGCTATAGCCTTAGAAATGACGGAAATACGCCAGGAAAGGATGGCTAGACTGTCTAATTAACGCTAGACTGTCTAATTAACNGTCGAGGAACCTGATAGGCGGGAAGTATTAAATCAGTAAGCGGAAAATAGACTCTTAGATGCATTCTTAGATGGTTTAATTGGTAATATGGGTAAGCAGCTGAGATTTAAAATACCACAGAAAATGGAAGAGGCAGAAGCTATGGCTATAGCCTTAGAAATGACGGAAATATGCGAGGAAAGGATGGCTAGACTGTCTAATTAACATACAATTTGTATAGTTTTAAATGTTTCAGTTCCTAACTCAGGCATAGCAGGGAATATTTATTATAGTAATCAACCCAGACCAGGAGGATTGGCTGGGAAAAGGTCGCAGGTACCTAGCATTTGTGGTTCAAATGGTAGAAGTAATTCCTGTTTTTGTGACAATAATTTTCCCCAGAGGAACACGGTTAGAGTCCCGCAATATAGGCTGATTGGAAATAGTATGGTCTGTAACAAATGCGGTCGAATAAGTCAAACAATGAGATATTTTCATGTTACTGTAACAACCTGTGGATGTATGTTTAGTCCAGAACGGTTCTCGAGCAAAGGGTCCCTGCCCAACAGGCCTTTTATGACCCACGAACTATCGTTAACTTCCAAACGCAACTCTGCGTTGTATCGTGTTCCAGATTGAAAAATAACCCCATTTTGAAAAAAATCGAGGCAAGTTTCTCTCTTCGATGTTTCCCAAAAGGCATTTTTTATGTCATTTAAATGAAAAACACGTACGCAAATAAGATAATAAGTATAGAAATACATTCATTACAAACATCAAGCAAAATATTGAAAATTTGTCATCTAGCACGAAGGTGTGAACGGTGATATTAAATTTTTTGCTTATACTCTTAGGTGCGTTTTTCTTGTGTACCTACCGATAATCATATCTCTTGAACGCTCACATTCCTAGTATATTCATAAAATTTCATGTCGAAATAAGAAATTTTTAGAATAGATGTGCTGTTTTGAGATAAAAAAACTTTAGGGATCGCGAATTTCACTCAAATAATGCAACCTTACGAACAGGGTATTCTCCCTTTAAAATGTTATTTCATTATAAATACTCGATACCATAAACTATATTTACTGTAGTTCATTGTAATTTGTTATCTGTAATACATAATAGGAACTGTAATAACGTTCACTGTATTCTTAACTAGTTTGCAGTACTTTATAAATAAAGGCGTAAGCTAACGCGATTTTAAATATCAGATATTTAAAAATGTTCATAATTTGTGTGCATGGCGAGAAAAAATTTAATATAACTAGTTTGTTAAAATGCTGAAAAAAGACTATTAGTTTAAAATAAATATACCATACTAGATAAGAACCCACTATAATTTAATCCTTTAGTGTCTGAGCAGTAACCTAACCCACTACACTACAGAGCACTTAGCAACTACTAGCCTCGCAATAGTTGAAGTATATTCCACACAGCTCTGCAAAACGGCGGTTTGAAAATATACTTACTCATTTTGAAAACAAATATCAGTGTCTTCTGTAACCTTCAACTACTTTGTAAATGAAGTGAATATCTTTAACATACGAAAGATACTGGTTCTAAGATATATTATTAAATTACAACAGTTTTTGTTCTCTGGGTTACGGCCACTCATGAAAATGTCCGCCATTTTCTCTTGCTGCGCGAGNCACTCATGAAAATGTCCGCCATTTTCTCTTGCTGCGCGAGATGCAAAGTGGTTTGCGCGGTGAATATATCCAGCGTTACGTTTGCAACCGTTTCCATCGTCGACGCAGACTTTGCATTCGCAAACTGTGCGATCGCAATCGGAACTAACGTACAGTGCGATTTTGCGTCGTGGCCTGAACGCAAACCTGCTTTACATTTCCAAGCGTCCCGGTCGCAATAGTCCCGCACGTTAAAGCTTAACGCTAACAGGACCGGCAATCACCCAAACGGGAATCGCTGTGGTGCTGTCAAGAGTTTCACACGGTGGCAATAACTGTTTTTAAGGGAAAAAAACAGTTATTCCAGTTATCAGAGAAGGCGAGCCGTATTCATTGTATTCGAAACTGCGGACATTTTTCATAAGTGGCCATACCCTCGTGAACAAAAACTGTCTTAATTAAATTCTTTTTGTTTCATAATTGTCGGTTTTCAATGATTTAACAAACTAGTTATTTAAAAATTTTCTCGTAGTGCACACTAATTATGAACATTTTTAAATAACTGAAATGTATATCAACTTAAGCCTACGCTTTTTTTTCTTATGTGTTACGCACGTATTAAAAATTCAATGAATGTAATAAGAGTTTTTTTATTATTAATTACGAGTTACAAACTACAATGATTTAAATTAAATTTAGTTTTTGGTATGGAGTATTTATTATCAATTAACACTTTTAAGAGATAATATTCTCTTTCTTAGGTTTTATTACTTGGGTGAAATTCCCGATTCATAAAGTTTTTTAGTCTCGAACTACCACACCTATTCTGTAAACTCCTGATTTTTAAGGGAAATTTTATAAATATGCCAGAAATGTTAGCGTTTATAAGTAATGATTATTAATATGTACACACGAAAAACGCACGCACGAGTATACGAAAATTTGAAATACCACAGTTCACAACTTCGTGCTAGATTACCACGTTTTAACATTTTTCTGGATGTTTATAATGTGTGTACCTTAATTTTCTTTTCGTTTGCTAACATGTTATTCATTTAAGAAACGTCAAAAATGGCTTTTGGGAAACGTTGAAGTCAGAAACTTGCCTCGATTTTATTCAATAGGAAAATATTTCTCCATGTAAGTATTGCCAACTATCGTCGCAAAGTGTGTGTTGACGCAAAGTGTTAGCTTTGAAGCAAAAGGTAGAGATCGTCTCAAGGAGGAGTGCTCATAATCGTTATAACGCTATCTGAGACACGGTACAAAGAAGAGTTGCGTTCGGAAGCGAACTAGTGTTCGTGGTGCATAATAGGCCTACTGGCTCCGATCTCTCTCTCGTTAGAGAAGGCATTAGGAAACAGGAGATTAAATAAGCTAATTTATCAGCAAAATCTATTACTGGAGAGAGCTTATACATGACAAGTATTCAGTTCATTGAAGTATGGATTTCAGGCAGACACCATCGGTATATGTTCCACGTTCTGTCGTCAAAATTACTATTTTATGGTGTCGTTGGCATTAATTTTCTCACATAATTCGGTGGAAAGGTTGACGTAGTAAATAAATTACTTCATCTGAATAACACTTCTCATCTTCCTAGCGATAATCCGCGCAAGGAACTGATAACCTCTTGTGATGGACTTCCGCAGGAATGTGACAGTAGCGAGAGTGGAGAACTTGTTTGTTTAGTCAAGCAATTAGCTAACACAACCTTTCCGCCGAAAACGGAAGTAGTGACTAACATATATTTACGTGTGCTGGATGTAGACACCCATTCTAGCCTAGTTTTTATAGAACCGATTTTGTTAATCATAACGGGAGTACGCATGTCAAGGTCAGAAACAGGCGGGGAAAGCAATGGAAATCTCATCAACCTAGGCCAGGAGAACATTAAAAACTTCGTCTAACCATGTGAGGAAACAAAAAGAAGCGACTTAGTGGCACCAAAATTAGAGGCAGGAGACAGAAACGGGTATTGTGGAACGGGCCTGTGTAACGATTTGTCCCACGGGAATACCTGTGCAGATAGTAGGAATCTGTCACCAATGAGGGCAGGTGACAAGTTGTGCCATGCCAGGGAAAGCGTAGATAACATCTTCGTGACGGGCAGAAGAGGGGCATTTGGTCAGTCTGGTGATCGTCCTAGTTGTATCAAAGAAAATGCTGTGAAATTTCATTGTATAGATGTTAGAGTTCGCAGAGACGATAATCCAGCGTATCTAGGAAGACACGTAGAAGAGGCTGTGTGCAGGGTCGGCCTAAAACCTAGAGTGTACAAATATGAGTCAGTAGTAAACTTGTGAATATTACGGACGAGACACTCCCTACTGCGAAAAATGCAATGGAAGCAACAAAAATGCCGTTAAAAACAATTGCTGGTGTTTTGTGTGCTGTTCAGAAAATACGCAGAGAATATTTGAACTCTAGTAGGTACCCAGGAACAGAGGTTAAGCCACAAAGTGGTAAAGTACTCACAGATTTTCTTACCCAATGTGTATGTGCGCTTTATAGCTCCGAAACGGGAAGTCCCTCAAATTGTTGTGCTAGTAGATGTACTCTGAAGTGTGAGGTAATAGGACAGGACTAAAGTCATCGCAGTGTCTGTTTTTTTCCAAGTAAAGAGTTCTTTCCTGAAAGTTATAACCTGCTTAGAAAAAGTCCCGACTCCTGTGGTGATTGTAAAAGAGCTCTTAAAAATAAGTTGCGCGTAAAGCAAATCCAACAGAAAAAGTTGTCAGTAAAGCACATATTAAAGAAAAATGTCCATAAAGCAAATACCAAATAAAATGTTCTTACAGAAAATGTTGGTTTTTAATGAAAATGTTGTTTGTTAAGAAAAATTTTTCTTACAGTTAACGTTGTTGGAAATCGTATTAATCAAAGAAGAGACATTTCTTTATTTAAAATGTTGTTGAAAATTTTAGTGATAAAAGCAAAGGAAATCTTAATGAAAATGTTGTTTGTATAGAAAATTGTAGTTAGCAAAATATTGGTGATAAACAATACTGCCTTAGAGTTAAAGAACATGAGAAAATAAGTCGTGTTCATGAAATAAATGTAGTCAATAATTTAGAAGTTAAAGTAGGTTAGTGTGATAATTGTCATTGTGTAAGAGAATCAGAGAAAAAACTGTTTCATTTAAGTAGTAGTGGCGTGAATAATATGTCAGTTTTAAAAGAATAAGTCGATGATGAAATGCATAGTTTGAGTAATGATGATAATAGAAATGTTAAGAAGTTAGAGAAGAAAGGGAAGACCTGTCAGAAGTCAAGATACGAGATAAAGGAACTTAATCAGGTTATCAGAGAAAAATTAAGTCACTTAGATAAAAATGAGTTTGAAATAATATACCCAACTTTGCGTAAATATATTGAGGTGTTCCAACCAGAAAATTGTTATAACTTTGCCTGTACGTTGTTAATAAAGCATAGAACAGAAACAGGTAATGCGCAACCAATTAAACAAAATCCATATCTCGTACCAAGTGCTTTAAAACCTGCTATTAAAGAACAGATAGATGTCATGTTAGGCAAAGTTATTGTTTCAGAAAGTGATTCTGGTAATTTTCTGTTGTCACATTAAATAAAAAGGGAAAGGATGGAGGTTCTAAGTTAATGCTATGTATAGATTTTCGTTCGTTGAATGCAGTCACAAAGCCTATTATATATCTTATTTCTAATATCACAGAAATGTTAGACTAAATACACGATTGTCAGTATTTCTCCACTCTTGATTTAGCAAGTGGATATTTTCAAATTGAAATAGCAGAGAACGAAAGAGAGAAAACTAGTTTTGCAACATTTATGGGAAAATGTGAATTTAACAGGATGCCATTCGGACTTTGTAATACTAATGCAGCTTTTGAACGCCTTATGGAAAATTACTTTTTGACAGGCCTTCTTAACACTCATTGTCTTGTCTACCTGGATGATGTGATTGTATTTAGTAAATACCTTAAGAATCATGCTATGATGTAAGATAAAGTATTTTACAGATTACAAGAAGCCAATATAATAATTCAGCCATTCAAGTGTTCATCTGCACAAAGTCAGGTCGTTTATTTACGACACGTAGTTTCTTCTAAAAAAGTGAAGCCAAATTTTAAAAACATCAAAACAATTAAGGATTTACCGCGTCCTAAATTCCTTACAAAAGTAAGATCAGCTGTCGGTTTATTCCAATATTATCGCAAATTTCTTCCAAGTTTCACGTAATTAGCTCGCACACTTACTAAGCTTACAAAAAACGAACGCTTTGTTTGGTCTGAGGAACAAGAAAAAGTTTAGAAATTATAAGATCAAAAGCTCATATCACCTCCAGTTTGAATTTATCCAGATTTCAATCAAAATTTCATTCTCAGAACAAATGCCATTAATTACGCAATTGGTTCTGTACTTTCTCCAATGAAAAATGGCTAAAGAGTGCTTTAGCTAATGCCACCATACCGTTTAATGCTGCTGTAATCAATTACTTCACAACAGAAAAAGAGCTGGTTAGTTTAGTTTTCAATACGAAATTTTTCAGAGGTTATCTCTATGGCAGAAAATTTACAGTAACTACTGACCAGGCAGCTTTAAATTCGCTTCTTATCTTAAAAGACCCCAGTTCAAAACTTACTCGTCATGTCCTTATTTCTGAATTTTATTATGTGGTAGTTCAAAAACCAGACAGGAAACATTTGAATGCACGTTGCCTATTGCGGCACGTAGGCACAGCTAAAGAAACCAGCCTGTCAAGTAATGAAACTAAGGAAGCAGAAAAACGAGACAAATTCTGACAAAATACCCTATCATTTATAAATGACTACATATTTTCTTGATAAAATGGGACATTTGTGTTACAGTAGAGATGACAAAATTTTAGTTGTAATGCTAAATACATCAGTTCAAAAAAGTTATTACTCATCATCATGACACCACATTTTATGGTCAAGGTATAAAATAACACAAAGTATTTTAAATTCTCTTTACTATTAGCCAACATTAAATAAAGATGTTGAAAAATTTACTTCTTGTTGTAATGCTTGTCTAAAACAAAAAACTTTGAAAGTTCAAAGAGCACCTTTAGGAAATTTACCTATATTTGATCTATCCTTCCAGTAAGTTTCTTTATATATTTTAAAACCCTTACTAGAAACCGAACATTGAAATAAATATGTTTTAACTTTTTAAGATTATTTTACCAGATATCGTGAAGCGATTCCTATAAAGGATAAAACTGCTTAAATAGTAGAAAGAAATTTTATACATGAAATATTTCACAAACATGGATGTCCCGACAGCACTTTGATAGAAAAAGGAAGAAATTTTGTTTCTGAATAAATGCTAGAAATTTGTAAGCTATTAAAGATTAAGAAATTGCAAACAACCGCCTTTAAGTCACAGTGTAATGGACGTGTGGAAAGACAAAAAGAATTCTAGCAGACATGATTTCACATTATGATAATAAATATTGGAATAATATGCTACATATACATACAGGACTACTCATCATTCAGTGACAGATAACAGTGCTGACTATCTCCTTTATGGAAGTGATATAAAATTACCCCATTAGGGGAATTAATACCACTCACATCTGAGTAAGAAAAGATGGAACAATAGAGTCCCATTTACAAACCCCTAAAGGAAAATTATCTCAAGCTTATGAAATTGCAAAATCAAGAAATCATTTTTCAGCATAAAAGAAGAAACAGTTTTATGATATGCAGTTGAAAGTACCCTGTCTTGAAGTGGGTGACTATGTTTATTTATATAACTTCGCAGTAAAGAGGGTAGCAGAATAATTTCATAAATATTGGGAAGTTCTCTACACATAGTTAAAAGGCTTAAAAAAAGTAATTATGCAATTTTGTTANAATAATTTCATAAATATTGGGAAGTTCTCTACACATAGTTAAAAGGCTTAAAAAAAGTAATTATGCAATTTTGTTAAAGAAATGAAATGTAGTTGTACATAGTGATTGGCGAAAGTTAGCTTAAAATCCTGCTAATCACAATGAACTAGTGTATAAAGAATACAGGATAAGGAGAGACGAGGAAATTGAATTAAGTGAAAATGCTGAGGTATATTATCCATGTAATCGTATACTTAAAGAAAAAGGTGAAATAGAACCCGTGTTCGAAAAGTCAGGCAAATCTGAATTCAGTGACTGAAATGAGGAGGAAGAGGTTCACAACGAATCTCAAACAGGCGATTAAACTTGGTAATCATTNTTCACAACGAATCTCAAACAGGCGATTAAACTTGGTAATCATTTAGGTATTTGAGGGAAAATCTTCCTGAAAAATCTAAACACCCCCGGTATCTTCTTAGATCAAAAATTGGAAGTGTAAATAATGAAACTCGTAATAAGAGAGTGGTAATTGATGCAGGTAATCATGCTCCAAATTTCTATTTGAGACCCTAACATATGAACATTACGTAACTTTGCATTAATTCGTTAAAGAATTGGACAGCAGGNAATAATTTCATAAATATTGGGAAGTTCTCTACACATAGTTAAAAGGCTTAAAAAAAGTAATTATGCAATTTTGTTAGAGAAATGAAATGTTGTTGTACATAGTGATTTGCGAAAGTTAGCTTAAAATCCTGCTAATCACAATGAACTAGTGTATAAAGAATACAGGATAAGGAGAGACGAGGAAATTGAATTAAGTGAAAATGCTGAGGTATATTACCCATGTAATCGTATACTTAAAGAAAAAGGTGAAATAGAACCCGTGTTCGAAAAGTCAGGCAAATCTGAATTCAGTGACTGAAATGAGGAGGAAGAGGTTCACAACGAATCTCAAACAGGCGATTAAACTTGGTAATCATCTAGGTATTTGAGGGAAAATCTTCCTGAAAAATCTAAACACCCCCGGTATCTTCTTAGATCAAAAATAGGAAGTGTAAATAATGAAACTCGTAATAAGAGAGTGTTAATTGATGCAGGTAATCATGCTCAAAATTTCTATTTGAGACCCTAACATATGAACATTACGTAACTTTGCATTAATTCGTTAAAGAATTGGACAGCAGGNAAAATTTCTATTTGAGACCCTAACATATGAACATTACGTAACTTTGCATTAATTCGTTAAAGAATTGGACAGCAGGCAAAAAAATCTTATTCATGTTGTGGAAACACAGTTAATATTATTTAAAAGGCATAGATGCGCATGTCGCTAAAAAAAAAGGAAGGATATCGAAATCGTTGTTAATACTTTAACTAACAACCTCACTGTTAGTTATCTCAGGAGATTAGTGGAAGAAAATTATGATATTCGGAATATTGAATTAATATGAAATGATGTTAAATGGGAAATGAATAATTTGAAAACATGTTTAGGTATTACTGTTTATGGGAGATTACCATTGACGCATGATGCAATTAGGTATTAGAGCGGCGCTGTCATCACCACCACCCCCCAGCTTAAACCAGTGTAGAGAGCACATGTCAAACGTAATCACCTCAGAGAAAGGTCAAGCCGAGGAAGATGCGCGTGCAGGCCATTACACGTGTCACTGCCACACAGGCTTCCTCTCACCCACCTCCTCCCCTTCCCACTTAGCAAGCCAAGAACAATTTGTAAGCACCGAGGTATCACGAGATAGTCAGGTGTATTTTGCCTGAAGTAAGAAAACATGCAAAGCGGAAAAATAGCTGACAAGCTTTGAAAGGACACCACCTCCCCCCTGGCCCAACAAGAGAGACACGTGCCGACAATTAGGGACGGAGGCTAGAAAGGATATAAGACTCTTTACATGGAGGATGGAGTGCCTGTTGAAGATTACCGCACCAAGAGGTTAGTCCGCATCAGTGATCAGTTGAAAATCAGTGGCGCAGAGAGCGGCCGGGGGATATTGGACCCCTGGCCATACAAGTACATCAGTAGGGACGATCAGAGAGTTAATTATTACCGCACAGAGAGAGCAGCATGTCAGTAGAGCTGGAGAGTTTGTCAGTACCGTGCAGAGAGAGTTAGGCCGGGAGATCGGAGCCTGGCCATGTCCATTAGTCGAAGCACGAGCAGCAGGTGACGTGGAAGTTCAGAACCACCACCCTGGAATGCGCAGGAAGGTAGTAAGTCGCGACATTAAGGGGTCAGACAAATCGGGACGCGAGATGCAGGGCCGAATCAGCAACAGTTACCAGAGTCACATCGGACGATAGTTTCACAACGTCGGGATGAGAGTTAGCCAGCCAGTTACCGCATAAGTCAGTCAGTTTCCAGTCAGTCAGTTGCATCGCACCGAGAAGGCGGAGTCGAGTGGTGTACTTCACCGAGAAGTGCCATGTCAAACAAGTGGGATTGTCCAGTGCAGACTGTAGCCCCGAAGGACAGGTGGGACCCACACGTGTGCTCCCTCGCCGGGACATGGTAGGGTAGTAAGCAGTCAGTTACTACCCTATGCCGAGAATGGGAGTGAGTGGTGAGCGTCACCGAGGGGCGCAACATCGAGAGGAAGCCAGCTGCATGCAACAAGCCAAACACAGAGAGCCTGTAACAGGGCCATCCAGTTCACCAGACATCATCAACAGCCAGAACAACTACCACACAACATGTGCAGATAAGTAACCCCGTAGTCACTCAGGGACCTGTCCTGACATCTAATGCCCCTGCAGCATCAGAAACGTAGCCAGAACATGGTAACCAGCCCTTCAGGACTTGAACTCGCGGGGGGTTAAAGTATGTGTAAATTACCGCAACAGTGCTGGGAATGTATAAGGAAATTCCCGTTCAATACACCTGCTCCAAACTAAGAATTTGTGATGCAGTCATTGTGTGATTTACCCTCAAGCTTCAAGGCACCNGTCATTGTGTGATTTACCCTCAAGCTTCAAGGCACCTTTTAGTCTGTGTCTGGAGGAATTAACTCCGACCCTATGAACCACTCTGTGTGCCACAGGTGGGGAATAGCGTCATCGTAATCGTTAATTCATCCTAAGAATTTCTCCATAATATTAAGAGAAATTGCTTTGAAATTAAAGGCAGATACAACACTAATTACAAGCNTCATCCTAAGAATTTCTCCATAATATTAAGAGAAATTGCTTTGAAATTAAAGGCAGATACAACACTAATTACAAGCACTGAATTTGGTTAAGTGTATGAATACTATGAATTATCTGTAGTCCATGCAGTTGCAACACCTGAAATTATGCAGTTAGTCATTGAAATTCCTTTGAAGAATTCTGATCAATATTTTTCAATTTACGGAATTTACCCTTTTCCTACATTGGAAAAAGGGCTAAAAATTTTGTTCAAGTAATACCAAGTCATACTTATATAACTTTATCAGAAAATCGTCAATACACTGTTGTTATGTCAGAATCAGAAATCAATGCATGTGAAGAAGGCATTCATAATATTTTCCTAGCTTACTTATTCAGTAAATACACTCCACTGCTTGATCAACATACGTATTGGTTAGGCTAATAGTACTCAGTCACTTTGTAAACGAGAGGTCTTAGGCATATTCTTTCCTCCAATTTTTATAAGAAGCCAAGATGTTTATGACTGTATTTATAATGTACCTTCTAAAGTAAAAGTTACCAAATTATGTCCCGATAAAACAGGCATGAATGCGAAGGAAAGTTGGCTGTCTTCCCAAAGTATTCTGTTCCAGGAACATGACTGCACCATTTTAAGTAAACAGTTCCAGTTGTTCCCCCATAATAATAAATGTAACAAAATATAACTGGGTGTTGCACAGATTAATTTTCCTAAGTTGGACAGGTTGCTAAAAAAAGAAGAAAAATGTCAGCTACAAACTCCTTTTCCCAGATTATATAAATTGAAAACAGAAACGAATAATGAGATAAATTAATTAATACTTGACCTGAACCATATCAGAGAAGCGAAAATGGTAGAAATCCGCGATACTAAAAAATAAATTNTTGTACAAATCCGCGATACTAAAAAATAAATTTTAAGCATTTAATATATATTTATGTTGCATTGTAGTAATGATATTTGTGTTGAGAAATCAAGTTTGTATACTAATCACGAGGTGGATGCCAATCCTTAAAACTCCGAAGACTTTTAGCTCACCTACGAAAGAGGGAGAATCAAATGCCGTTTTTGAACTTCAAGATCAGCACGATGCCAACACCCCGCACCAGTTTCCCGAACTTCTATTGCTACTACTTCGTACATCAAGTATGGCAAATCACCGAAATTAGTGAGTGAGTTTGGAAGTGTTGAAAACAGAATAACCGTTTTTATTTCAGTGCTTTCTATAAAACTACTACAATTTGAGTTTCCTTAATTGCTTAATCTCTCAGGAAATTTAAACAAAAAAAATTTAGATAGTAAACAAAAATATCGTTTTTTGTTTATTGATATTTATGTTTCGAACATTGTTAATGTAATCAATCCCNGAAAATTTAAATAAAAAAAATTTTAGATAGTAAACAAAAATATCGTTTTTTGTTTATTGATATTTATGTTTCGAACATTGTTAATGTAATCAATCCCACTTCTCAGTAACGGAAACCAGGAGAATTAATCCTAATGTAAGAATACGTGTTGAAATGTAATTGAACCAATAATGTGTTGTTATGAATTCAAAGGAGATCAGCATGTTTAATACTGAAATAATATATTGCTGTAAAGCTGATTTAAGAAAATAAAAAAATATGAACAGTAGAAACAAAAAAAAATTAGATATTAATTGTGAAAAATTTTTTTTAGTTTATAAATTGAGTGGTTACCAAAATCAATGTTAATTTTGCAATATGTACTTTTATGCTTTTATGTGTTTATACTGTACTGTTCATCGTGTAATAGATAAATATACAATTGTGAAAGATTTAAGACCATTGCACCTCTAAATGTTTTCAAATAATTCATATTTAAATGAAATAATTTAAACATTTTTAAATTAATTTTTATTTTTAAATTTTGAAAAAGTTTTTGTTTAACTATGCTAATATACCTGGCATTGTAATGAGCTGAGTACACCGTAGAATTCCTCTATAATTTAGCGACAGTTAAGAACTAATAACTAAAAACACTGCTGTAGCATGCAAGAAACTTCAGTACCAAACTTCCATAGTCTATATTTCGATAACTGATCCAGCCGCAATAGATATACACTGAAGAGATAAAAAAAACTGGTATAGGCGTGCGTATGAAAATAAAAGAGGTATGGAACCAATCAGAGTAACGCGATGCGGTCGGCAGCTAGGTCAATTACTGCTGCTGCAATGGCAGGTTATCAATATTTAAGTGAGTTTGAACGTGGTGTTATAGTCGGCGCACGAGAGATGGGAAATAGCATCTCCGAGGTAGCGATAACATTTGGATGTTCGCGTAAGACCATTTCACGAGTGTGCCGTGAATATCGGGAATCCAGTAAAACATCACATCTTCGACATCGCTGCGGCCGGAAAAAGATCGTGAAAGAACGGGACAAACAACGACTGACAAGAATCATTAAACGTGACAGACGTGCAACCCTTTCTCAAATTGGCGCAGATTGGATTTGTGGACTGCCCTGCAGGATTCATGGTGTGAATTGCCTCCTGCATACCTTCAGATATAAGTCCAGTCCATGCCACGTCGTCTTGCGGCACTTCTCCAACCACCAGAGGGGAGGAGGGCGGGGTGAGGGGCCCTACACGATATTAGGCAGGTGTACCAGTTTTTTTGGCTCTTCAGTGTAAATAGAAGGTTTGTGGACAAGGGCTGGGGGATAAGGCACCGAGGTGCCGTACACCATCTTGTTTTTCGCAAATTTTTCAAGCAAGATCGCATGTTTTACCCCAAAAATCTCTTTAAAAATCAGTTATTTTACACAATAATCACTTTTCCCTCCCAAAATATTCCCCCCCCCCAGCCACTCCTAAAGATCCAAAAAAATTGTGAAGAATTTGCTTCCTCCTCAATGTGAATGACGGATTCCTCAATGTGGTTGAGGTATCACGAAACTCGGCTATAATTAGAAATCTAAGCCAATAAAATAAAATTAATTAAAAATATTTTTTTAAATTATACGTATCTTTAAAATTAAAAAATTAAGCGCACAAGTATTGAACGTTATACATCACCGGATTTGTATTTTCAAGGTGCATACAATCGTGTGGTATATCGTCTATGTTACCTAATGTTAGGACAACCATATTGAATTTAATAGGTATGCCCTACCCACCTTATATTTCAAAACTCAGTACTATAGCTCTACCTTACGAAAACTCCTCACCCACACCTCAACCACTACAAAATCTCGTCACACCACATTAACCCTTATCCCACTAACCCCTCCACTACCCTTCTTCAAACCCATTTTGTTCTATAAAAACATCTAAAAATTATAGCGATATATGTCACTGTCACCAAACATCGTCGTCGGAAATTATATTTAAAGGATCAATAAATTATTACTCCACCCTACTCTTAAGACACTCAAACCACCGCGCACTCATCACAGCCCAAGGCTACATTAACCCCCTACCTCCCCCCCCCC
>NQII01000565.1:0-74880 GCA_002778355.1 Clitarchus hookeri | reverse complement strand
ATGGGGGGGCGCCCCCAGGGTTGAGAATCCTGCCATACATCATACGAACTGATACCAGCCAAATACACTGACCACCCATACCAACCACTTTAAGTGAAGCATGCTTTTGCAGTACAGAACTCACCGAAACACATACTGGCAATTCTATTGTAAATACACCAGAAACCTTTCCACAAGTATACTGGAATCCCTACCACCATCCAAACCATACATCATAAGTCAAGTGTATATAGCATCTATACATTTGAGATCAGACTATATCCTAACACCCATTCGATGCATTCTATCATTCAACATCATACTACATATACACTCCTCGCTAACGACCAACTATAACTCAAGAATACTTAACCATTCCGATCACACACAGGCCTCACCAAATAAATATTCCTATTACCCATACATTCTGCTCTTTTGACCAACACCCTAGAAATATACTTAGCAGCATACTACCCATCATACTGTATACAACACACACACTTATTAAATATAAACATAACTCTAACATGTCTGTCATAGCTTCATTACCTGCAGACAACTATCAAACATTCAAGGAAAAAAACTAACATAATACACAACCATACCAATATATCAACACTAACAAACCAGCAGATTATACTAGCCATCCATATGATTAACTACACTGACTAAAATATTGCCATGTACCATCCCTACAGCATATCAAACATCAATATAAATCACTATATAAAGCAAACAACCAGGCAATAACACCAACCATCTATACCAATAACTGCACCGACAAAACCTACCAGGTATCATACCTCTTGCAAACCAAATAATTATATAGATAACTACATCAGTACTAAGTACTATACATTACATAACTTTTACCAAACACGAGCTTACCAACATGACATCTTCCAATCATAGCGACCACTATACCAGATAACCATACCATCCATATCAACACGCAGAAACCATATACGCTTATACCGAAAAACAATAGCATCCAAACCACATATATAATCTTTTCTAACCCAAGCATACCTCAGCCATTCTATAAACGATCCAGACCATATCATACACCGACCTCATAAATACTGATCTCTCATAATGTGAAACATATTGACTACTATATCAAATTACATTTATTCTAACCTTACCAGTTATACATATAAACAAGCCATATCATATGTCCAAATCAACCAAATAATCCATTAATATATTTCAACCAAGCTATCATAATATTCATTGTCAATAAACCCATCTACGATAGCCATACAGACTTAGGTTTCAGATACCATTCCAACATACCATACCATCCATTCATGCTAAGTAGCCATACAAGCCAAGCACTCTTGTCCTCTCGCAATAACTAAACCTTCCATAAAACCTTTACACTTATATTAATCAAGCTTAACATTAGACCATTCTATCAATGCCATCGAAGATAATCTGTTGTAAAACCACCAACCCAACCAAACATGTGACCATGTCATTCCATATTTACATAACAGATATACCTACCATACAATCAAACTAGCTGTATATCAACCATATAGTCAGTCAGAAAGTTCTCAAAACATTGTAAATAACCCTACCATCTAACCAAACATGCCATCATTTAATACTGATATAATATTCGAACAAGATGTAACAACTATACATTAAAGACCAACTGCACAATCAATTCATACCATCAAGTTGTACCAGCCATGAAAGCAACCAATCCGTACAGACGAGCAATACCAGTATTTATGGTTACCTCTAATAACAGACTATATGAGCAGACCATTTCAAGAGTCACCCAAGGATGATGCGCCCAGAAACCATGCCACAAATGGCATATAGTCATACTACTAAGTTCTGCCAACAAAACATTTCATGAAACCATTCTGTCTATAAGAACAAAAAGTAAGGATCTGATTAGAAAAATTGGGTTCTTATTCTGCTGCATGTGTTGCTGATTGTTGTGTGTGTGGTGCTGATTGTGGTGTGGTGCTGATTGTGGTGTGATGCTGATTGTGGTGTGGTGCTGATTGTGGTGCCTCGTGCTGATTGTGGTGTGGTGCTGATTGTGGTGTGGTGCTGATTGTGGTGTGATGCTGATTGTGGTGCCTCGTGCTGATTGTAGTGGATGGGTTTTTAATTGTGGTGTCTTGGGCTGATTATAGTGGATGGGTTTTTGATTGTGGTATCAGCACCACCATCGTCTTCTTCAGGCATGGCACTGGTAGAGCCATCGACTTCATCGGGTGGAACACCTACAGCAGTGTCATCGATCGCTTCGTCTAGGTTTCGTTGCTGTTACCGCGAGAAGATATTTACTAAATCTACAATGCTCGGAGATATGATGTCATTTATATTCAGAATGTGGAACGTACTACTTTGTCATGTGATAATTTTTAATCACAGTTTGGTCAGCGAAGTGACAACCTGAAAAGACATCTCGAAACCTGTAACGGTCTACCTTCAATTCCAGTTAAGCGTTATCTTTCAACATTCCATCGTAGCTGTACTGAGATCATAACTGACATAACAAGCACTAGAAAACAATCGAAGCAGAAAAACTTCAGCTTCGTTTGCCATCGGAGGTTCGTTGCTTTCATCAAGACTTCATGTGGCTACGGCGTCAAGCCTTCGCTAACGCTAATGAATCACAAAGGCTTCATGCCTTTGTGCATCATGATGAACATGCAAGGAAGGCATTTAAGACCTCGAATATAACTATTTATAATGTACATGACATCGAAGAACGCATATGTAGGGAGTACCGTCAGTATAATTTATCGGTGTGAGAAATGCCCTAAACTGTTTACACGCACCGGAAATTTAAATAAACATTGAAAAAAATGTCAAAGTAAAATATAATCCACCGAATTTTAGAGTTCGGATCATCCTTCCTCTGTACTGTTTACATCGAAAACTAGCCCTAGTGCAGCATCGTGTAGTGAATCATATGCTACACCTATCAATTCGTCATCGCAACCTACAAAAATAACCTGTGAGATTAAACCGAATGCAAATAATTTTTCCTGGAGCAATATGCATTCAGGGATCATCTAAAATATTATGTTGCTCCGAATCTGTCATCTTCGACGAAATATGTTTGTTCGCTTTTGACTTATAAGAAACAAAATTTCATAAACCAACTTACTGAGGATGTGGAAAATTATGGCGTGTGAATTACAGTATATGGCGGGAATGCAGCTACACTAAATCTGTGCCATACAATGATAATAATGTAAGGAAGGCATTCAAGACCTCGAATATACCTATTTATAATGCACATGACATCGAAGAGAATTTCGAAAACAGCATAAAGAAGGTATGCCGTGAGGAAGAAGAAAAGCAAATGAAGGACTCTAGCTGGACACTGTATTTGGTATGTCATCTACAGATGAGAACGAGCGGATTCGGTCCACTTAACACTAAGGCAATAAATTTATATCTCCATTTTATGTGTGGATTACAAACTCATGAAAATATCCTCATTTCATTACACCACAAAGTGTTTATATTCAAGGAGCCTAGGTAAGTGATAAGCCTTTGGTTCGGCGATGGTTATGTCTCAAAGGAGCCTACAGGGCTGGGAATTTTAAATCTAGATTCTCCAACTTCCGTCATCGGAGCGATTGGCAACCGTAACATCGTTTCACTCATGTAACTCCTACATTTCAATGCCTAAAACAAGTACAAATGTATCACTCAACAACTCGGGAGCAGGTTCAACAGAATATGCATTATCGGCTACTATGGAGCACCATAACCTCTGCATGATGTCATGAGCATATATATAGGTAGATGGGTATATTTTATGTAGCTTTGTTAAATAGAGATCTAGGTGAGAGGCAGATCGTCTCAGCAGTTGACAGTATCTGGCATAAATAATATGGATATTGTAGTCGTGGGTCCAGTAGATGCAACATTCAGTTCTTCAGATAGGACACCTGCAGTAACACCACCATCGACATCTTTAGGTATGATGCAGACTTTGTCATCGACTTTTGCGGATGGGACACCTCCGCCAGAGGAAACTTACCTCTGCAGCTACTGTGACAAGGTATTTTTGCAGGAACACATAGCACGACAGCATAAAATACAAGGCCGTATGATTTATCCCAACTCATTAAATATCTAAGCTTACAGTGCAGGTCGTATTTTTATCGCAGCAATTTTTCCTGCAAACATGTTAGGTCATGCAAAGTTAAACTACAGGCCTCATCGAAGTCACGGTGTTGTTTCTGCCACAGACATTTCCTGAAGCTACCATCAGTGGTGTGTTGGATGGTAATTTCGATCCTATTGCTCCTATACCAAAATCTACTACGACCAATAATAACGACGAGCCTTTGAACTCATCACCAGGAATAACATCTCTTTCCACGAAGACATCTTCATTCCTGTTTCCTGCTCCTTCCGATATGACGACAGTCGAACCATGTGGGTCCAATAATGTATCATCTACAGAACTTTCAGTGGTATATCTGTGTCGCTTTTGCTTGCAAGAACTTAACCTTCAAGCTTACTGCACGACGACACGAAATTTATAAGTGTCATAATAGTTGGTTTCATGATTAACGAAGTACACATATTTGTATAAGGCTGCACGCTGTACATTGACGCTTTGTAGTAATATACTTCTAATCAATTTTAATCACTAACATTTTAATTATTTTTCTTATGAACCCTATATCGTAACCAGTGTGTTATAAACTGTTTTCGTTAAAAACATCACTACGAAGCTAATATTGGCTAATCACTATGGTTATTAAGGGATTAAACATACAAGCATTCATTCCTGGAGCTAGAAATAATACACGCAAACTGAATTTCACGAGCCAGCCTCCTAAGAGTTCGCGATTATATTCGCCCTACCTAAATGCTTGTACATTTTCGCTTGCTTACGAGCCGACTTGCGAAAAAAAATGTGGCCTGCTAATAAGTATTTAAAAATAATATTTAAAAAAACATTCAATGTGAGCATAGGCACATGTGATTCAGACCGCAACTGAAAATAACGAATTGTTTTTAATACAACATTTGCCTTGAAAAGATTTTAAAATGGTAAATAGGATGAAGTTGAACTGAAAGAGTTCTCTAATAAAGGTCGTCATTAGCCATATATGCATTAATTGAAAGTAAATATGAAAACAATTTAACAAAATGTTTAATACACAAATGTAATTGTACATGGGAATGCAGCTTCTTTGTTTGTATGACTAATATGCAACATTTAAGCATCCCTTTTCGTGGCCACTTGTGTTGTTCAGTGGTGCTCTGCATTCATAGCTAAGGGGCAGAGTGACCGACTTGTAGTCGGAGAGTCAAGATATTATACCCGGGTTCCTCCACGGCAGATTTTCAGTTCGCATTTCACACACATGTGTACTATGAATTTTTCATTTGTTCGATCTACTTGTGATCGCCTCACGGCAATATAGACTCACACTGTCAAACGTCAAACGTCACTAACGCTATGTCCAACAGCAAATGTGTGGTCAATAAAATCAACTTAAAAAAAATAGTGTTTAGAGCAAATGTCTTCCATTTGAGAGGTTGTAGGTTAAAATGCCTATTCCTCCATATAAAATTAAATTTTTTTAATGTTACCAGCTGTGATGGAAAAATGTGAAATTTAGATAATTTAAATTTTCTTATCCGATTTTGTATTTAATATACATTTTCGATACGTTAGTAAAAGTTTTTTAAGATTTTAGCATTTTTCAAACATTAGACAAAAAAAATGTATATAATTGTGTTATTTATTTATTAAGCCTTTAATTCATAGATGGCTGATCGTTTTACGTTTGGTTTGACAAGGTNATGTATATAATTGTGTTATTTATTTATTAAGCCTTTAATTCATAGATGGCTGATCGTTTTACGTTTGGTTTGACAAGGTCGACTAGCTGCCTGCCCACGACATTGGTTTTGGAAAAGGTGCTGGTCAATGCTAAGGGGAAAAGGTGAAGGGTAGCGGTCGATGTTTTTCGATACGGTTTGGTGTTACAGGGGAGGCCATGGTCGTGTATTTAGAGGGACGACATGTCACGGAAAGGAAGGCACGAGGATCCTTGGGGGATGGGGGGTGTTCATGTGGTATTGGGATTTGAGGAGTGCGGGGTGGTTTGAGTGTCTTTGAGAACGGCGGTGAATGTATTGATAAATTCAATATAGTTTCCGACGACGATGTTTGGGGCAGTGATATAAATCGCTTTAATTTTTAGATACTTTTATAGAAAAAAATGGGTTTTAAAGGTATGGTAGGAGAGAGGGGTAGTAGGATAGGGGACATGTTACCCCACCGGTGACATGATTTTATAGTGGTTGAGGTGTGGATGAGGGATGTTGGTAAAATGAGCTGATGGTACTGAGTTTTGAAATTGAAAGAAATAGCCATACCTCTTAAATCCAATATATTTATCATGACATTGGGTTACATATTCGTTATTAAATCACGATCGTATGCGCCTTGAAAATACGAGTTCGGAGACATATAACACACAATACTTATGCCCTTAAATTATTTAATTATAAAAATAAATTTAATTTCAAAAATTAATTATTTTTACAGGCTCCTCAGATTCTTCATTGTGGCGGAGTTTCGGGATAACTCAGCCACATTGAGGAATCAGTCAGCCAGATTTAGGAGCAAGTAATTTTCTCACAAGTTTTATATATTCTTACTCGCGAACTAAGGTGTAACATCATACCGACACTGAAGTCCTCTGGCAACTTCACTTTTCACGCATTTAGGGATCATCTTACAGAATAGTCACATTTCTTGCTATATTTGCCATGGCACAGCCTAACACAATGTCCTGTTTTTCTCCAGAGCGGATGCAATTTCCTAAAGATGTCATCCTGCAAACTTTCAAGAAATGTAGGCTCGTGGAGNTATATTCTTACTCGCGAACTAAGGTGTAACATCATACCGACACTGAAGTCCTCTGGCAACTTCACTTTTCACGCATGTAGGGATCATCTTACAGAATAGTCACATTTCTTGCTATATTTGCCATGGCACAGCCTAACACAATGTCTTGTTTTTCTCCAGAGCGGATGCAATTTCCTAAAGATGTCATCCTGCAAACTTTCAAGAAATGTAGGCTCGTGGAGNTTGTTTTTCTCCAGAGCGGATGCAATTTCCTAAAGATGTCATCCTGCAAACTTTCAAGAAATGTAGGCTCGTGGAGCTTTCTTTGTAACCGTTTGTCCTCGGCATCGCCCTAGCCAACTCCCTAGAATCGATTATAATCATATATATGCCCCACTCAGACCATCAAGAGATATACCACCCAGAAAAATAACAGGGANCCTAGAATCGATTATAATCATATATATGCCCCACTCAGACCATCAAGAGATATACCACCCAGAAAAATAACAGGGAAGAGCAGGAAAGACTTATCTCGTGCCTTTGCAGTCTCCTCATTATGATTTTCATTCAAATTTGTATTCTTTGTCTCNAGAGCAGGAAAGACTTATCTCGTGCCTTTGCAGTCTCCTCATTATGATTTTCATTCAAATTTGTATTCTTTGTCTCGAAGCCTCGTCATCAGAGAGTAAGTAAAAAGTACAATTTTGTACAAAGTGGCTTAAAAGATAATACACTTTTCAAAATGTTTTTCGTTATATTGTCATAGCCTAGAGTCCCATCCGGACACTTCAATAATTTCAGCATTATTCCAAATTTCGTAGATTTATTTGGAAAAACCTTTAATCGAACTCACAAATCTTTCGTTTTCAGTCTAGTTTGCTTGCGAATACTCTACCATGTATCCATGCAAAATCTTTAAGTAAATCAGAACACTTTCTACTCATACAAGTTGCATTATTAGCGTTGGTTAAGACACAATTTATGTTAGTATCACAAGTAAATACTGGGATTTTTGTGTTTTGTTTTAAAGAGAAGTATTTTAGTTTCGGGCTACTTTCAGATAGAATTTAAAATGCAAAATACCGAATTATTTTACGTGTTATGCCACAATTTTTTTCCTATTGGTAGCAATGTCACATGATAATTTTTTTATATATGCATGAAATAAAAAATCAAGTGATTTTATATATACTATTTTATACTGCACACCAACATATAGTTGGCATGCCATAATATGTATTTAAGCTTGCTGATAATGTTTCATCAGTAATAAGGAACAGTCGCCACAAAAGGGCCGTAAGTATGCTGCTATTAAGTCCCCAGCAGTAGGCAGTTGGCATGCAGTACGTGGCCTATTAGAATGATACTAATACATCCGCTGCAGTAAATAACAGTTAGCATACCATGAATGGCCCACAAGTTTGCTTCTTGTATGTCCCCAGAAGTATTCAACAGTTGGCATGCCATAAGTGTCCTATTAGCAAGCTACTAATACATTCGCGGCGGTAAGTATCAGTTGGTATTCGATGAGTGTCCCAGACCTTTGCTACTTGTGTGTCTCCAGCAGTAATTAACATTTGACGTGTAAGAAATGGCCCATAAACGTGCTGATAATATTTTCGCAGTAGCGAGCATCAGTTTTCATTTCGTTTATCATCTGCTTGTGGGGCATCTGTTGAAATCTAACAATAACTGTGAGAGCATTGGCCCATATTACGATTATTAAAAAAAATAGGTACTGTAACTTTTGTTTATATGACCTGTTTGTCAACCATATAAGAACTGCTGACAGTCATAAATTCGAATGTTTGCTACCACTGTCAACAGTTGGTGAACTCTTAAGTGTTGTTGTTTGCAACTTAAGTGATATTGTTGGTAGGTTTTGATGGTTTTATATTGGTCGGGCGGTACAATCGTTTGGTATCGTGAGTTCGTATTTTTGTTTTATATTGATGGATGGTATGGTTGACATTTATGAATGTTGTGCATGGATGGTCTTGACCTTTGGTGCATCCAGCTGGTATGGACATACTGTATGTTTGACTGCTATTGATGGATGGTTTGTCTGTCTTGTTAGGTAGCACAGTAATTGTGTATGGTCTCAACCGAAAATGATTCAAAATTATTTATCAATAATTTTATATAGGGCCTAGACAATAGCGATGTATATAAGGCTGATTCAACTTATACTGGCCTTGTTCATTCAAAGTTTTAAGGGCCTTGCCCTAATAGTTTGCAATTAGCACTGATGACAATGTAAGAATTTCAGCGGAAGTCGGCGATAGTAGCACCAATAACGTAAAAGGGACATGCTCTTTTCGCAGGCACACAATTAAATTGACTTTTCATCTTAATATAAACATTTCTATAGCTTTAATGGTTAGATAGAGCAAATAGAATTTATAACAGATATTGGCTTTGATGTGAAAATATGTACGTAATTACGAGCACGACCAAAGACAACATCCATACTATGATGGACGAGTCGAACAAAGTATAAATTACCAGATTAATATATACGAAGTCCAGGCGAGAGAGAGTAATATGTCACCTGTCGCATCAGATGATCAACTGTGACTTTGGACACATTATTTATCGCAGAGGTCGAGATTTAAAATGGCTAAAAGCCAATCACAAGCTATGGCGAGGGGTCAAGAGGATGTAGTGTAAGATGGTAAGTGGCGAGGATGGATGGTGAGGGGGTAATGCTATGGTAAGTAAGTGTAATACTAGTAATTGGAGAGAGGGTAATGTTTTACATGAAGTCAATAATTAATTAGTGCTGGGGTTGGCCGACTGACCAACTATATAGCCAATTAAATATAATATAAGTGTGGGTTATTTCTTTGCTGGTCACCTTATTAAAAGGGGTCGTATGATTCGCAGTTTTTACAAGAATCAAGACCTGATGTGGGTGAAGTGAATATGACAATCACTTCATTGAAGTCTTTAAGGAATGAATTTTTTTTTTTGTGATTTTTCACCAATTTTTACAATGAAATGAGTTTGTTGGAGGTGGGTATAGTGTAAGGGGTGATGGGTGATTAGTAGCTGGAAAGGTGGTGGGATGAGAGTTGTGGGGGTGTGAATGGTGGTGATGAAGGGGGAGGGGTGGGGTGGTGTTTACAAGGATAGGAAGTGGATGTGAGAGTGTGGCATGGGTGAGTGGTGGGTGTAGTGTGTGCGAAGGGCATTAGAGGGAGTGCACTGGGATAGGTGTGAGGGAGTAGGGGAGTGGTTGGAGGATGGTGGCGTGGTGGGTGGAGGGAGGGCTGGAGTGGTGAAAAGGGTGGTGGAATTTAGGTTAAAGTATGAAGTTAGGAAGGCAGAGGGGTAGTAGGAGTGATTGTGGTGAACGGTTGGTGAAGTGGTTTGTGTGAGGGGCATTATTGATGGTGGTTGGGGAAGTGGTCATGATTGCTGATCTGCTTGACCCACTGGATCTGGCTTGGAGCATCGAAACTGGTTTGTTCATTTGAGGATCAATGGATAGATTTTCTTCTTTTTAGACGTTTTTTTTATAAATGTGATTTTTGGGCAAAATCATAAATTTTCCAAAGGATTTTTAGGTTAAACCAACAATTTTGATATGTCGGGCCTGGAAAAATTCAACATTGTGTACAGCTACCAATTCAGACTCCTTTCTTACTTGGATGGCTCCAGGTGCTATCTCCGAGGTTCTGTGTGCCAGAACACACTATATTATAGCTTATGTAGGTAAATGACTTACATCCGATGGCACCACCATCTGAATTTCGCTGAACTGCACATGTATCGTTTTCCGGCAGAACCTACTGTGTCCATCAGTAGAAGAAAAGGACAGAGCTGGAACAGGAGTGTGGGACCGTGAAGCTGCGGGGACACGACGGCCATCTTGGATGACATTACACCGAAACTTAATGCTCTGTCATTCNCTTCTTGGATGACATTACACCGAAACTTAATGCTCTGTCATTCCTCGTAAACAGCAGGCATCTTGTTTTTGGTTTAGAATTTTCCATTTTCCAATTTTTCCCTCTTCCCAATATTCTGCTTTATCATTCCACTTGGGTATATACATGTTCTGTCATACCACTAGGTAATTTTTCATGCTCTATAATTCATCCTGTCNTGTGTCCATCAGTAGAAGAAAAGGACAGAGCTGGAACAGGAGTGTGGGACCGTGAAGCTGCGGGGACACGACGGCCATCTTGGATGACATTACACCGAAACTTAATGCTCTGTCATTCCTCGTAAACAGCAGGCATCTTGTTTTTGGTTTAGAATTTTCCATTTTCCAATTTTTCCCTCTTCCCAATATTCTGCTTTATCATTCCACCTAGTTTTTCATGCTATATCATTCCACTTGGGTATATACATGTTCTGTCATACCACTAGGTAATTTTTCATGCTCTATAATTCATCCTGTCTNTATCATTCCACTTGGGTATATACATGTTCTGTCATACCACTAGGTAATTTTTCATGCTCTATAATTCATCCTGTCTATTTCACCTACCCCTTTTCTATCTCTCGCCTGTTCTACCCCTAGGTTTTCTCATAGTCATTCTTGTCTCCCTCCCACCCCTTTCCTCTCTCGCATTCTATGTCCTCCATCTTGGAAGTTCCCTCGTCTGCTGTAGGCATCTTTCTTTAATGCCTGTGCCTGCCACTGGTCGTCTGCTGTAAGTGGTCATCTTAAATTATTGCACCCGCCACCATAGTGTGTGTGCTCATCCCAACTTCTACTCTTCGCAGCTAGGAGCTTTCGGATCGGTTTGGCCATTTGTGTTGTAATCACGATGCCTACAGGAGTGTGTTAGCATTGGGGAGTTTAGTTCTTTTAACGGCTGCTAGGAGACTAGGAGAACTGGAATTTTTTTAGTTGGTTGTACCGGAACTCAAAAATTCCAGAGCTGTGCAAGATCGTTCCTAAAACTCTTAGGCCGACAACCGAGCGTCCTGACCACAAGACCATGGCGACATCTAGATAATGAGAGGGTTTTTGGTCGAATATGTATAGATAGTGCCATCCCGTCATTCAGAAAAAAAATTTCGGTAAGCCGAAAATTATTTATCTAAAATTTGCCAATCTGTCATTTAGAAAAATACGAAATTATATATACAAATTTTGGCAGGCCGCGACTCTATATAAAAGTTATATAATTTTATATATAAAATACTGCAGGCCCCATATCCACTTATTTATATGTGTTAAAATTATATACAAAAATTGGTATCACTTGTAATATGTCTATTCCAGTCCATGCAAAAGCAGGCGACTAATTATAACTATATTCGAATGTAACAAGCAACTGTACAGAGGCATTTGCGCAGCCACTTACATGTGCGGCAATCATGCACGATCGCGCGCACTTCTGCATCTGAAACCAGTCTGAGCATTCAACCCGGCATGGGCGAAGCCAGCTGCGCGACCAAAGATGGCACGGTGCGCGCGCGAAACATTTTTTTTCTGTTACAACTAGCCATAGTATTAAAATAACTAATTACAAACTCATTTGCTTTTTGGACGTGGCTGCTGCAGAAGGATGACGATGTCCAGTGTTCACAGATAGATGGATAGATGTTCGGTTCCCTCTTAGCCTCCAGGCCCTCTGGGATGTAACGTTAACTAGCCTATTATTTTTAATGTTTNCTATAGTATTAAAATAACTAATTACAAACTCATTTGCTTTTTGGACGTGGCTGCTGCAGAAGGATGACGATGTCCAGTGTTCACAGATAGATAGATAGATGTTCGGTTCCCTCTTAGCCTCCAGGCCCTCTGGGATGTAACGTTAACTAGCCTATTATTTTTAATGTTTGTGTATCATATTTGTTACAATAGGTTTACACAGTTCTTGTTCTAATTAGCCACACCGCCAAGGGAGCGTAGCAATTGATTTAAAATGTTCCAACATGCACAATTAAGTTCCATCGAATTCAAATATATAGTGCCAAACTTGGGCCAAATCAACATAAAAAGCCGGTTTACGTGCAGTATTTATTTGCTTTGCTTGGGAATCTCCGCAGGAGGAAGCAGTGACGATCTGTCTGGTATACCAGTCCACGGGGGCCACGGGGAGGCTGTCACTTGAGACCGTGCTTCCTCCCGCAAGGTAATACACACCTTATATAATTACATTGAAACTATAAAATGTTGCTTATGTTTCATCTCAAGAGATAGATTGCAATTAAAAGCATATACTTGTAAAAATCTTCGCATAATTACTTAACTCATGTTGCATCTTACAGGATTAGATACAACATAATAAAAAGAATTAAAAAAAACCGATAAATATAAATATAACAGTTATAAAATATAAAATATAGAAGACCCAGACACAATCAAATCCTNTTAAAAAAAACCGATAAATATAAATATAACAGTTATAAAATATAAAATATAGAAGACCCAGACACAATCAAATCCTCTTCAAACTTCTTCTTGTGCAGTTCTCCGTCGGCACATAGCAGGTAATTTTATCCAACAATCTTCTTGAAAGTTTACCAATGTTTAAAATTCTAAGACCCCTCCTCAAAACAGGTTTTTCGCCGTTCAGCTCCAGCCTTGCCAGCAAGCGTGGCGCTGCCAGGGCCCTTGCCTAGTTACCTAGGCGCCCCACTGGCCTCGCCTGGAGTAGCAATCAGTTACTTCCCCTTTTCCCCATTTATAACCTATTCCATGAGGTCATCATTCAAGGTTTTTATCGTTCTATAAATCTTTTTGACAAATTTTTCTATTACTTTATATATTTCTGTGTCATATATCGCGTATTTTACTAAGGGCCAAGATTCTCTATACTTGCTTAGGATGGTTCTTAATTCACACCTTTCATCAGTGAAAATGGTACAGTTGTATAAAATATGATAAAAATCTTGTAGGTCTTCTCCACATTCACACCTGTCATCGTTAACTTTGTTAATTCTTTTTAAGTAACTTTAAGTTTGACAATGGCCAGTAATTATGTATTTCATCACTTTATTCAAATTTGTCTTACTGTCGTACCACTCTGTGATGTATTTGATATAATTGCGTACTCCTATACTAGAATCAGAACTACTCCATTCATTATCCCACTTTCTAATTGCGTTAGTATANTGATATAATTGCGTACTCCTATACTAGAATCAGAACTACTCCATTCATTATCCCACTTTCTAATTGCGTTAGTATAAAAAAAAATTTTGATTTCTTTTATACTTATTATTTCCTCTTCATCTATCTTTACCCATCTTTTATTAAATTCAGTGAAACCCTTATACATATGACCATTAATTGTAATTTGTACATCAGTATTCTTCAATTTATATACTATATTATGGTTATTTCGTATCCATTTCGCCAATTATTTGCATTACTTTTCTGATGGCATTTTCAGTAGACCTGCCTTTCCTGAATCCAAATTGGTTTTCATTTAGTATGCTCTCCACAATTGGTCTTATCCTATTGAGTATAATTCTCTCGAATAGCTTGTCTATTACAGATAGTAAGCAGATTGGCCGATATGAACTACGGTTTTCTTTGTTCTTATTGTTTCCTTTGTATATTAGTACCACCATAGCCTTTTTCCATATATTCGGAAATATTCCGTCCTTCAGACATATGTTTAAAATGTTTACAATTTCTACCTTAATCACATCCCAGAGGCCAGAGATTACTTCAATAGTAATATTATAGAATCCTGGTGCCTTTTCCACCCACTATTTTTTACTGCATCTTCCAATTCTGTCAGACTAATATCTTTACTTAAATTATTATTCTCTTCCGTCCATACAATTGGTCTATCTTCTTCCATGCTTTTATCTGGGATTAAATAATCAATAAGCTTTACATAAGTTTCATATATTCCATTTGTGTAGGAACCATTAATTTTAATAGTTCCAATTTTTTCGTTTCCTTTTATTTTATTCCTAATGAGTTTGTCCGGAATATTCCAGATGTTTTCCTCACTAGCTTTTACTACAAATTCTATCCAACTGAGCATCANCTAATGAGTTTGTCCGGAATATTCCAGATGTTTTCCTCACTAGCTTTTACTACAAATTCTATCCAACTGAGCATCATGTTATTCTTGATCCTCTTTTTATAATCCCTTCTTGCTCTAATATAGTCATTTTTATATTCGGTTTTTGCCTCACATGGGCAACACCTCCTATATTTTCTATTTTTTCTGTTTACAATTATTTTCATTTTTCGGAGCTCGTCGGTCCACCACCATGTTTTGGCCCTGACACTATGTTTAACATTGATTTTGCGCTTCTGCATACATGACTTTTTTATTATCTTATTAATTATTAACATCCTTGAATTAATGTTTGTATTATTAATCCTTTCTTTTGCATTGATTTATTCATCCTTAACATTTTGTCTAGACTTATCCCAGTCTTTTACAAATTGGTGCAGTTTTTTTTAATTTTTAGTTAAATTCCTAGTTCTTATTTTTTAGTCAAAACTAATCCTATTGTGATCACTGATACTAGGAGTAACCTTCCAATTCTCACACTGAATATGTATTTCATCAGACACCAAGGTTATATCAATGTTCTCTTCGCCACGAATAGAGCCGTAGGTGCTAATCTCTACTTCTTTATTTAATATATTCATATTCTTCATGGATATGAATTCTTCAACCATACCTCCTCGTGTATCCCTGTTTTTAGGAGAACCATAGTGGCGACTTCGCATTGAAGTCGCCGGCTATGATCCAATTTACGTTCTTTTCCTTTTTGATCATATTATTTAATTTATTTACACTTGCTTCTATATTGTTACTTGGTGGACAGTATATATTTGTTAACAATTACATCCTTAGCCTCGGTCTGTATCCTGATAGTTACAGTCTCGTGGTCTGTATCCTGATTTAGCATTATGCTATTTATTCTTTTATGGCATATTGTTTCCATCAGTATATTGCCTGTAGTGTTATTATAATATACATCCCAGTCTCTCTCCATATTTGTAAACTTATCCTTGAAGATGTACGGTTCTTGTAACATTACAATTTCGATACCATCTGTAACTATTTGTTCTATAATATTTAAGGTATTCACTCTGGATCTTTGTAAATTCTGCTGATAGATTTTAAATTTACAGTTAGATTGTTCATCCATAATTGGTTTCTTTTTTATGCCTTTCCTTGGCGTTTTTTAAGCACGAACAATCTAAGTCAGTAGACTTATGTTTCGTTTGTGTTGCTTCTTTTTTGGCTCTTATGCAGTTAATTCACTTAACTTCAGTGATGTTACAATTATTTTCATTATGACCCACCAATGAGCATTTGTTGCATATAATAAACTCCTCTCTGCACCATTTTTGGGTGTGTCCATATCTGAAGCACTTGTTACATCGCATAGGCGATAAAAATTCCTTGTAGTTATGTACTCTCCAGTTGCAATAAACCTTGGTTCTTTGTTCCAGCATTTTCCATTTCTGGCTTCCTACTTCAACGATCACATTGCTTAAATTGTTCTTAGCTTTAGTTCTAAAGATGATTTTAAAATTCTTGTTAAAATCTTATACTGGGATCTCGGTAAAGTTTTGATAATAGACCTCCTCCCTTATCATTCCTCTCTTTTTTGGTTTCAATGTCAAAAATAATTATTTTAGGCCTTTTCTTTTCTCTTCTAATCACTTTCATGCTCATTTGCTTGTTTCTAATTTCCTGTTCTATCTTCTGCGCTTGTATCTAATTGGGTAGTTCCATGCCCAAACCACTATTCCTCACTTTCCACATATTATTGATCTGAATATTCTTTTCTCTAGGTCTTAAATCGCGCATGATTTCGTTTTGCGTTGTTTCACTGCTGTTTCCATTTCTGGCAATAGATGGTTCAATAATTATAACGACTGGTGACTCCTTCATCTTGTTTATCCATGGTCCATTAGTTTCTACTTTATTACTCCCGTCGTTTCCTCTTCTTTCCTCCCTTCTTATATTATCTTTCCTTTTGCCGTTAATTTCTGCTCTTATTTGTTGCAATCCGCTCTCTCTTTCCTCTCTTCTAGTCTTATTTTCTTAATTTTTCAATTCTAGACTTGTTTCCACGTCTCTTCTCATCTGAATTAATTCCACTTCTTGTTCGATTACGATCTGATTCAATGAATCAACATACCCCATTATGTTCTTTCTCGTTCGTTCTGAAATACTCTTACTTTCTTTCATTAGAAACCTATTTAGTTCTTGCACACACTAGCTTGCTTCAGATAAGGTTGTAACTGCTCTCTCTTTATTAATAGTTCTTCTTCTCTTCGATTCTTTTTCGTCTTCTCCTGATTCCTCTTCAAGACCTCTTTTTTTAGTGGTTACTGCATTTCCTTGTTCCATAATTTCTGTCCAGTCTGTAGATTGTCTAGTATTTTTCCTGCTGTAATCCTCTCCTTCCTTACTGAAGTTTCCTTCTTCACCAATATATTTCTCATATCCATCTTGGAATGAGAGATTTCCTGCCTCTTCTCCACCCCGTCATCCTTGTTTTTCTTCTTCTCTTCCTCTTCTTGTTGGCGATCGGTGTACATTCCCTCCTCTTTGGAAGGGATCTTTTTCTCTTCCATTATTCATATCTCCCCCACCTCTTACAAACCCTCCTTGGTCTGTCATCTACTAAATACTATCGGGGGGCAGAACTCGCCCCAAATTGTTACTTTATCAAAATGTAAACACATGGTGTGTGCCCCAGGCAATTTCTTAAATTGGATTTAAATATTCAAAAACTTTATTAAGATACTAGAATTTTAGGTTCTCAGATAGAATGGAGTATTCTGTTCATTATTCATAAATCGAAGCTTTATTTAAACATTACAATTTATATTTTTTAGTTTTGTTGTTACCAGTGCCCCAAGACACGGACAAAATTGCATACAATATTCCTCAATTCTTATCTACTTTTGTTAAATGGACAATTGTCCTTATTAAATAATTTTCATAAGTTCATGTATTACCATTTAACTCCCCAAAATTCAACACAGTACCTCCTTAATCCGTTAATTTTTAGTTCTGTCGTTACTTTGGCCAAGTAGATATTTACCTTTTCTCGGCTAAAACATTTTTATTAAAATTCTGCTATTCTTATGCGTATCGTAGTGTGAACTCATACATATTACCATTGCCATAGTTGTAGTTACCTTTAAAAGTCAATCCACTCACCAAAACAACCAGTCTGCACACCTCGAATATCAGAGAACACAAGTCTTGCAACTCGCATTCTTGGTGTTGTTTTGTTTATTCTTCCTTCTCTTGGTATCTTGCTTCACATAAATCTTCACACACACCCTGACCTTGGCACCATATCTAATTACTATCCCATTTAATTAATGTTGTCTCAATCCATGACTGGTGCCCCGACATGGGCAGCACATTGCCTATTTGATTAATGTATTACTATATATCTTACATAATATATATTTATATATTGTTTATAAGATATAGGTATAGTAACAATATTCCTGATCATTTTTGCCTTTTACTTATGTCCTTTAATTATCTTTTGTTCTCGGAGACCCAAAACCAATACCCCAGAGCATGATCAAGACTGCATACAAGATCAGGTTTAAATATTCAAAAATATTATTAAGGTAATAAAATTTTAGGTTCTCTGGTAGAAGGGAATATACTATTCGTTGTTCATAAATACAAACTTAGTTTAAAGCTTCCAATTTTAAGTTTTTAGTTTTGTTGTTACCAGTGCCCCAAGACCAGTGCCCCAGAACATGGACCAAACTACATTCAAGATTCAGGTTTAATTATTCAAAAACTTCCATTGGGTAATAAAATTTCAGGTTCTCGGATAGAAGGGAGTAAACTATTCATTGTTCGTAGATACAAACTTAATTTAAACATTCCCATTATTAGTTTTTAGTTTTGTCTTTACCAGTGCCCCAAGACATGGACAAAATTGCATTCAAGATTCCTCAATTCTTATATAACTTTTGGTAAATGGACAATTGTTCTTATTAAATAATTTTGTTAAGTTCACATATTACCACTTAACTCTCCAAGATTCAACGCAGTACCTACTTAATCCATTAAATCCAAAATTTTGCTCTACACCAGCATAATAAGAATTATCACAAATTTTCGAAATTCAAAGCCTCAGCATCCTTTTAACAAGATTATATATTTCGATGTTGGAAATACACGTGTGAAGAGCTCAAATTGATGTTTACAACACACTATTATGATGTTTTGCAGTCTATTGTTTTCCTCGGCTATACCATAACCAACACTTCACATATCATACACTTATATATTTGGATAGCCCTGAAAAATATTAAATTTTAAGTTCACACCTCATTTATGTAGTACATTGTGTTAATCCATTACCAATTCCACGTTTAATCATACCAATTTACTATTTTTAGGTTTATCGTAACTGTTCCATATGCAATATTGTATTTGCCTTTTGATAAGTCTCTCCTCTGAAATTCAATTCCCTAAGTTATAATCTAGTCCACATGATGTTCTAAGCACAAACTACCATATGTATGCTCAATTTCTAAATTAAATACTTTGTCAGAATGTACGCACATGGACAGTGCCCCAAGCAATTTTCTTAAACTGAATTTAAATATATCAAAAACTTTATATAAATAATACCATTTTAGGTTCACACATAGAAAGGAGTATACTGTTCATTATTCATAGACCCAAACTTCATATACACATTCCAATTTTTAATTTTAGTTATGTTGTTACTTTGACTGAGTGCAATGTTTACCTTTTCTCGGCTAAAACTTTTTAATTCAAAATTCCACTTTTCCTATGTGTATCTTGATGTAAACTCATTCCTGATACTATTACAATTACTAATGTTATCTTTTAAAGTCAATACACTCACCGAAACAGCCAATCTGTACATCTCGGATTCCAAAAAACACAAGTCTAGCGACTCGTATTTTAGATGTTGTTTTATTTATTCTTCTCTTGATGTCTTGCTTCACATTCATTTTTGCACATTCCTTGACCTTGGCACCGCACAATAACACACGAGGGCAATACACTACGCCATCAAATACTACATTGTTGTATTTTCTATATGCAAACATTTTGCATGTTTACAATAAAAAAACCAACAGTGTTGTCGCAAACATAGTGTACAGGTGGCTTACGAGACGCAGTAAAGTAAAACTTCCCACCTTAAAGAAAAAAAAAAAAAGCGGACACAGGAAGACACAGAACGATGACAGCAACAAAACAAAAGTCTAGTAGATAGTCAGATGAAGAGAGAAGTTGGGTACAGCGTAAATAAAGCGGAAAAGCATATACTATTCGACCACCAGTAACACCAGCACATGCACGCGATACGAATACCATTTCGCACCCACAACATGTACTAGAAGAAGCTTTGAGTCCCCTGGGATGTGACAATATACCCCAGGTTGGAGACTAAACATAGATTTAAAATCCTGTGCACAAGCACACATTAGATACTGTTAGGTATGAAACGGTAGGTCGCATTGGATAAATTAAAACAATAGGTACCCCACATGACATATCGGCTACACACCTGACAGGATAATACATTCCTCCTGCATGGGCTATAATGCGCTAACAGCCATCATCAGCAACACGACTGACTAGATGAATATGACTTTTTCACGAACTACAGTGCGCTGTTGGAAAAGAAAGCAAGCCATATACACATAGGCAGCTTGACCCAAAACTCCAACCTGCATATCTAGCAATATCAAAGAAAACAAAAAAACATGATCTCCTCATAGCATATCGGCAACACACTTGAGAAGAAAAATAAACCATCTTGCATGAGCTAGAGTATGCTATCAGTCACCATCATCAACAACAACACACCTGACAAGAAAATAAATAAATTTTGCATGGGCTACAGCGTGCTGCTGGAACAACTTGAAAAAGTAATGATATTCAACTGCAAGTCTTGGACACTACATGAAAAAAAAAATTTCGAACATTTGTGTGGAGGAGGGCGGGAGTGAAAGCAATAACATCTTAATAACATCTAAATAAATACTCATAATTCAGTCATTATATAGATATGGTGCTGTATGTATTCAATCATCCAGTATGCATCTCTTATCCAACTTCCATGACACCTTTAATGTATAATATTATGTATATTGTGTAATGTTGTGTTCCTTATCCTCGAGAATTGTAGTTAACTTCTTTTGCGTCGAGCCTGGTGGACACTGCTTCAAGGGGAGGAAGGGCAGATCCTTGTTGTATTGCAGGGCTGCAGTATACACAAAATCAATCTCTAGGATCTAGCCGACATCGCTATAATCAGGTACGGACATGATGTTGATGTTAGGTTCACTCCACCTGAAATTATATTCCGGTAATGGTAGATTCATCGCCCATCCATAAAGGTTGTTTGCATCGATGTATTACAAGTATGTGTCTGGCTTACCGGTATCATTCTCACCTTCCATGTACCTGTTGTTGGCACAACAATATCGCAGCATGCACCGCCAAACACCACCTCTGATGGTCGACTAAAGGAGCAGGTACATCTCATAGTCCCCAGCAGCTCGAGTTACACCTTTCTCATACACAGCATGGTGATGAACAAGAACCTTGGGAGGTTTGCATAGAGGGCATAGTCATGCTCATACGTTTTCAAACAGAGGTGCTGGATATTCTCGAAGTTGCCAGCTAAAAGAAAGCCAACCTTTAAATATATTCGGTAGTCTATCTCGAGTGACTAGCAGTGGAATTTATCCCATACCGATTTTGCATGGGCATAGTCATCACCGAAGATATTGTTTATGGTGATGCAGTTGTAAAATTACTGTAGAGTGTGCAGATGTGGATCTTCCAGTTTGGCAACATCAGTAATGTAATCATAAGTGTACGCTCATTTGTGTATCACCAATGGGACCTCATCGGGGCCAACAAATTTCCTAGTACTTACAAACTTGTCTGCAAGATTTGCAGTCATGAAGCAGTACATATCGATGAACTGAATGGCAAATCGGTCTCCTAGTTGTTTCGAAAACGTAATCATTTCCACATCGTTATGTGGGAAAATGAAGCTGTCCTGCGTATCTTATGCCAGCTTTTAAAGAATAAATTTCATATCAGAGGAGAGATTATGAATGAAATAAGACCAGCTTCTTCAGTCGGCGATGTAGAATGTTGCACAGATTACATGATGGTCCAATGTATTGCCCTGTAAAATGAGCATGGTCCCTGACTTTGTAATTCACCTCTGTAAATGTACCATTACAATACATACAGTTTCTTGCATGGTAGTATATAACCTCCTGTAGAAGTTTCATATATGTCCTTCATTTGTTTCTGTATAGCCACTATTGTCTCTTTAAATTGCTTACTGGCATTTTCCCATACATATATAACCAGTTCGGTCGGTAGTGAAGAGGTCAGGTGTGCTGGTATCCGATCGATATCCACATGTAAATACAGGCAGAACTATATGCCTCATGCAGCTGGTATGCATTATGACCCCTGTGATTAACTGATAAATGGGGTTTTGTCGCATAGAGCCCAAATATGTGCATATATATTTCGCAGTTACACTCGTTTTCACAGCAACATAGGCCTTCAAGTTGTCTCTAAACGCCTTTACTGTGTCCACAAGTCCACAGGTATTGATTTACCTGGTGCTACCAACTATGCGTGGGCGACAAGTGGTTTGTGAGCGAACGTGTGGCGCATTAGATGGACTCAGCTAGGGGCAGATGCCACAGATAGGCGAGCTCATTTTGCTGACTGTTAGGCAGGTCCATTACATTTAGAGCCGTGGGTTCACAGTTTATCTGCCATCCTAAACTGCCTCCCATACCTGTCGCACACTATAGTTTCGGTATCGGGATTCTCCCAAGAACCACGTTCGTGACATCGTGCATCGCAAGTGCGTGTGAAATTTGCCTTGCAGAACTTGCAAGCTTGCACTTGTGCAGCTTGTAAGGTGTCTGGCAAGTTCGTCAGTGCGGGCAAACATCGCCCTGCACCGATCGCACTTATGCTGTGCAGTCCTAAAGGGGTAAAGCAGGAAATTGTGCTCATGATGCAGTCAATTTTTGCGGACTGTAAACATTTGGTCACAGAAACCGCACTGCAGTACTGATGGCAGTCTCGTAGGTGAGTTAGACAATGAAGACGATATTGTTGACTGTGAAGATGACGATGAAGATGATGTGAAAGAAGGGGTACACGGAAAGGAGAAACGACCAGAAACCATCTTGATCGAAGAAGTAGTGATGGAGGAAACAAGATGGTGATGAAGTGTCTCGACTCGACTGTGTTGGACTTGCAGAACGTGCAAGGACGGCTCAATGCATGAACACCAGGAGTAAACCTAGAGAGAACATGCAACACCTCTAAGCTACCCGAGATAAATATGTTCCCCTAACCCATACACCAAGCATAACATTGTCACACACTTCATACCTTCACGAAACACCTTTAAAAGACGTATGGGATATTTTGAATAGCTACATGGCATAGGTGTGCTGAAAAAACCAACCTTACACCTGTACAACATGGTGAACATGAGTGACGCACACACCCCCTGCTTAAATTCTACTTGTATGCATATTGTCTTCTTCCGTCCTATGCAAAATTAACATTTTTATGGACCTCGTCACTTTTAATCATGCATCGGTAAGTGTAACTGTAAAATTACTGCAAATGAAAATATTTAGCTTATCTGTTTATTTTTACACATCGTTGCATAAAAAGAAGAAAGAGAAAGTAATATTTGCAATAATCACAAATGGCTACCTAACAATTTTTATTTAAGATGAAGATATGGAACTGCTTTCCATTTTTCGTTACTCTCTATACTAGGAGCATGAGACTCAGCTCGCCTATTAAAATATGTGCAGGTAGGGATGTGACTTTTTCTAAAGTATATTTCAAAAGTGCTCACTTTATGGTGAACAGCCTTTACACACACTGTGTTTATTACTTAAATAGCAATATTAATTTTTTTTTTAAGTGGTTAAAGGAAAAAAAACGTAACCAGCCCATCAAAAGTGCTCGCTGTTCCATGAGCAGCTTATAAAAACTTTCCGACCAACAAGTTAAGTGGCGATTTAATTAATATTTTTCCAACTCACATATGCAAGCGTTGCTGCGCTTGAAGGGATTGAGCATACAGCGAGGCCATGAACAGGCACTGCTCAGCGCACTAACAATGCACAAAGCAGTCAGGCAGTCACACCTCCCTCATAACCACAGCACAGATGTACCAGTGAATGGCAGCTATAAAAGCCACTGCGAGAGGCGTGTTTTGAGGGACTCTAACGCCCAAGGGGAGCATGAACATCACCATCACTCTGTCCCTCCCCACATGCTCCAGCCATGGCCGCACGCTGTACCTTCAATGCAGCCATACCTCCCCTATACCCCTTACCAATCAACTCAAACGACAAACCTCCCCTTACATCCGTGCCATTCGAAGGAGCAGTCGACAAAAAATAACTACCTACTCCTCCATGCTCCGACCTGAGCCACTGACACCGCCAACAAACCTCCCGCTTTTCGCTGAGAGCCATTGCTACTCGAAAAAAAACCGGTACTGAATTATGACATATAGTTGTACTTACCACGTTTCTTGAAAGTAGAGTACAACTAACACAAGGTGTCTGCAAAGTCAGTGTTGTGGTAATCGTAGCAAGGTAGGACTTGAACTGACGAACAACACACACTAAACTGCGTGGCGCCTGTAGGTTGCCAAACATTTTATATAGTGCGCCCTCTGGTGTGTGTGTGGAGGGGAGGGCATATATATCTCCCCTCCACATNCACTAAACTGCGTGGCGCCTGTTGGTTGCCAAACATTTTATATAGTGCGCCCTCTGGTGTGTGTGTGGAGGGGAGGGCATATATATCTCCCCTCCAAATTATTGGCTGTATTACAGAACTTCACTGTGGACCGCTGCATAACACGACTCTCTCTCACCACAGAACAAGGGAAGCAGTCTTAAACGCACTTACATGATGTGTGTGTATGTGCTACCTCACTGTATAAATAATTTCGTTTGATATAAATATAAACAAAGTAAACTGTTTTCTTATATGGAAACAATAACTAATTGTTTTTACTTGCACAATTATGTGTTTTCATATACTTATAGGTATAATATTTAATAAGGTACCTACTCTGTATGGTCACGATTATATGCATTTATTAATCATTTCTCTCTCCGCACATACAGAAATATACATATTATGTTTACAATAAAAAACATGATCTCCTCTTCCCACCTACACACACTTAATATCTACAAATACGGAAATGAAACTATTTAAATTAATTTTTCGTTTTCTTTAGAACAAATTGGTTGTTGCACGAACATATGTGAATATTAGAGTAATGTACATTTATACTTGTACACAAACAAGTTATAATTGTTTACATACGCACACTGTAAAAAAAGTGCTGCATATATTCCCGCAATGAGACAGGGACTAGCATAGTGAATAACATTGTGTACCCATGTATCTCTCTCTATCTCCCACAAACTACATTTCTACTTACACAGAAAGAAACAAAGCTGCAACATGACAACATTTAAAAAAACGTTTAAAAAATTAGTGCATGTTTACATACATTCTTAAAACTAAATAGTGACATACAAAACACTTGTTAAACAAGTCTTTCTCCTCTAGAGGTAACATATATGCTATAAAAATAAATTCTGTGTGTGCGGGTGTTTACATACATTAAAATGCGGCAAAGAGACTGTTAGTTTCAATATGTCAATGAGAGAGTTTTTTAGCGATCTTCGATAATATTTTACCTCTCTAGCAGCCATCGCAGCAATGTCTGGGATAATGGCCAGCAACTGCCTAGGCAGTATCAGGCCGCAATTTGGGCAAATAGTACAATTGTCTTCAATTGCAGGAGCTGCAGAGTTGCTGGTCACCTTGACGTCACGACGCCTGCGGGCGACACGCTCTCTTTTGCGTTGCTGCTGCAGTGTTTGATTTGCAAGGGCGCTAATATCCAGGACTGCCTTCGCAGCCCGCTTGCATTATGGCAGAGATATTGCGGATGCAGAGACAGTCAACTCGTCGGCCGGAGGCAGCAGCTGTGTGGCTTCACCATCGCCGTCGACATGGACTGTGTCTGCTCCTGACAGCTGTGAGGACTCTTCTGCTGTTGACGGTAATCCGGTATGTGAAGTGCCACAGCATCATGCATGCAGCAGTAAATACAGCATCTTCGAAGCATTGAAGCAGGTGTTCTCCCGCATGTAAAACAGAGCACATTTGCCTAGGTTTTACAACCGATCAGTTGTTGACTGGTTTTATATGACATCGGCTCATGTGCCGACAGGCAATGGATAACTCTGTCACAATTTTCTGTGTAAGTCCTCACCATTTCACCTGCTTGGTAGCTGTATGTCAGACTGTTGTGTCCCGGCATAACACTTGTGTAGTACCTGTGTTCAGGTTGGAAGGTTGCAATCTCTTCTTCTTCGTTGGACCACTGATGATGACGAGCAGGATATGAGAGACTTATATAGCTCTCTCTCATGTGCATGGTGGGGGCAGATCATCACAGCTAAAAACATCCCAGGCCATCAGTGCTAGTACATGTGCAACAAGGGCACATATGGAGTCCATACACTTTCAAGTGCTATGGCATTTTAGTTCGCCCTCAACACTTGCACTTTTCGTGTCTGTACTCGGGGCTTCCTTGATGTACTGGCAGCACATGTAAGTTAAATAATCTATTTATGTACACAGCATACCTCGGCCATGCAGGGTAGGATCCATATGCTTCCATAGTTTTCCAGAGTAGTGGTATGTAGGTGTCCTGTACACTCTTAAGTCCACGCCAGATTGCACTTTGTCTATGTCGCGAAGGACCCGCTCCATCCCAGGTCAAAGTGGTGTGTATCATCATCGCACTCCATAGTCCACATCCTAAGCAACAGTGTGTTCAAGAACAGACGTGACCACCGTAGCCTGCATGCACCACAGTCATATTTAGTTTTCGTGTACAGAGCATTCAAGGTTTTTAATGATGGTCAGCTGTACTCTGACTGCAGATTTCATAGCGTTACGTTTGCATTACAATAAATGCTCAACGAACTTTTCTACTCCGGACCAGCCACGAAGACCATGCCATTTGCCTACAGTCAACATAGCGGTGAGTTTTTTTTTTTCGTATTCTACATCACCATCATCACAATTGTGACAGTGATAATGTTTTTCCAGCCACATATTCCTAACCTTACTTTTCCTGTCGAGCATCCTCCAAGGAAACTTATGTAGAAATGTTCATGTCGCTTTGCTATCATTACATACACAATGCAGATGTGCTTACTAATGAACTCACATGGTGACATGCAGCCCTGAATGTTCGCGAACATTTCTGCAGTCTGATGATGACTGGACTATATGTGCTAATTACGTTAGTATTTTAACTACTCTGTCACCAACATTGTAGGTGACCAGCCTATCGTGAATTATTAAGGCGTAGGAGAAGGTGTGGTTGTACTGGAAACCTAAGTAATTCTTTTTTCGGAATGTTGTATACCGCATAAAATCAAATACGTTCTAATCTATGGAATCGTTTTTTAAATATTTATAATGTGTAATGAGCAAATTAGGCAAATTACATAAGGTCTATTAGAAGTTCTTATATTTACTTTTATATACATATTCTTGTATACCAAATGTTGGAGGGTAATGTCGGACCGTCGCTTTCTCCCGCAGTTTTAACAGGATAGCATATGTTGACAAGTATTAAATATGCCTAGAATCATCGCATGTATGAAGAACTACATCCTCTTCAAGAACCGCACAGTTTTCATGTGCCGACCCTATACACATGCCACACTAAATCCAAACCTCCCTGAAAGTTTCCCTTCAAATTATGCATTCAGTGGTCTCTTCTCTTCCGTTTGCACGTTTCACATTCGGTGGTGTTTTTCTTGATATATGTATTTTTCTCGGTTGGTGCTTTCTGAATTGCAACTGCTCTTTATCGTTTAGCTTTCGGTTAATTTTTATATGAGCTCGATGTTAAATCTTAACTTCTGTCCCCAAGTCTTTTTCGTACATTTAACTTGGCAACTTCACATACTGGGAAGTGGAGAGTGTTTCTCTATTATGGTCTTGGCTTGAGTGCTAGGTCCAAGGCTACTACATTCTTGTAACTTGAAGACTGGTGGTGACGATTCCCCTGTTGCTGCAGCATGATGTGTGGTTGAAGGAAGGGGCTCCGGTGAGTTCTGTCTTGGTAGTGGATATTTTCTTGAACAGTGGCTGACACTTCAGACAGAGGCACATGGAAATAAATGTAAAAAAGGCTACATTTTAGTGGGTAAATGCCTGTGCAAGAACACCGATTGAGCGAGTCCCATTCTCCAAACTTTGGTTAATGCACAGTTCACCAGGCCAGCTATGTCCTTGAGAGATATGTTCAACTCTGGTTATTTACGAATCAACATAGAACACGCTTCGTTGAACACATTTGTGAAAGGTTTCATGTCTTCTCTGTCTAATGGCTGCACTCTGTGGGTTACATGAGGTTGTAGACTCAGGACGTGAATGTGATGTAAGCGTGCAAACAGTATTATATCAAAGTCCTTTTGACTTGAATGGACATCGACAATTAAAAATACTTATTATTTTCAAATGGCATCACTCGTTCAACGAAATCATTGCGCCATTTTAAGGAGCCACCATCATATACACTTTTCCCCGGGGTCATCTTTAGCGATTTCTTTATCAAGCCAAACTCGTGGAAAAACAATTAACGGGGAAATGAACTCATCCCCAGAAGAATTTATGCACAAAAGAATAGCCTCACATTCACCTCTTTCGCCTGATGTTAATTTCCCCACCTAATTCATCCCCCTTTCTGTCATAACTTTCAGTTGGTTGTCGTGAAAATACGATTCCCCAGTTACATCGCCATTAAAGATTCTTGATGGACTAAATGAATGTGTATTCATTAATTCAGTCAAATAATAAAATATACATTAAATTGTTCTCTATTAAATCCTGCATCCCTCTGTAAACTTGTGGAATCTTCCACCATAAGGCTTAAGTCGGGATGCATCTTCATGAACTCGTAGTAGAAGTATTCCGCAGTCTCCTATCCTGCTTGTTGAAGCAATGATCCACTTTGAGGTGTTCTGCAAATGCAAATGCTATTGTAAGAAATGCATCTCGAGTCAGTGGCATTAGCTGCCTATCTAGATTTTTAAGATGGTTATACAACTGCTTCTTTTGTTCGTCACAAAGAATTTCGAAATGAGCACATGTATGGTCGCATAACTGCTTCGTTTCCTGTGCAAAGTTTAATGAGTCATTGCTGTTCCATTATTTGCAAAAGCAATGAGTTCACTTGATTCTCTAATACCTATGTCTTTACTTCTAACATGTTCTACAGCTGATTTCATATGTTCGTCTGTCTACTTGCCCCATAAAATTCCCAATTTTCCCTAAAAAAAGAACCCCTGTGTCAGAATTTACGAGCGAGCGTAGAAACTCAATTTCCGATACTACCCACCATTATCCGATATTACATGCCAATTTCCCATATCACCTGCCAACAGTTTGTCCGATAATACCCGACCGACAAGTATTTGAAATGCACATTATAGCACACTTGGAATTAGATGCACGCAAATGTCACACTACGTTATTGTACGTGAATTGCTAATACATCATTTTCTATACCTATATTTTAAAATCCTTTACTTTTATTGATGCAACAAGCCAGCAAATTGATCTCTGTGCGGTAAGTACCAACACAAAACCATCAAAATGTAACACCACATCACAACTGTATAACACACCAACTTATAATGACCACCCCACGCATACTTCGCACAGAACTACTCAACAAGACATTGGCTAGTGCTGCCCCTAGCATGCTACTATTTTCTAATGTCAAAAAGTAGCAGGTTGCAGTGTTCATGAATTTACTAGGTTATAGTACTGGAGAATGTGTTTGTCTATGGTAAATCTCTGCAATTCGGCATACATTGGATACAGTACTATATACATTCCCTTTGTTAAGTATATGTTTAAATCACTATATGGGTAACACTCAGATTTGAGGACCACCTTAATGTTCTTGATGCTCGCATGGTCGAATTTCGAGCGGTCTGCACCAAGGACATTTTCTTTACCCATCTTAAAAGCAACTATTATGTAACAGGGTTCCTAGCTTGTGAATTTCGTTTCAACATTCCAATTTAGCCTCACGGAGTGCAGTACACTCGAGTACGTTTCTAAACTCCATGTACGAAACGAAATATCGACGTTACTGAATTTCTCTACATATTTCAAAAGTGTCACGTGCTCTAACATATTTATCTGGACATGTGAAAGTAGTCACTCAATAGATTGTATCGTCAGCGTACAATATCGTGACAATCCACTACCATATTCGTATGCATTTTGGCTAAGAAAATAAATAGCTCCTCCTTTGCATTAAAAATTATGTGCCTGTATACTTTGGCGAAGCCTAACAGCATTGCTAGTGGGATATACACTTAGGTGACAAAGGTCATGGGATAACTCCTAATATCGTGTCAGACCTCCTTTTGCCCGGCGAAGTGCAACAACTCGACGTGGCATGGACTCAACAAGTCGTTGGAAGTCCCCGGCAGAAATATTGAGCAATGCTGCCTCTATAGACGTCTATAATTGTGAAAGTGTTGCCGGTGCAGGAGTTTGTGCACGAACTGACTTCTCGATTACGTCCCATAAATGTTCGATCAAATTCATGTCGGGCGATCTTGGTGGCCAAATTATTCGCTGGAATTGTTCAGAATGATCTTCAAACCTATCGCGAACAGTTGTGACCCGGTGACATGGCGCATTGTCATCCATAAAAATTCCATCATTGATTGGGTACATGAAGACCATGAATGGCTGCAAGTGGTCTCCAAGTAGCTGAACATAACCCTTTCCAGTCAATGATCGGTTCAGTTGGACCAGAGAACCCAGTCCATTGCATGTAAAAACAGCCCACACCATTATGGAGCCACCACCAGCTTGCACAGTTCCTTGTTGACAACTTGGGACCATGGATTCGTGGGGTCTGTGCCACACTCGAACACTACCATCAGCTCTTACAAACTGAAATCGGGACTCATCTGACCAAGCCACGGTTTTCCAGTCGTCTAGGGTCCAACCGATATGGTCATGAGCCCAGGAGAGGCGCTACAGGCGATGTCGTGCTGTTAGTAAAGGCACTCGAGTTGGTCTTCTGCTGACATAGTCCAGTACAGCCAAAGGTCGCTGCACTGTCGTAATGGACACGTCCATCGTACGCCCCAAATTGATTCCTGCGGTTATTTCACGCAGTATTGCTTGTCTGTTAACACTGACCATTCTGCGCACACATTGTTGGTCTCGGTCATTAAGTGCAGGCGGTGTGCCACTGCGTTGTCCATGGTGGGAGGTTGTGCCTAAAATTAGGTATTCTCGGCATACTCTCGACACTGTGGATTTCGGAATGTTGAATTCCCTAACCATTTCCGAAATTGAATGTCACATGTGTCTAGCTCCAACTACCATTCCGCGTTCAAAGTCTGTTTATTCGTGTTGTGTGGCCATAATCACGTCAGAAACCTTTTCAAATATTCACTTGACTATTTATACATTTTGTAAGCGATACTAGTGCCATATATATATTTGCATATTGCTATCCCATGACTTTTGTCACCTCTATGTATTCTTTGAATCTTCCACCACCCTAAATGGCAACCTTAAAGTCCTCTCCGATTCCCCAGCCTGCCATTTTAGCTACAGGGCGTTGGTTGTGCATTAGAGAAAAATAATTCTTTATGGAAAGTCTAANCTTCCCCAGCCTGCCATTTTAGCTACAGGGCGTTGGTTGTGCATTAGAGAAAAATAATTCTTTATGGAAAGTCTAATTCCAACATCTCTCATCGTGTCCCCTTCACATCCATTCTGCTTGTAGGCAATTCTATTTATCACGTGCAGTATACCGTTTCTGATGATTGGGGTTGTCATGGATACAGCACCACCGACCTTTGTAATCGACCCACGGAACTTCAAATATGAAATACATGGCACTGTGTATATATTTTGGTTTGCACCGGGATTCTAACCTTAGATGAGAATACGTATTGATCCAGCAGATAGGGCATGTAGGTATGGATTTCTGCCTTGGTGATCGTGCCTTCGACGCCCGCTGGCTCGTCTACATTTAATATTTCCATTTCCATATTTGTTGACTGACAGTCCCAATCTTCAAATTAAATACACTTTTTCAAGTGTTAACACACTGGATGATCGCCTCTTACTGATGTCCGGTTTGGTACCGTAATCTTATTTTGTTACCTTAGTACTCATTCCTGTAAATTTCATACCCACATTTCAATAAATGTAGGCGTAGTGCTATTTCCTCACCTCGTAAATTAATTAACGACTGACTTGGTGTACTATAGAGACTACCACGTCCTGTACACGTTCTGTCACGACTGGGAAGTAAATGGACATCTACATTTCATTAACCATCTTAAAGCCTGGAGGTACCAATGCGGAAAATTCGTGTGGTGTTTAACTGGGCTTACCGTTAAGGTATGATCCGGTTGTCAACTTACAGGTTATTGTTATAATATTAAAGAGGAAAATGTTTTCTGGCAGGGTGGATAATGTGTTTTCTTCTATATACTTCTTGTTAGTGAATCCGAGCATTGCAGAATTTGTGTCAGATTTCTTGAAGTCAATCTGAGAAGTACAATATTTATCTATGCAGCATATTATCATTNCATTGCAGAATTTGTGTCAGATTTCTTGAAGTCAATCTGAGAAGTACAATATTTATCTATGCAGCATATTATCATTAAATCATAGCACCAGCATCTTTTCTGGCTCCAGTACATTCATAAGGTACCNCAATCTGAGAAGTACAATATTTATCTATGCAGCATATTATCATTAAATCATAGCACCAGCATCTTTTCTGGCTCCAGTACATTCATAAGGTACCAGAATAGTATCTTAAATTTCATAAGTACCAGTGGGTTCACACACCTCGCTGGTCTTACAATCATAGAATTTCTTTCATTTACATTCGGTACATATAAGAAGGTTTGAAAATGTGTCAGTGCCACAGACCACGCCCTGTCCATGTTCAGCAGAGATAAGTGCACAGGGCACAATTCCAAGCTACTGCCNCATTGCAGAATTTGTGTCAGATTTCTTGAAGTCAATCTGAGAAGTACAATATTTATCTATGCAGCATATTATCATTGCATCATAGCACCAGCATCTTTTCTGGCTCCAGTACATGCATAAGGTACCAGAATAGTATCTTAAATTTCATAAGTACCAGTGGGTTCACACACCTCGCTGGTCTTACAATCATAGAATTTCTTTTATTTACATTCGGTACATATAAGAAGGTTTGAAAATCTGTCAGTGCCACAGACCACGCCCTGTCCATGTTCAGCAGAGATAAGTGCACAGGGCACAATTCCAAGCTACTGCCNCTGTCAGTGCCACAGACCACGCCCTGTCCATGTTCAGCAGAGATAAGTGCACAGGGCACAATTCCAAGCTACTGCCTGGAATGATCAGTGTTACAGACATGACTGATGCTTACATGTAGTGTGCCCCTGTTAATTATAGTTTTTGTTGTTTTTATATCCACCTTAAAAAAGGAAGCACAGGAATAGACGACTGCAGTTCCACTCACATGGCAGTTGCTCTGCTTTGTAGTTATAATATCTCATGCTTATCAAATACACTTTCAGTTCTGGTGGTGCCCTTAAAAAACTGAAACTGTCAAAGTATTCTGCTATATCCACACACATTTTATATGGGGTCCAATGAGTCCCCGGCCCACGGCTTGTATCTAGGTTTACTATGCCACAGTCCACTCATCTCGGTCTGTGAGGTGGCGCATGAACGCACCTTGGAAATAGGTAATTTTTAATTTGAAGGCAAACTTTTGTAAGTCATTTTTTGTGAGACGATGATTGCGCAGTGAGTTNAATTTGAAGGCAAACTTTTGTAAGTCATTTTTTGTGAGACGATGATTGCGCAGTGAGTTTAAGACTGTCGCTTCAGCTTATTCGACAGTTTTCTATTTCCTTCTCCACCTACATGGTACAGATGTAGTACAGACATCCACAAATTTTTTACCACTAGCGAGCGCTTCCATATTTCTATCATGTCGAATCGCTTCGGCCAACTGCTTATTTTATTCCAGAGACATGTTCACTGCTATCGCTATAATACTTGCGCTTCTGAGAAGACTGCCGAGGGCGCAGAGTGCTGGCAAAACTAACAGTAAGGTGACTCCTCTCTTTCGTACTTTGCGAGGTTTCCTCCATGTCTTCCAGTTTTTTCTTTCTTCCAAACTGCACACCTTTTCCCCTCTTGGTTAAAGTATTCATAATCTTGGACACACCCCAGGCAGCTAGGCATTCGCCCTGTTTGGACTTGGGCGACCTATCTATCGACATGGATTTTTCGGCGAGAACATTGTCGGCTGCATGTCTATCTTCTAAATTGCTACTTGTCGCATAGGTGATATCGGGTTCCTGGCATGCCTCATCCAATGAATTGACAGAGGCATCGCTGTGCTTTAATCGACATGCAAGATGTGAACCATGCCCGCAGTATTTGTAGCCAGGAATGTGTGCCTCGAAGGAAAGTTTGTTGAACAGTGTATTCATCAGTCCACATTCACTCCTGGCCTTACTCCCACAGAATATTACAATATACTAACACAACATGGTCACCATGTGTAATTTATTTGTCTGTTTTGCGATATGTAGCCTTCCACTTCACCCAACCTCAAACTTGGCCATCCACTTCACCTGACCTCAAGTGAAGGCAACTTTTTCACNTGTAGCCTTCCACTTCACCCAACCTCAAACTTGGCCATCCACTTCACCTGACCTCAAGTGAAGGCAACTTTTTCACTAGGCCTCGAATGGAGGCATGATGTCATAAGGACTTGTAGTTTACCTGTTCACTGATCACTTCAATGGAGATTGTGGAATGCCATTTACAAACAAAGAATAATTTGACATGATGATAAAACTAGGGGAATGTCGTCGGAACTGCAGGGCTGCTGCCCGTTTATACGTAGACATACCCACANTGACATGATGATAAAACTAGGGGAATGTCGTCGGAACTGCAGGGCTGCTGCCCGTTTATACGTAGACATACCCACAGCACATCCAACGCTCGTACAATATCTTCCTTGCATCTTGCATGTCACTTGTGCACATCTGGGCTAGTGCAACCGACACACAACAAACATCATTACATCATACAACCTGTGAGAGACAAGATGGCTGTTGATGTACTTCCTGCCCTGTTTTCTTCATCCTTATGATTCTACACGGAGAATTGCAAGCGACTCAGTATTGTCTAAAATTACAGTGTACAGAATCCTCAATGATAATCGTTTACATTCATAAAATGTAAAGTTTCACCAAGAACTTGAGAATAATATCTATCCTAAGCTCATTGATTTCTGCAACTGGTACCTGAGCAAGGACCATGCTTTCCATCGCAGCATTTTGTGGACTGATAAGGCCACATTCAAGAGTTGTGTTGACCATAATATTCATAGTGCCCATTACTGGTCTGCATTAATCCCACATTAGCTCCATCAAGTGGATAACAAGCTTGTGTGGCACCTTAATACTTGGTCTGGCCTTCTAGGACATCGTGTCATAGAACCATATTTTTTGAATGGCAATTGAATGGTGCAGCTTATGCAGACATGCTAGAGAATATTTCGAAACAGCTTATCGAAGATGTCCCACTCACTCTGCGATTAACTCTGTGGCTTCAACAGGATGGCTGTCCTGCTCACTTTTCTGTCAGATATAGGCTTGTTGCTGACATATTATTCCCCAAATGGTGAATTGGACGAATGGGTCCTGTAGCTTGACTACCGCGTTCTCCAGGCTTGTCCCCAAATTACTATTTTTGTGGGGAAGAATTTAAGACATCGTCTAATGCGAGCATCCAACATCGAGGGATGACATTAAAGACAGAATCAGAACAGCATGCAAATATCTCAGAACTGCTGAGTTCTGCCGAGCAACCGCCAACGTAAGAACCAAAGCTGAGTCGTGTTTGATACAGGATGGTCGACATTTCGAACATTTATGAAGAGTGATGTGTGAGAATGAGTGTTCCCATTTACCGTTTTACAGTGGTTCTCTCACACCATACCGGTATTTCCAGTACACCTGACGTCATTTTGATTGCTCGTAAACGAGGTATTCACACCATGAACCCAACATGTTTCGTGAATTTCTTATCTATTGTAGTAAAAATAAGAATGATTTTCGTTCAATTTCATTATGCAAAAACTCTACATTTCGAAAACATGCTTACATGGGTATTTTTATTGTGCGTAAACTGTGCACATCAGAAATCAACTGTCTTTGTAAATGTTGTTTTTTTTAGACGATCTATCCAACGATACGATATTCGTCCCCTGTTCCCATTTGCAATTTCACAGCTCACTCCCTATATCCCTACCTCTGGTATGTTCGGGGGCATGGAATTACTATAAATCTATGATTCACTTAGGGTGTAGTTATCACAATTTTTTCGCAAACATCCGGTGTAGCTTTGTTTCCGGGAAAAATGTGCGATACAGGTGCTGTGAATCAACCTGTAGAGTCACAGCATGCCCAAATAATTTATATATATTTTTATATTTTTCTGGATAACAGAATAGCGATATTTTTATATTTATAATTTTTTATATATAACTATATATGTATGTATCTTTAATATAAAGTCGCAGCCTGCCCATTTTTTTCTGAATGATGGGATTCCAATATATATATATATATATATACACACACACTGAGGTGACAAAATTCATGGGATAGCAATATGGAAATATACAGATGGCAGTAGTATCGCGTACAATATGTATAAATGGGCAGTGCATTGGCTTGGCATTCATTTTTAGTAAAGTGATCATTTGAAAAGGTTACTGACGTGATTATGGCCGCACAATGGGAATTAACAGACTTTGAACGCGGAATGGTAGTTGGAGCTAGACGCATGGAACATTCCATTTCGGAAATGGTTAGGGAATTCAACATTCCGAGATCCACAGTGTCAAGATAGTGCCGAGAATACCTAATTTCAGGTATAACCTCCCACCATGAACAACGCAGTGGCCGACCGGCTACACTTAATGACCGAGGCCAACGTTGTGTCGGCAGAATGCTCAGTGTTAACAGACCAGCAATACTGCGTGAAATAACCGCAGGAATGAATGTGGGACGTACGATGGACGTGTCCGTTACGACAGTGCGGCGAACTTTGGCTGTACTGGACTATGCCAGCAGAAGACCGACTCGAGTGCCTTTACTAAGAGCACGACATCGCCTGCAGCGCCCCTCCTGGGATCATGACCATATCGGTTGTACCCTAGACGACTAGAAAACCGTGGCTTGGTCAGATGAGTCCCGATTTCAGTTTGTAAGAGCTGATAATAGTGTTCGAGTGTGGCACAGACCCCACGAATCCATGGACCCAAGTTGTCAACAAGGAACTGTGCAAGCTGGTGGTGNAGTGTTCGAGTGTGGCACAGACCCCACGAATCCATGGACCCAAGTTGTCAACAAGGAACTGTGCAAGCTGGTGGTGACTCCATAATGGTGTCGGCTGTTTTTACAAGGAATGGACTGGGTGCTCTGGTCCAACTGAACCGATCATTGACTGGAAAGGGTTATGTTCAGCTACTTGGAGACCACTTGCAGCCATTCATGGACATCATGTACCCAATCAATGATGGAATTTTTATGGATGACAATGCGCCATGTCACCGGGTCACAACTGTTCGCGATTGGTTTGAAAAATATTCTGGACAATTTCAAGGAATGTTTTGGCCACCAAGATCGCCCGACATGTATTCCATCGAACATGTATGCGACATAATCGAAAAGTCAGTTCGTGCACAAACTTCTGCACCGGCAACACTTTCGCAATTATGGACGTCTATAGAGGCAGCATTGCTCAATATTTCTGCCGGGGGCTTCCAACGAGATGTGTTGAGACCATGCCATGTCGAGTTGTTGCACTTCGCCGTGCAAAAGGAGGTCCGACACGATATTAGGAGGTATCNGTGTTGAGACCATGCCATGTCGAGTTGTTGCACTTCGCCGTGCAAAAGGAGGTCCGACACGATATTAGGAGGTATCCCATGACTTTTGTCGCCTCAGCGTATATATAAGTGTGTGTCTGTGTATTCAACATTAAAGACCCTGCTTTCCTAGCAGTTGCTGTAGTCTTGTGGTCAGGATGCTCGGCCATAAGCCCATGGGTGTGGGAACGATCCCATGTTCCTCCAGCTTCTTTAGATTTCCGAAACACCCCACTAAAAATATTCCACCTCTGTTAGCAGCCATCGATAGATGTAATCTCCCCGATTATAACACACCCCTGGAGGAATCGTCATTACCAACACAAAATGGCGGAACCGATACCAGTGCTTCTAGCCGTGATCGGTAGAACTTGGGATCANGGAATCGTCATTACCAACACAAAATGGCGGAACCGATACCAGTGCTTCTAGCCGTGATCGGTAGAACTTGGGATCAACACACACATTCTGGGGGTGGGTGCGAGAATTGAAGATTGCCGCTTACAGCAAACGACTGGCAGAAGGCACGGGGTTTAAGGAAATATGCGTTCAGCAGATGAGGGGACTTTCAAGATGGAGTATGGAGAAGGTGAGAGTTAAAATNCGGGGTTTAAGGAAATATGCGTTCAGCAGATGAGGGGACTTTCAAGATGGAGTATGGAGAAGGTGAGAGTTAAAATGGGAGAGGGAGACAAGAAAGAATATGAGAAAATTAAGGGAGCGCAGGCAAGAGATAGAAAAGTGGTGGGAGAGAGACAGGAAGGAATGATAGGTCATGAAAAAATACCAAGTGTAATGACAGAGCATGGAAAACCCACGTGGAATAATATAAAAGGATTTTGGGAATAGGGAAATCCCGAGGGAAAAAAGAGAAATTTCGAGGGAAAACAAGATGGCATCTGTTAACGAGAAACGACAGATCACGAAGTTTCGGCAAGACATAATCCAAAATGACTACTGTGCCGCCGCAGCTTCGCCGTTTCGCACCCCTTTGCCAGCTCTGTATTTTCCCTTCTTCTTCCTTTACCCTGCTGATTTGTATTCCCCATCGTTCTAGACCTCAGGATTGTCAAGCTGAAGACCAGTGGCCCCTCGGCACAATAAGCCATTGCGCGACTCTGCGGCTCGTCGCACAGGTTATTCACAGATAAGTAACATACACGATTGCCAAGATAATAATATGCTCTGAATCATATGGCGACTGACACGATGCATATATATANGATAAGTAACATACACGATTGCCAAGATAATAATATGCTCTGAATCATATGGCGACTGACACGATGCATATATATATAATAACATCTGTATAAAAAATAATAGGAATTTTTGCACTAATATTTAGCATATCTTTGCTTGATACANTATATATATAATAACATCTGTATAAAAAATAATAGGAATTTTTGCACTAATATTTAGCATATCTTTGCTTGATACACAGGGCACATGTAAGGTGTGACGTTTGCTATTTGTAAAGTGATTTATTATTATGTATGCATAACAAATTGTGTAACCAACTAAAACAAGAAAGTATAGTTGGCATCAAATGTTTGCAAATATTCCGTATATGGCGTTTGAAGAATAACTGTGCGAAAAGTGAATAATTTTTAGTGTTACCAATTTTAAAATGCTGTGAATATTTTACATATTGATTGACAACCATGCTGCGTTATAAATAATGTGTTATCTAACCAGATGAAAAATGAGGATCGTCATAATGCACAATTAAGATGACAATTTGTGATAAAATGCCATAGTACGACAATGTTGTTCATTTATGTAATCATTTTATGGTATGCATACATTTCAAATGATATATGGAATATAGATGATGTCACTAATAAATGTTTACACTCTTTGATTGTAGATAACATACAAATTATTAGATATTCTGATGGGACTGCATGTATTTGTTGCTAAAGGTCCACATTTAGTGTGTGTGAGCAGGTTTACCAGTTCTTATACTGTCAGTTCCGTTTGCAACCACGAGTAGTAGCACTTCAATTGTAGAGAAAATGGTAATGGTGACAAGGTTGTCTTCCAAGCATCATAAGTGGATTTAAAGTGCTACTGTAAAGTAAAAATATGATTGAAATGCAGACACAATAGATGACAGAATTACATACCGCAACACTGTGACATGTAACAATTACATGGTTAAGTAACAAGTTTGAGAATAATGGTGCTGTAGGAGGAGAATAAAAACGAACAAAGGAAGTGTGGGGCCTATGTTTCACTAATTCACACATTCTCTGGAATGTCCAAGTGTGTATAGCTAACCGTACGTGGGTCAGATATCAGTAACTCAATTGTCGAACGCGTTTTAAAGCAAATCAAGTGGAGCCCTTATATTCCCATGTCAAATCATGCTATGAATGACGATGACCAACAAAGGAGTGTTGAACTTTGTGGGTGGGTTGTGAACATGTGCATTGACAATGAACATTTTACACAGTAACTGTTTGTTGCAATAAGGTAACCTTTAAATTGAATGGAACTGTCACCCACCATAATTGTGTATACTGGGCAGATGAAAACCTCCCTGGGTTGAGTATGCAACGCGGTACATCTACCCGATAATCTGTAGGGCTATTTTTTTAAAAGAAAGATGACCGGTAATAGTTATATAAATATGTTGCAGGAAACATGCCAGGCTGTTCACCAGCTTTACCCATATGACGATTGCCTTTTACAGCAAACCTGTGCACAATCATTACCATCGAGACATGCAGTCTCTCCTGGATAAAACATTTGTTCGGAAGTGTATAGGCCAACAAAGATATGTTGAATATATACCCATATCTCCAGATTTAATGCTCTTAGATTATAATTTGTGTGGAAATCTGAAGAAGACTGCAAATGTCATAAATCTACGGACACTGGATGCCATGAGAGACGCTATTGTGACAGCCTGTAAATCCACACCCATTCCAACGGTAGCTACAATTTGTTCTAGTGTTCCACAACATTGCAGACAATTTATTTCTGCTGATAATGAATAATATGAAAATTTGNAGCTACAATTTGTTCTAGTGTTCCACAACATTGCAGACAATTTATTTCTGCTGATAATGAATAATATGAAAATTTGTATGTGTAAATAATATATACATTTTGTATTGCTATTATAGCATAAAAACAAGGAAACCCATCAGACTGCCTTTCACAGTTTCTCTTTTATTCCCATCCAAAGAATGTACATATAAATTTGGGAAACCCAGTACTGAATAATAGAGGAAAAACGGTGTTATTTATGAAAGAAAAAGACAAAGAAGTACAATAAATAGGAAATGGTAAACAAAAAATACATGCTATTTATTTACATCTCAAATTTATATTCAATCTTGTATTACATATATTAAAACGTTAGAATATAATAAATGTGAAGTATATTTTCAGCTCATCTTTAAGGGCTCCTTTTCAAATATTACATTATACACTGGAGAGCCAAAAAACTGGTATAGGCGTGCGTATGCAAATAACAGAGGTATGGAACCAATCAGANAGCTACAATTTGTTCTAGTGTTCCACAACATTGCAGACAATTTATTTCTGCTGATAATGAATAATATGAAAATTTGCATGTGTAAATAATATATACATTTTGTATTGCTATTATAGCATAAAAACAAGGAAACACATCAGACTGCCTTTAACAGTTTCTCTTTTATTCCCATCCAAAGAATGTACATATAAATTTGGGAAACCCAGTACTGAATAATAGAGGAAAAACGGTGTTATTTATGAAAGAAAAAGACAAAGAAGTAAAATAAATAGGAAATGGTAAACAAAAAATACATGCTATTTATTTACATCTCAAATTTATATTCAATCTTGTATTACATATATTAAAACGTTAGAATATAATAAATGTGAAGTATATTTTCAGCTCATCTTTAAGGGCTCCTTTTCAAATATTACGTTATACACTGGAGAGCCAAAAAACTGGTATAGGCGTGCGTATGCAAATAACAGAGGTATGGAACCAATCAGAGTAACGTGATGCGGTCGGCAGCGCCGATGTAAGACATCAAGCGTCTGGAAAAGTTGCTAGATCAGTTACTGCTGCTACAATGGGAGGTTATCAAGATTCAAGTGAGTTTGAACGTGGTGTTATAGTCGGCGCACGAGAGATGGGACATAGCATCTCCGAGGTAGCGATACAATTTGGATTTTCGCATACGACCATTTCTGGAGTGTACCATGAATATCGGGAATCCAGTAAAACATCAAATCTTCGACATCGCTGCGGCCGGAAAAAGATCGTGAACGAACGGGACAAACGACGACTGACGAGAATCATTAAACGTGACAGACTTGCAACTCTTTCACAAATTGGCGCAGATTTCAATGCTGGGGCATCAACAAGTGCCAGTGTGCGAACTATTCAACGGACCATCATTGATATGGGCTTTCGGATCCGAAGGCCCACTCGTGTACTGTTGTTGATTGCACGAAACAAAGCTTTACGCCTCGCCTGGGCCCGCCAACACCGCAATTGGACTGTTGATGACTGGAAACACATTGCCTGGTATGATGAGTCTCGTTTCCAATTGTATCGGGCGGATGGACATGTATGGGTATGGAGACCTCCTCATAAATCCATGGACCCTACATGCCAACAGGGGACTGTTCAAGCTGGTGGACGCTCTGTCATGGTATGTGGCGTGTGCAGTTGGCGTGAAATGGGACCCCTGATATGTCTAGATAAGACTCTGATCGATGACAGATATGTAAACATCCTGTCCGATCACCTACACCCATTCATGTCCATTGTGCATTCCGACGGACGTGGACCATTTCAGCAGGACAAGGCGACACCCCACTCGTCAAGAGTTGCTACCGAGTGGCTCCAGGAACACTCTTCTGACTTCAGACACTTCCATTGGCCACCTTAATCACCAGACATGAACATTATTGAGCATATCTGGGATGCCCTGCAACGTGCTGTTCAGAAGAGATCTCCACCGCCTCGCACTCCTATGGATTTGTGGACTGCCCTGCAGGATTCATGGTGTGAATTGCCTCCTGCATATCTTCAGACATTAGCCGAGTCCATGCCACGTCGTCTTGCGGCACTTCTGCGTTCTCGCGGAGGCCCTACAAGATATTAGGCCGGTGGACCAGTTTTTTTTGGCTCTTCAGTGTAATAGTTCCAGGGTGAATATAAAATTATTTGTAAAAATTTCGATCTAAACATAATTTAAAACAAAAGCTAAGTTACTGGTGTAAGTAATAAGCATGCTTACATCTCTGCGTGTACAATAAAATGTAATTAACATCTTATAAGTGTGGGTGGTATGTAGGCCTTGGCGTCTCGTTGTCATCAATATAATTAAAGATCAAATGGGAGTAATATGCAAAAGTAGTGACACAATTAAATTCACACGAACGGAACCCAGAAAACATCGTAGTATAATTTAGCGTGCAATCAATTGCATTATGGAAGTAAAATCAACTCCGGATGTTATTAGTTAAATGTTTTAATAGTAGGGTTTACATAAAAATTAATGTTTCTCTCTATTAGAACATATCAATTAATGTTGCCTACCATAAAACACAAGACTTCTGGACTTGAGCCACGTTAAATAATTCTTTCTCGACATTTTAACAGTCGTTGCAGCTGCCATCTTCAGGTGGAAGTGCATGAAAAACTGATCTTGATTTGTACAGCTACTTCCTACTGAAGATGGCAGCTGCACCGACTGCCGAAACGTCGAGGATGCCTTATTTTTCGCGGCTCAAGCCCAGAAGTTTTGTATGTAATGACACCCGCCGAAAAAGATTGCGATCTATATTATAAACAATCTGAGTTTAACTTCTTCGCCAAATGTTTATAATAACTGGGTGATTTTGCCAAATATATGACAAAAATGTAATTTTTTCATAATGGGCTATTTTACAAAACAGTGGAGAAATTATGACAATAATGGTTGTAATAGATACTACCAGCATACAAAGGCAAGTTCAAATTAGTTTCGTAGTTTCGTAGCTAAAGCATATCAGGCTATAGTGTTTCTTTTGCAGCCATTTTAAAAATAAGTGGCTGACCTACTAAAACCCATTTATTTACATGGCCTAGCATAGTGCTATTTGTTTGCCAAGCATAGTAGAAGTTTGTTTGTTTTTTCTGGAAATATGACATCGAATTTTTTAATGCTATCTTACAGAATAGCAGACGAAGGCTTGTCATAAACACANTTTTTTCTGGAAATATGACATCGAATTTTTTAATGCTATCTTACAGAATAGCAGACGAAGGCTTGTCATAAACACAACATAACAAATTTTGTCGCAATTGGCCGAAGGAAATAAACCAAAAATATTTTTACTATGAAATTTTGAAAATAATTTTGAAATCATTTTAAATCCAATATGTTTATAGTTTACTACAGTATTACATATGTGCCATATTTGGGGAGAATCTATTGAGTATTTTTTGAGATACTAAGTAAAAAATTTAATTTTTCATGTTGTGCTACCTTCCAAAATGGTAGATCAAAGCAATTTCAATATAATAGTTCAATGCTTACCTGTTGTTCTGTCAACATACAAAATATGGTTTAAATTGGTTGAATGGTTCTAGAGATACACTCAGAGCAAAAAAAACTGGTACACCTGCCTAATATCGTGTAGGGCCCTCTCGAGCAAGCAGAAGTGCAAAAAGACGACGTGCCATGGACTCGACTAATGTCTGAAGGTATCCAGGAGGAAATCACACCATGTATCCTGCAGATCAGTCCACAAATCCAATCTGCGCCAATTTGAGAAATGGTTGCACGTCTGTCACGTTTAGTGATTCTCATCAGTAGTCGTTTGTCCCGTTCTTTCACAATATCTTTCCGGCCCACAGTGATGTCGAAGATGTGATGTTTTACCGGATTTCCGATATTCACGGTACACTCGTGAAATGGTGGTACGCGAACATCCAAATGTTATCGCTACCTCGGAGATGCTATGTCCCATCTCTTGTGCGCCGACTATAACTCCACGTTCAAACTCACTTAAATCTTTATACCCTCCCATTGTAGCTGCAGTAACCGATCTAGCCANCACTTAAATCTTGATACCCTCCCATTGTAGCTGCAGTAACCGATCTAGCCGCCGACCGCATCGCGTAACTCTGATTGGTTCAATACCTCTGTTATTTGCATACGCACACTTCACGCCAAAATGATCATTAATGTTGGCGATTTGCCTATAGATAGCGAGAGGCTTACTAAACCGCGGAGTGGTAACAACACCGTGACCGTAGCACCTTTCGTTTCTAAGGGGAAGGCGGGGTACTCGCTGGCGCGGCAGTGTTCATGCTCTACCTTGATCAAATAAATTACATTAACATATTACATTCTTACTCCGTCAATGACAGGTATAAGCTGTTCTGGACATTTTTGGTCACATTTTCCTTATGAATAATCCTACATTGTTAAAATTATTGTGGATTATATAGCCGAATCTGTAAACTATTTCTGATAATTTTAACTAATCATAATGCAGTGTAACATAAGATATTTTGCGATAGGCCATTCACAGTTACTTCACATGTTTGAATCAAACATTTGAAAAATCATTCTATGTATGACATGTTTGGTTTTTTCATAAATATGCCATGTTTTACGTGCGTTTTATACTGTTGTTAGCATGATAATATTTTATTTTTGGTTAAATTTGCATTGAAATAATATTTTATCTAAAAATTTTAATCCTAAATCATAATTAATATAAATAAAAACGGAGAAAATAGGTTGGTTGGTAATGCCTTGTAAGAAATGGTTCACATACAAAATAGTATTAAATTGAGTGCTTACGAACATGTGGCGTTGTCCCTTTGATGAAGTTCTCTAGAATCGGTTAAACTTTGTTTTCACGAGGCAGATGAATATCCTGAAAATTAAACTTTGGCAGAGATTCAGAAAAGTTGGAAGTAACTACGAATGGACTTTATTATCGTTATGTAGCACCATTTCTGTTATGAATAGCAAGCTTAGAGTTTTCATCCTAAACAGATGTATAAAGGCACAGAATTTTGTAATGTACATTTTGACATTGAAGTTTCTATCCCTCGCCTATTGATATGACAACCTAAAGCTATAACTTTAACGAAATAATAACATCTCTCTACATGATTTACAAAGCCGACAGAAATTACATTCGGGAAGATGTCTAGGAATTGGTATTCGAAAAATTGACACATTTCTTGAAAACAGAGCTCGAATTTAAATATTCCTATTTTACCGGGCCTTCTTATTTACATCAGTGCGATTGAAAATGCACTGTGTACAATATTATCTCAAGGTCTGCTATGAGATTATAATTCCTTACTGTATGACAGAAAAGGCCTGGCAGTATAACGCCTATTATATGACACTGATTTATCAATTAAATAATTCCACATATATATTTGGGATGTCATTTTTAACTAATAATAAGCTGAATCTAAGAGAAGTGTATATTTATTATGCAAGGTAACAGTTAAAGTTTGCTTAAATGGTAAATATATTTAGTGTAGTAAGATGATGAAATCGTACATAGTTCCGTAAATTAAATGCTTCTTGTCAGTGATGAGGCCTGAGATTTAAGGATTGGAACCAACTAGAGCAGAAGAGAAAAACTACAATATTTTAAAAATCCTAAAACAGCTGCCATTAAATACATTTCGACACATATGCCTAGTTTGTTTCAACACAACCCTCTTAGGTTAGTAAAACTACTAACAAACATGATATGCTACTGATATTAATCATTTAGTATTTTGGAAAGGCATTTACGTTTAGGATTAATCAGAATATAATTAATTCTAAATGGATTTAAAAAAATCAAAATTGCTTTACATTTGAACACTTCTGTGTTGGAAAATCCAAACAAAAACACGAAACAAAAAACAGACTAGTATAACAATATGCGAACCTTATCTGTGACACTAACCCATGTAAGGCACATATGGCAGCAATGTCACAGATTTACAAATAAGTATCAATTTAAAACAACTAAAACGCCATACATAAGGTTTTTTATTTAACATCCTGTTCCACAGTCAGCTAAAACACACTTTTGTATAGAGCCAAACACCATTAAGTAAAAACCAAAGTAAAATTATTTACTAACTAATCCGTTGATAAGCTCCACGCCCAGCAGGCGACTGACCCACCACCAATTGGCTTTTAGGCTGTTAAGTCGGCAGCTCTCCAACCCCACTTCCCATCACCTATTCTCATTCTATCGTATGCAGCCATCATGGTTTTTACGTTTTTAATTTTTTATACATTGCTGGAGGACGCCATATTAGATTTCATATGTTAACTTGTAGACCACCTAGGGAGTGCTAGGCTTATTAATAATCGATATCGCCACCAGGCGAGTTGTCGATTAGCCACCAGGTGGCAGCCATATTCATTTTAAAGATTTTAAAGTATAGGTTGTGCTGTCGACGCCCTCCATATTGGATTGTCTTTACAACAATTAGGATGTTTTATTTATCTATTCAGAAGCCAGGTGATCCGATGGCACTCATAATTATAGCCATAGGAATAATCTGTAAATTTTGATCATATTAATTTTTTTCTGATAAAAGTGTACCTACATGCATAATGCGGGACTTTGACTAACTGCATAATTTATTAAATACATATATTTTTAAAATTTCAAGTTTACAGTGGTTCATTTTTAAAAGGTATTTTTCTTTAATTGTATAATTGTACATATAGTACAATGGTACTATAAACAATAATTTTAATAAAATGTATTTTACTTCTGTACCTTTTAAATATAAATTATATTCCGGTAAATTAGGTTAACATGATATTAAATGCAATTCTATTCACAGGCATTTTTTTAATATTCTATTAATTTATTATAGTCGGCCATGTACTCAAAAAAAATTAAAATATACTTTGATATATATGAATAACAATATATACAACATTGTTGGCGGTAACAGTCTTTTATGCAACATGCTATTCACACTCACGTTGTCCTTGTGCTAAAACATCGTAACATTTATTTCACCGATACACTGTGCAAGAAGGATCACGTCGGTAGCTACAATTTGGAGAAAATGTACCGAAGTCACAAGAGACCTGCATTCTGAAACCTGGTACCGAGGTACTAATGAGAAATGTACTTCGCCTTTACAGGTCTTTGCATGACTAAGAAAATTGTATCTACAGCTTAAAAGCTTACCGCACCTCTCACACAAATACGACATGCACCAGGGAATTTTGGCACAACTATAGCCCTCATGTCGCTATACATTGTGGCCGAAAGCAAATATCTTATCACAAAAGTTACACTGATCACGACATGGTTGTTCGGGCAAAGATTTGGACAGGCCTGTTAGAGATGTAGGTGCTGGAGCTAAAGAAGCAGGTTTTATAGGTACCTCAGCCAAAAAGTTCGATGGCTCCATTGAAGATTTCGTAGGCATCACAACTGAAGAAGTTGTGACGATACGACCATCAGTAGATGATCGTGTTGCACTGGTGGCAGTAGATGCTAGTAGTGATGTAGGTGTCACAGCTGAAGAAGTCGATGGCATCATACAAATATGAAACCATGGTGTGGCACTGGTGTAAATAGAAGCAGCTAGTGATGAAAACGTCACAACTTAAGAAAAGGATGGCGCCGGTAAAACAGGATACATATCACTCTAAGAAGAAATCGATGGCGAGAAACCAATTGCGGGCAATATCCTCTGCACTTTAATGTAACTGGCCATGGATTACCTGACCTTTCACGTTAGCCATTGTCAAACTAAGCCTCTCAGCTGACCCCCCATTGCTTATAATATCCGTGTATGGAATCCCTATCACATCATATTGACATTGAACGAATCATATTATACCACTAAGACATTGTTCGGGCATCAACCAGTCAAATACAATATAGTATCAGGAGTGTTCTTCTCATTTGCAGCGATGTTTACACTTGGATGGTGTGATCTGAAGATGATCACACCTTAATTTGATTTTTCATTGGTACACAGTCAGTGTGGTGTCTTTATGTTTGTAAACATATTGCATGCAACTGCTGTTTGCAGTTTTTAGCAGTAGNGGTACACAGTCAGTGTGGTGTCTTTATGTTTGTAAACATATTGCATGCAACTGCTGTTTGCAGTTTTTAGCAGTAGATGGCACCACCCTCCTGGTGCATTTGAATGTGACTACTGGACTTGTTTTCTTGGTCTTCAATACACGAGACAGTTCTTGAGAAGTGAAATAGTTGTCTGTAGTTACAGTTCTGCCGCTCTGCAAATATGGNTCTTCAATACACGAGACAGTTCTTGAGAAGTGAAATAGTTGTCTGTAGTTACAGTTCTGCCGCTCTGCAAATATGGTTTCAGGAGGTGTAGATCTATGTAAGTGCCAAGTAGCAGATCACGGAGATCAATCACCTTATTTTACAAGATAAGTGAACCTGTTGAATAAATATTTATAGTCAACATGTGTTGCTATCCAGAATTTGATCCCAAATTTATTTGTGTTATAGGCCATGTATTTTGTAAATGCTCTGATCCACTGTGATGTTTATACCAGGCTTGTAGCTTGCAATGCTATTTTGTACACACCCATTTCACACATATTACACTAGAGCAAACTTGTCGGGTTGTAGATGGTCACTTCGTTTAAGTCGCATATCAAAGTAGAGAATTCTCAATATTTGGAAAAATCTGTTTCACACCATGGACTGCATAAACTTGGTCACCAGATACTTGACAAGTATTTAAATAGCTCCTAGGTCTTTTACAGCATAAGCCCCTCGGGCATAAATTATTGGAATGAAAGCTTCAAGTTCTGCGAGTGTGATAGTCCATGTATGAGGTTGTTATTTTTATGCGAGTTTAACACTCTGTGCATATGTTGATATGTAGAAGGATGTATGGTGTCAGCAACATTCTCCACACACTCTGAAGAGAATTATCCGTGATCTGTCACCTGGCATGAAGTGTAGGACAATTTTCTTTACCACATTTTGAGCGCTTCCTGTATACCAGAAAGGTTGTCTCAAAGTAAATCACTTCCTACTCTATTCCATCTGCAGCAACTCAGTGCGACCAACAGAAGGCTCTGCATTTAATCTCAGCACAGAAGCTTGAAGTTGCAACTCTACTACTTCTCCATCGAGTAACAATTGCGTCCCAAGATCTCGCATCACTGTAGCAGTTTCAGGTGGCATCTTTTTCAGTGAGGAACACTTAGTCTGTTTTACATTACGTATTTTATTGCACCTACTGCTATCCATATCATAGCCAGTTTGTCGACTACACATTGCCTGAATACGATCATCTTGTGGGGCGAGTTCAACATCTTTCACTACCAAAATAATTAACTTGCTGCATATGAATAGGTTCTCTTCTTTCTAGTGTCCCTGAAGGAATAGTAGTCTTTAATAGTTGCTGGACTTCAGAATCTTGTAAAATGTCCAGCTCTTCATCAGAATCTGTGTCGTTATCACTGTCTTGAGGTACATATTCATCACCACTTGACAAATCGCTTTCACTATTTTCACTACCTGTGTTTGTTTCACAAATATATGAAAAATACGGGAGTGCCTGTTCTGTTGTTAGTCCATGGCAACGAGCCATCACACACTCAAACTATCACACAATAATATGTGGAGTTGGAATTGCCAGAGGAAATAAACAAAATATATTCACTTATATTTCATGGCCTGTCCTGCAAGCAGAGAAGTAAATGGAAACCAGCAACTCAGCAACTGTAGATAGAGGTAGATAAATAATGGCTTTTAATAGCAGACAATGCATGAATCATCACTTCTTATCTTTGTATATGTGGTGCATACATATAGGCAGAGCCAGATAACATCTACACAGACCTACAGGATGTCGCGACATGACCAAGCACTAAGACATCACTTATTTCCCTTCCCGGACATTCCACCCTAGATATCTCCTGGGNGATGTCGCGACATGACCAAGCACTAAGACATCACTTATTTCCCTTCCCGGACATTCCACCCTAGATATCTCCTGGGCATTATTCATCTATATAAAAATGGTAATCTCGAATGAACATATGAGCTAATATTACTAAGTAATATATTAGGACCACTATTGATATTTATTGTAGCCAAATTAATCATTTTGAAGCACGGGTCATTTTGACCCTCATCAAACGTTGTAGGAATGGTCCATGCATNGATGTCGCGACATGACCAAGCACTAAGACATCACTTATTTCCCTTCCCGGACATTCCACCCTAGATATCTCCTGGGAATTATTCATCTATATAAAAATGGTAATCTCGAATGAACATATGAGCTAATATTACTAAGTAATATATTAGGACCACTATTGATATTTTTTGTAGCCAAATTAATCATTTTGAAGCACGGGTCATTTTGACCCTCATCAAACGTTGTAGGAATGGTCCATGCATNTTTGTAGCCAAATTAATCATTTTGAAGCACGGGTCATTTTGACCCTCATCAAACGTTGTAGGAATGGTCCATGCATTCGCTACGTAAAAACACAAGATGGCCTTTTCGTTTACCATGTACTATATTTTACTAAGTGGCAGGAAGAAACAAAAATATAGGACAATTACATTTTCATATGCACAAATGTGATTCTACTCTATCGGTTTTTATGGAAGCTGGTTGTTATCCGCGCCTGTTATTTCATGGCTTGCACTTCGTCGTTCAGGAATACATTATCGAGAAACTCAGACATTCATGTCTAAGTCTGGCTGTTACTAGCAATAAACGCTTCCTTCAGTTACACATTCAAGGATGGTTACACCCTTCCAGAATAGACTTAGGATGGTCCGTCTAATGTGTGAACAACCAACATTTCTGGAATGGTTGCAGATAACGAAATGCTGTTTCCGGTAAATGAAACTACACATGGGGGCAAGTAATTTTCCGCAAATGCACTATTCGTAGCATGTGTATGGACAGAATTAATTAAACCATATTTGATTTTTCCCCTGTGCATATACCTTTATTGTAACAGCATCTGAAAGTACGTCCAAAGAGGAATTCAGATATATAGCATATGCAATGTAAAGTAACACAGAAACGCTAAGAAATAATGTGCAAATATGATTAAGTTAATTGGGCCGGTAGCACGGGGCAGAGGACCTGTAATCACTCATCCTGGCGGTACCGCTTCCTTATAGCAGTGTAATGCAAAGGGCGCGGAACGCGACATTAAACAAATGAGAGCACCACAGCAGAGGGAAGACGGATGTAAGTGAAAATCTGATATCAATATATTAAATTTTATTCAGATACCAACATAATTCAGGAAATTTGCTTCCTAGCCATTTTCTGTACTGAGTAACGAGTGCGTACAGATGCACAACAATAATAGTACAAATCAAACTAAGGAGAAATGCAATCGCATCTGAATGCATAGTACAAAAAACCACAGTAATTGTTGTAATGCTTCACATTATGTCTTTTCACAGCATGTACCCTGTGTGCTTACCATCTACAGAAATACACATCTGTAAATGCACATGTAGAGAGCGATGTGCGGCCGGAAGTGTTTCTATTGTAATGCCTCTGCAAGCAGCCACANCATCTGTAAATGCACATGTAGAGAGCGATGTGCGGCCGGAAGTGTTTCTATTGTAATGCCTCTGCAAGCAGCCACAGTGCATTCGTGCATGTCTTCTGGCGTTATAGGAACCGTGTTGTACACCCTATCTTTCAGTGTTTCCCACAGGTTAAAAATGGAGAGGTGTGCGGTGAGGGGTGCGAACTGGCCATCTTACAACACCATCACGCCCTAACCTCAGGTTTGGAAACATTTCATTTAACATTTGCCTCGCCACCAAAGCAAAATTCGAAGGACAACCGTCATGCTGAAACCACATATTACGATGTATATCGAGCAGTATGTCTTCCAAAAATTCCGGTAAGGTTTCTCTGAGGAAATGGGCGTTTGTATAGCTGGTCATTGTCCCATGAATAAAGTATGGCCCTTTGTGTGTAGTCTCCAACGATTCTACATCACACATTCACTTTGCACTGTTGCTGGTCCTCCATGTGCCGGACCCAACATGGATTCTCAGTCGCCCAGTAGTGCATATTTCGTTAATTACATATGCATGGTTTGTGAAGGTCGCTTCATCGGTAAATAGTATGTTCTTCAGAAAATTGCTGTAAATGCTTACAGACATAAAAAAAAATCTACAAAAAATGAACACTCTACTGAAAATCACCTAATGAAGTGCCACGGGATATGGATGGAATTTCCGTTGGTGCAGTATCAGTACCACTCTTGTTTCACTTATTCCTACGAACCTGGAAAGTTCTCGCAAACTCATGTGGGGGTTTGCATCGACACATGCCAACACATCATGTTGGTGGGTCTCGCCCTTATCAGTATTTCTTCTCACTCGTGTTGTGGAATTCCAATAACACCATGACAAGAGACGAGTGCAAATTCTTCGTATCGTTTGCTGTGATATGGGCGTCCGATTAGGATACCTTTCACCATACATTTGGACGGCTTGCTTGGCATTTCTGCCACTCTCTCTGTTAATAATTAGAGAATGCAGTATGTCCTCATTCGTGACCTTCATTGTGTATGTACAGCCACACACTCCAATACCACTTAACATAACAGCTCACGGGGTCTGGTGCTATTAGAAAGTTGTCTCACCAGGATGAGTCACGGCGCGTGTTACTTGCTCACAGCTGTGAGTACATTTCCAATGGCTCATGGTAATGGCCCACCTAACTTAATCATATTTGCACATATTTTTTTGGTGTTTCTGTGTTACTTTCGATCGCATTCAATATCACTGAATTCCTCTTTGGACGTAATTTCAGTTTACATTGAAATGAATGTATTTTAAAAGGGAAATATCAAATGTGGTTTAATTATTTATTTCCATACACGTTTTACGAATAGTCACTTTGTGGCAAATTACTTGCCCCCATATGTAATCTCATTTAGCGAAAACCGCATTTCATGATCTGCAACCATTTCAGAAATTTTTGAGGTGTTCACGTTAGGCGGACCAACCTGTATTTTTTCGACGTATTTTTGGTTGCGGAATCATTTGTCGAAGTTTGTCGGTTGAGATCATTTGCATCCTATATATTTTTCGATCCTAAATTAAAGACGAAGTGTCATTTACAGTTCATGGTACATTTTATTCTATCGACAAATGTATTTAAATGTAGCACAAAAAAAACCTTCAGGAGGGGAAGTACCTCGAGCTGTGGACCTTATATTTGGAGACACATGCCCTAACCGATATTTTTACATTATATTTTATTGGCCTTTATTAACCAATACAATCAACATGTGACAATGTTTGTCGACTTATTCCCTAAAAGGATGACTTATACAGATGTACACAAATACACACTCATGGCTACCTCGGACTCGAATCTGGAACCCCCATGTTTATAAGCCAGTATGCACCCAACTTCATCATGGAGTTCGGCTAATAAGTTATCAAAATGTGTTGCAATACTAGGAATTAATGGAGGTATGTGAAAATTAAATCATTTTTATTCATACTATGCTTATAAAAATATACTATACTAATATTTTAGTGAGAAAATTACAAATATGCATGTGCCTCTCCCACTACTCGAATCGAGGAAACCTAGTAACATAGGCTAACGTACACCCAACTACAGTAAGGAGGTAGGATTCGGAGTGTCAAATACGGATGTAATCATACTAATGTTTTCAATTATAGGGATTACTTACCTGAAATATTAACAGGGCTGTCAGTTTGAAATTAAATGTCTCAGCAACTTAAATCATGTAAGTTTAAATGGTCTACATTTGCACTACATGCATGTATTAAGAATTTGTTAGAATTAGGTAGAGTGGTTCCCGAGATATGGCATAAAATTTCCTTTTATTTTTTTATTTAATACTATCATAAAATATTGCAAAAATCAAATGTTCTCTGTGCCTCTAACATATACTGTGAGAATAATACATTAATTTTAATATTTTCAAATTAATAAATATATGAAAAAAAGCATAGTGTTATGGATATTGTTGGACAAAGATCGTCGAAGTCGGAACTCGGAGTCGTTTGCCAGCTTTGTTATCATTACAGCTAGGGCTCGCGCTTGGCAGCCTAGTGTGCATATTGGGCTTCTGAGACGGGATAGTTGGAATTGGAGTTCGGAACTGTCTGCCATCTTGGTTGACGTTACAATCAGTGCTCGGGCTCGGCATCCTTGTTAAATGATAATCCCCCTTCACCACGAATACCATTAAACCATAGAACTCGAGAAAGAGCGAGGCGAAAAAAATTCTTCCAATAAAAAATTAATCTTCATAAAAACTTAAATTATTTCCCGCCACCATGGATTTATAATAATTATATCAGTTTTCCTAAAAGAATAAATAGCAAATTTCGCCGCTGCCAGTAGGATATAATCATCAAATAAACACCACTCATTCACACACCCAGCCACTCCAACCACACTGTTCTACCATTCCATGCCAACCCCACACTCACCTGCCACCCCCTGTCCCTGCTCTAATAGCACCATCCTGCATCCCACCAACCAACCAATAACCCCTGCACCTTAAACCACCCCCACTCAAATATATTTCCCCAAATTTGAACTGGGAAGCTTGTTATCTCCATGCCAACATTGTAAGTCAGGGGAAGTAAGAGATTAAAATAAATGCAAAATATGGTAAACAAACTATTATTTAAATAAATCTCACATACATAAGTAAAATACATAACATATTTTTTNAAATGCAAAATATGGTAAACAAACTATTATTTAAATAAATCTCACATACATAAGTAAAATACATAACATATTTTTTAAGCATTGGTAATAGTAAGTAATTTCAATATGTCCCTCTCATAGATCAAAGAGTCGTCTCGCTTCGAATNTTTTTTTAAGCATTGGTAATAGTAAGTAATTTCAATATGTCCCTCTCATAGATCAAAGAGTCGTCTCGCTTCGAATGTACAAGCCACCTCACATACACACATCCACTATGCTATTTCAGTACCTTATCCACCAAATTAACAATGGAAACATGTAGACTGGATCTCCTTTGCATAAAAATATCCATCGATGGGTTCGCCAATACGTGCTCGAGGTAATACATGTGTGGGTATGAATGTTGTATGCGAACCACATTGTTTAATTATGCTGAATAGTGGTGATGTCAGGACTTGTGGAAAATGCAGTGCTGTTTGGAGGTATGCACAAAGTCAACGATTTTGGCTTTAGGATTGCATGTGTCCCTCCTCCCCATAACAGCACATACAGTACAAAGCAGGGAGTTATACTTGCTGTCTTCGGGGGCTATGCAAGTGGCAGAATTAATTGTAGCGTTTAAGTCATGAATGAGATGCTGCAATAGCTCCTGCCAGATTTAGTTTCCTTTCCCCATGAAATATCTCCAGAGTTTGGCCTTTAGAGTTCAGTGAAAATACTGGACGATGCTGGTCTTTAATCCACAGTGCATGGAATAGTGATTCTGCAATACTATTTCATCTGTGCATTGAAATTCGCATTAAATATTTTTTCACGTTGTCGGTGTGGAGATTTTTCGATATGCATTCTTCGCGAAAATCTTTTGGCATGGTTTAGGTGACATCATGCAGATTCTTCGAAAGTATTTCCCAGTAATTTCATTATATATTTTCTCCGAGGGTAATTCCTTCTGGCCGACTTGTGCAATTCTTCCGCAACAGCATATTTGCTCAGTACCCAGCATAGCCAGCTTAAACCAATTCTTCGATGGTGGACGTATTCTTATTGATGTGCAACTGGTTGCCTGCAGCTTTCGATGGGATCAAAGCTGTAGTCGGTCGACGAATTCGTTCAGATCGTCCCAAAATATAGTCTATCTTGCCCTTCATCGATCTTCTGCAGCAAGACTTGATACAATAGCTTCGGACAAACGTGGATACAGTCTTGCGATATTGCCATATTTAGTATGGGTCAAATCCTTAAATTCGTGTGTTGTGGGGTTTTTGTTTGCATAATGAGCATGACTGGTCTGTGGCATGTGTCGATATTTGCACAAATCCGATTCGGTATAGTGTGCAAGGTGCCCACGAAAGAAAAGTTCACACAGACCTTGCATAATTTCGCCTTACACTTGCTGATATGCAACACATCTTCCGGCAAAAACCAGACTTTCCTAATTATAAAAAACAATTTGTCATTGCAATGCTGCAAGACATTAGATCTTAATAGAAAGAGATTTAGTGAGCGACCAGGACGCCCACCTCAGCTATGCACTCTCTTGTTCGTTTCCGATCTCTTGCACAGAGCAAATCGATCAGGGGCATATCGTCTTCGTCGCTAGTGATGTCCTCTTTATATTCAGGCAATTCTGGACTTCTTCCCGTTTATGTGTAGGGGTCGGCCTTCTACTTTGATTTCGCATTTGATATCCAACCGAGGTAAAGCATCCTCATGTCATTGGCCAAGCTCATTAAGGTAGCTGATGATCATTTCGAAAGCCCTTTCCCTTAGATATTCGAGAGATAATATGTTAATTTTAGCGAGTACATATTTCGTGCAAACAGCTTCGATGGGTCCCTGCAGCACTTTAATAAATTCGGTTGGGTCAACCATCATTCATCTAATAGATTAAACCTGCAACATCCAAGGTGTATATACATATTCACTATCGGGTTAATAAAATTGAATTTTCGATCGGCTCTGTTCTGTCAATGCATGCATGAATTACCTTATTGCTATGTGGCGAGGTGGGAAATATTGGTCGTTACCTTGAACATTATCATATACTGAAATGACTATACTTCGTCATATCTCTACACATTCGACATGCTTATCAGCTCGATTGTCCATGCTCCCACACCCTCTATGCAATGGTCGATGGCCATCAATTCTTCCACCGTTTGACTTGTCGCACTCTCAAGATTTTGGCCTTAAAGCGACATGTCTCTGCGAAGAGTGGTGANAATTCTTCCACCGTTTGACTTGTCGCACTCTCAAGATTTTGGCCTTAAAGCGACATGTCTCTGCGAAGAGTGGTGAGGCGAACTAGCACCAACCCAATACCATCTTAATCGGAGTACAGTCTGTGTCCGAACTTCGAAATTGTGTTGTGGCTTGTGGTCGGAATTTTACTATGAACTGATCGAAGCCACATCTCTACCTTCCTTTATGTACTGGCGAATCCTTATCGATCACTAATATATCATCCTGCTCGATCCAGAGCAAATAACACATATCTTTGAACTCTACAATAGTCATGCCCTTTTGACATGTTAGTCGTACATGTTCTGCAAATTTTTATCATCCATGCAAAACTACACAAGTAAACATACGTTATCAAGTAGCAACTGCTTCGGCATACGTGAATAAGTTTGACCCAAGTACACACAGTACACATTTGTGTGTCATCCCATTCTAAAGTATTCTTTAAACAGGTTTGCTTCTCGCAAGCAATGTCGTTGAAGATGAACACAGAGTTCGGCAGTGCCTGGCACTAGGACACATCATTATCGCTGCAAGGAAACAATTCCATGCTATCCACGACATGTATTACATTCTACATATGCTGGTATTTATGATGCTGAAGAGATTTAGAGTACAGGTACATATTTTTAAAATGAAGACAATTAGTTTTCTCCAGCATACTCAGAAGCACACACGTCTCACTGCAACCTGATGACACACAAATCAGTCCCCTCGTGGGATTAAGCAACAGTGTGCCCTGACGTGCATCAAGAAAGGTTTCGACTTCTTCCTTGGTAATGTGAATGGAAAGACTAATGTCTTGATTTAAAATATGAAAAAAAAATTCACATTAATTTAATATATATCATACATAGAATGTGTGGGAGGAGGAGGAATAATGATCCATTCGCATTCACACGTTTTCTTGACAGACGATGGTTTGTATTTCATGATAGTAGAATGTTTTTTGAAGTTGTCATTGCGAGTAAAGCTTTTGACAGTAGTAGAACCGTATAAACAATACTTTCAAAACTGTATCCTTTAAACTACCTACAAATGTCTTCTTCACACTGTCACAAAATAACTAGATANAAACAATACTTTCAAAACTGTATCCTTTAAACTACCTACAAATGTCTTCTTCACACTGTCACAAAATAACTAGATAGTTATTCCTTCACAACCCGTTTCAGACTATCTGAATATGCATTCAAAAGTATTTTTGTATAGAAGTAAAGAAACCATCGAGGGACTTGTCTCAGGAAAACTAGGTGTTTATTATTTCGCAGTCTGTACGAGGCTGACTAAACATATAATGAGCAGGTATATATCGGTTTGTAGAGCAGCAGGAAACGGCTAAAATGAAATATCTACCAAAACAAGCACTCACAAAAGTGTATCTGGAAATGTTTGCACACAAATTGATTTATGCGGCATGAGTAGANAAACAATACTTTCAAAACTGTATCCTTTAAACTACCTACAAATGTCTTCTTCACACTGTCACAAAATAACTAGATAATTATTCCTTCACAACCCGTTTCAGACTATCTGAATATGCATTGAAAAGTATTTTTGTATAGAAGTAAAGAAACCATCGAGGGACTTGTCTCAGGAAAACTAGGTGTTTATTATTTCGCAGTCTGTACGAGGCTGACTAAACATATAACGAGCAGGTATATATCGGTTTGTAGAGCAGCAGGAAACCGCTAAAATGAAATGTCTACCAAAACAAGCACTCACAAAAGTGTATCTGGAAATGTTTGCACACAAATTGATTTATGCGGCATGAGTAGACAGGTTTGGTATGTCCAAGGAAAAGAGCGGGGATTGTGACACCACAGCACCATCTGCCAATTTGTTTTACCGGCTACCATCTTGTTTCTGGCCATTATTTTGTTTTAGCCCACCATATTGTTTCCCAATTACTCGCCTTCGCTACTGTAGCATGTGCTCCACATGCTGTAGTTCTCTCGTCGTTCACTAGGATGCACCACCGATCCCTGTAATGTTTATTGCTGCTAGAGTGTGCCACCCTATTACTCAACTTCATTGGACCCTGCCATCTTCTTAACACTTGTCCTTCATCGCCTGCTAGGGACGCTGGTGTCGCTCTAGCTCGGCCGCCATGTTAGTTCAAGAGTTGGTGGCTAGGGGCGCTGTTTATTTATATCGAATTTCAAAATTTCGTCTGGAGGAGGTAGGAATCGAACTGCCGAGCCTTGTGTTTAACATGCAGATGCCTTAGCTTACTCGGCTATCAGGACATGTGCTGTGACAATGGTTTAAAATGTCATATAAACATTGCAATATTCATATGATATACATATAACCAATTCAAATATGACATCAGAGAATATGTGTATATTTAAATAGTTATTATTTATTAGTTAATTTTACTAGGTCACATTCTAATTTTTTTATTATTATTCTTTTTTTTCTGAATTATATTCTTTGTGATATATNCTTTTTTTTCTGAATTATAATCTTTGTGATATATTATCAATAACCATTATTTATATTTAAAATATCCATGTCATTATGTAACTTTATGTATATATTTACATGTAAGATGTGTTTGAGTATTTTCGAGCATCAAATTACAATGAAGAGCCCAAAAAACTGGTACACCTTCCTAATATCCTGTAGGGTCCCCCAAGCACGCAGAAGTGCCGCAAGACGACGTGGCATAGACTCAACTAATGTTTGAAGGTATGCAGGAGGCAACTCACACCATGAATCCTGCAGGGNGCAAGACGACGTGGCATAGACTCAACTAATGTTTGAAGGTATGCAGGAGGCAACTCACACCATGAATCCTGCAGGGTAGTCCACAAATCCAATCTGCGCCAAAAACTCTTTCCCAAACGTGCAGACAGTGCAAAATACTAAGAGCAGTCAGGTCGTTTGTCCCGTTCTTTCACGATCTTTTTCCGGCCTCATCGATGTCGAACATTTGATGTTTTACCGGATTTCCGATATTCACGGTACACTCGTGAAATGGTTGCACGCGAACATCCAAACTTTATCGCTACCTTGGAGATGCTATGTCCCATCTCTCGTGCGCCGACTATAACACCACGTTCAAACTCACTTAAATCTTGATAACCTGCCATTGTAGCAGCAGTAACCGATCAAGCTGCCGACTACATCGCGTTACTCTAATTGGTTATATACCTCTGTTATTTGCATACGCACGCCTTTGCCAGTTTTTTTGGCTCTTNACATCGCGTTACTCTAATTGGTTATATACCTCTGTTATTTGCATACGCACGCCTTTGCCAGTTTTTTTGGCTCTTCAGTGTACATGTCTTACCTTTTAAAAGTGTATGATTATTTCATTACAAGGTTATACAAACCATTTGTCGCATGTAAATATTAAATATTTATTTGTATGTTCATACCTCCACATAGACCATCAAAGGTATCGGTGTGGAAAATGAAAACACGAGTGCAGAACAGTATTTAGGAACATGAACCAAGTAATTCTGAAACACTTTATGATGGTTAAAATTTCTACTCACTGTCAAACGAAGCGACAACGATGGCGATGCAATAATGTCTCACAAACACATATGTTTATTAAATTTAAAGTAAAGAAATATGATGTTGCTATATACAATAATAATGAAAGAAAATACATATTTGCAAACAAAGTCGAAGTATACGAAACTACCCTCTCACTAATTAAACACTTGATATAATATCTCTAGAATACTCGTTCAAGTTTGATTTGTTGCAGAATAAGTAGATTCGTAGTCGGTGCTGTGTAAGTCCAAAAGCTAGCACAAATACAGACAGGACCTTTCCTTGGGCAATGCTATTAGTTGCTGCTGACACATCAACTGTTTTAATAATTAGTTGTTTCTTGTGTCATGGATATACTGGAACTATTTCCATAGGATCCAAAGTGACACTTGTATAAAAAAAAATTAGTAAGTACGTTTCACAACACGAGTTTATTATTTTGCAAAATGTTGATGTTTACGTTAAGCGATTAACTGTGTACCAATTTTGCGTAAAATAAAAATCGCAAAATTTTTGTTTTACAAATTCTATTTAAATAATATAATAATACAGCTCAACAGTTATGTGCCTTTTATTTCAAATATACAATAAGCTGAAGTCTTAATATAGCATACGATATTATATATTTAAAGCTATGGGCAAATTATTAATTTATGAATAGGAATTTTTTTTCAAATCACATTACTTGGTATTTTATTTTCAATGAGCGTAGTAATGAACCGTTTGTGTGCACATGACGGCGTTACATACAAGAAGAAGAGAAGAAAGACTGCAGTATAATGCTTAAGAACCATAGGCTGCGTGCTAGGGATATCCGTGAATTGGAAGATTTGACTTGGTCAAAAAGGGGAATCTCTGAAGGCCTACCACGGAAGTAACTTCACCTGGACATAAGTTAACCACATAACGTAAAAAATTACATTTAAAAAAATTATTCACAAAATGTTTGCTCGTTATCGTAAATACTCAGTGCGTGTATTAGCGCGAAGATACTGTGGTTTCATTAAAGACGCACAGACTTGACCGCAAGACGACTGAAGACACAACTCCAGGAATATGCAGGACCTGTGACTGTTGACTACGATGACCTACAAAGGATGAATGCGTGTTAAAAAAATGTATGCATTTTTAAATTATCTTATCGGTGCTAGTACATACTTTCCAAAAATTCGCAACACGCGAGAACTAAATGTCGGTGCTGAAATGCTCTGATGTCTGTTGACAGGTCATGCACGAACCTTTGGCCAATCACTGCGAATAAAAAAGCAAATAAGTGTCGTTAATAACTTTGCATTTTAATATGTACACAATACAAAATTGATACAGCAAGAAGTTAATTTAAAATAGCGATGTGCAATAAAAATTATTGACCTCGTTGACAAAAAAAATTTAACCAGTTAATAAAAGTTTACATCAAAACATAACATATCCTTGCGAGTAAAAACTCGAAGCAAAATGGAAAGCGACTGTGATTCCTCAAACTCTCTCATCAAGCTAAAAATGGTGACGAAGCAGGAGGGTACTCGGATATGCAGACGACAAGCGCTGATATCAAAGTGAGAGATTTCAGCATGCTCCAACCTTTATGTAATGTAGTTGACCGGGGGTGGGGGGAGTATACGCGGATTGATACAAGGGAAATAGTCCCTCTAGTTACCATAGTATTTTGACTGGCCAACTTCCCCTCCTTCCCGTCTAATAAAATATTTTGTTAGAAACTATGTGAAATATATGGTAACGATTTTGATCAGGAATTTGTATTGGTTGACTTCACTCTCCCTCCCTACTTATTATCTCATAAACTATGTAGGGATAGTAGCAGTAGAAAAATACCAGGTTAATTTGGGACAACCAAATCGGTTGACATCACAGGCAGGGGTGTATCTTCGCTCTCCTTTCCAGCAACATGTAACCCTTACTATTATTAAAATAAAAAAAACTGTTTCAATAAAACTTTTCATTTATATAAAAATTTTAATATTGCCATGCTACCATGGATTATTAGTTATTATCTCAGTTATCATTTAAAAATTATCGCAAAAAGGGTCGCAGTAGATCGTAATTTCAGGTTTAAAAAGAATTGATTAATTTCGAGACATTCGCTGGCCAGGTACTGTACTGTCTTGTACGGCGTGTGGGTAGACGGGTCTTCTGTGCCTGTGCACGAGACCTCATCGCGCTGTGAAGGCGACAGTTGCTCTCGTCCGCGCGGCAGGAAAGACGGGATAAGCGTCAGTCGCGCCTCCTCTCCAGAACAAAAATATGTAAAATTATTTCAACCTGAAAAAATTTACTTAGCTTCTAAACTAGACACATTAAATAAGTAATCGTATTGGAAAACTACACATTCCATTGCATTGATAATCTTGCACAAAACTATGTAAACGAGAAGCATACGACTGCATTTTCCCCTTTTTCCCAGACTTTCAAACAAAAAAAAATTACACGATATGTGATCAGAACTATGTGTCAGTCCGTGCAGGAAAATACTGCATGTTCTAAGGAGTCAGAGGCCGAACTACTTTCGCATTCTGTTATTTTTTTAACTTATTCAAATATAACAAATACGATCGTGCTCGTAACATCTGCCGAGTTATACCGTCATCTATATTTTCGAAATATATAAGTGGCGGGAACATAAACAAATATGGCGAATAATAACTCAGATCAGATAGGCAGGCTCCTTAATATATATTACGTCTCTGAACAAAAATACAATTTCCAAACTAAGGTTGTTATAGTGCATACAGAAATACAGTAAATCCACGTATAACAAATTATTTTCAAACATTATGAAACGCAGTTCAATAACTGGTTTTTGAAAAATCGCCACATGTATTTGGCTGTGTCGTGTATCATAAGTTAACATTAATTTATTACCTACATTGAATGGTCAACTATATTTTATTTATAAATAATGTAAACAGACGTGTTATTAAGTAATACGCGCACAAAGATGTTTCGTTCTCCTTAATATTATTTGCATGAAAGTCTTTCTTTAACAAGGCTTCGGAGTTGACTTCAATGTCGGAAAGTGCACGTTATATCCACGGACAAAGATGAAGAAAGATTTACGCATGATGTAACACCTTCAAGACATAAAATTAACCCCAAAAATCCCGTAATGTTTAATCAAACAGTCTTAAAATTTAATGTATTTTACGGCCCACAAACCCCAGTTTGAATAATAAATTCACGTAGATATTTTAACAGCAGAATTGCCTGTAAAAATCTTTCTACTGCTTGACTGTACACGAAATGTTTGCGTTTCTACAGAACAACGTTTTTTGTAGTTTGTGTGCAGAATACCGTCAATTTATTATAGGGAACGCAAGCAGGGCTTCGAAATGGACTTTAATTTCAAAGCAAGCAACTGTTAACAGATCGTAATATCCACGAACAAAGATGGGGGAAATATTTACGCATCATGCAACACAACATCAGCGGAGGATTTAAGCAATCGTCTTAGGTATGAGCGAAGGGTGGTGGAGGTGGTAGTTTGTGTAACATCCGAAAATTGGGAAATACCAATTATTATACTCTTAGGCATTGTAAACAATTTTGTGGCATTTTCTGGGTTACTTATGCGTGTTATTCTGCAAATACTATCTTCGCATTAAAAAAAGTTACAGGAATATTTTGCTATTAATATTTTATCTATACATTTCAAGGTCGTCAAACGGTTGGCGATTTTTTTGGACTTTATGTGCATCCTATATAGATAAGTAAATTCCTCGAATGTCAACAATGCCATAAAATAAGATAAATAAAAAACTTAGAATCATCAAGTGTAGACCGTTAAAATTTTGTGCAAATAGGATTTCCTATGTCTGATTACAATTCCAAGCACTATCACACCACATAAAAAATCGTGTAAGAGTAGCATATACATTTCGGTTTTAAGCTGGTTATAAAAAGTAATCTTGCTATCCTGATTATATAGCTCCTTTATTTTCAGTTAAGAAGGTTTAATTATTTTTTGGCATAGAAAATATTTTTAATACTGACGATTAAAATATCAACATTAAAGCATTTTTGGACAGAAAAAATTCTTGGAAAACAGTTCTGCCCATTTTGTAGTACCTACTTGTACGATCGCTACTCTCTGCATTTTTTGAAAACCACCACAAAGTTATGAATTCATTCGAACAATTCTCTGTTGCGATTACATTACGACCTGTTATATTATATTATTATCTTGTTTCATACTGAAAATTATGTAACGTAGCCTTACACCAATTAGATTTTTTCTAACTGCTCGTCATTTTCTTGTTCCTGCTCTTCTTGTCCACATTTATTTCGTGATGATATTAATTACCCTCGTTTCCTTAAATAAATAAAAATAAAGATCGCCTCTTATGAGGCTGTTATAAACATACCCAATATAAGATACAGTCGAGTGATGTGACACACCTGTCATCTAACCACACGACCATTGGGGATGTAAAGGATAGAGTTTTTCAAAGAAATATAAACTTACCTAAGTTTAAATAAGAACATTTTTTTAATAATTTTTTTGATTCGACTTCTGAATTGTCTCATATTTAAAAGAAACATCGGGATGTTTTCCACAAAATAAGTCTTAAGTGAATCGATTTTCTTAAAAGTAAATATTTATTAACCGACCCCATGCCCTTCGTTTGCATAATAATGAGTTTTCATCAGGAAATTAATATTTATATTATTAAAATTGTGTATCAGTTATACATTAATAATTTATATGCTACTGTTGCACTACACGCTATGACACAAGAGGTTTTTTCAAAAAGTAAATTCTTAGAACCTAAATATACAAGCATAAAAAATACATCATGGTGGGAAAGACCCATCCTCAAGTGACTAGTGGCAACCTCAGGTGAGAGGAGGAATGCAGCAATCCTGTTGCATTGCTGGTGTTAAAACTATTGTAGAAACGTACATGCAGTCTCACATGCACATGCTATTTTGGTGACTTATCTGACTATACTGTCACTATTAACTTTTAGAGTTTAGCATATTCATTCAAAATTCTTAGCGGGCAGAATGGCGACGTGATAAAATTTAAAATAAGTCTATGCAAGTGCTACTGTGTTTATAATATATGTGTTCGTGTGTGCGTACTTAAATGCACATAGTGATTAGCTTCCAAATATTTATTTGCAACTGCGTAGTATTTTTACTATATACATTTTAATCCCAGAAAATACTGTGTAAAATAATTTTTTTTTGCGTTTTCTTAGGTGGTGGGGGGAGCGGTCGCCCACTCTGCTCCGCCCTTAAATCCGCCATTCAGCAAGATAAGTTTTAAATTATAAAAAAATTATGCGCTGTTAACAAGTAAATTTAGTTTCAACTTTGACGTATCCACAATGTATGGCATGCATATTTAAAAAATAATAAATTACGTTTCATAATTTGTCGCGAATGTCTCAAACTTTTTTTTTTTTTCGCGCAGACAGTGAATTTCTTGTTTTGACTCCAATGTATAAAAACAATTTTTTTCTTCAAAACGATGTTCAATTTATGTGTGCTAGTGAACACTTTAGTTTGCTTATAGGCCGGAGAAACGCAATTATATTTTAATTAAAGTTTCATTACCTTTTTCACATTAAAGGGAATATTACAGATGCCTTCAAAACTAAGCAATGCTTAATCTATTCATACTCATTGAACGAAATTGTATACATTACGCACATATAGCAAAAATTTTCGTCTGTAATGATCAATGATGTTATCTGTGGGTAAATGATTCGCAAACAGTCTTACTTGTCTAGTTCATAATTTATTAATGTAACTGATGCCGAGCTTATAGCCCACGGTGCCAACGAAACAAGTGCTGTACCGAATTTAGTACAGCAATACCTGTAATATAAAATTAAATGGGCTTGAAATAGTTAGCAAAACCATTAAAACTTCATATTATTTTTTAAAAAAATAATTAGCAAATTATGTATAAAAATATGTATGAAGAGTAGTGAGTGAAGATATTTGGACTGCTCTTAACATCGTGGTCTCGAGAGCCGGTGAGGGCGAAACTAGGTGAGCATGGAGCACCGCCGGAATGAAAGGGCGTGCTAAACAGGAGATTCCGAAGAAAACCCGCCAACCAGCATCATCGTCCGGCACCGAAATCCGGGAGCGACCCCAGAAAATATGGTCTTTTTATTCAGTTAGATAAAAATGATTCCTCACTAGAAAGTTTTTAAAAATATTTATTTATTGAAAATTTATTTTTGTCACCTACAAGATTAAGTAGAATTTAACATTGAAATATTAATATTTGTTTATATAAAGTGAAAGAAGTTTATAGGAGAGGAATCAAGTTCGTAGGATTTTATGTGTTGTCCGTTTTAATAATGAACTCTTGTTTTTTAATTACATATAATTACCAATGTTATAATGCGTGTCGTGTTATCTTTCATCTGCCAATGTAGCTAAGCTCCCCACATTCACGTCCAAAATAAGAGAAGCGTTCTTACATTTGTTTTTGTTTTTTAATGTAATGCTAAGAAAACAGTGTTCCGGGAATATCTACCTCGGGGTGGGCGTAGACGAGAACTTTGTGGGTCGTGACAAATATTTAATTACATGAACATAAGCATGGACTAAGTGTATGTTTTGTAACATAATAAAAGATAATCGGCCCTGCTGTTACTCCTACTTATTTTACCCGGAAACAAGCGCATGGCTCTACCTTAATTGCAGCATGGTTACTTGGTATTGCAGGCGAACCCTTTTAATTTACTCAAATGAAAGCAATGCGGTAATTTCATTACAGGTTTACAATGGTTCGATATCACAATAATGTGAAAAATATGTAGTGGTAATGTGCATTTTAAATACTTAGGCTGTGATAGCACATGCAGGGGTACGAAAAAAAAAGAATCTAGTTTCCAAATACATTTAGGTATTAAGTTAAGATTCTTGTAGAAACAGCTCATGGTAACCAATTGAATGAAACACCATGACAGTTACCTTAAGCTGTGGTCGCAGGATCACTATAATGAAATATTTGTAAATTGCCTGAATGAAAAATACTTAAAAAGATCTAAAAATTCAAGGAAAAATTACACAAGCCAATTGGCAAAAGAACAATACTTGTTAGCAAACCCTATAGGTAGAAATTCTTCAGGAGGTTAACACAAATGATTAAGTAACTGGAGTGATTTTTTTAAGTGCTTCAACACTAACCCTTCCATGTACGATTTCCATACTGTTAAGTATGGTTGGCATATGTGGACTACAATCGCCAGGTCAGTAACAGTGTTATTTTTATACGTGTAGCTATGGAAGGATGAAAGGAGGGCTGTGTGTAAAAATAACCTTAGCAAGGAACACAAAATGTGTGTTTATTAAATGTGGCCTGGATGTACCATGTATGGTTCCGTTTTCGTGTCTCTGCTAAGCTTGTGCAGCTCTGACTTCGGACTTAGCGATTGTATTCATAATACGTAACCGAGCGAGGTGGCGCAGTGGGTAACTTTCGGACTCGCATTCGGGAGGACCTGAGTTCCAGACCCGGTCCTGCCATCCTGATTTCAGTTTTCCCGTGGTTTCCCAAAATCACACCAGGCGGTTGCTGGGATGGTTCCCTCAATGGCCGATTACTGCTTTTCTGAGCAACTTGCTCTGACCTTGCAGTCGACGTGACGTTAAGCTCCACCTTCATAATACGTTTAAAAAAACTGGTACGCAAGCAAGTTACTGTATAAACAGACGCTCGTCATGCTATGATGACCCGCGACTGAGGTGCCTTCTGGCGCACTTACAAGCCCGTGCGAGTGGTGAGTAAGATGGAGTAGAAGAAGGTATGTACGTGCAATTAACACACAAACTCTTACGGAAAGATGGTTCGCCAGTGTATTTCAGCGAGGACTGTGACGGGCGTATGCACTATGTATGAAGCTAGGTACAGCTTCTCAAGAACGAAGTCAACACGAGGTTGAAAGATGTATTCCTTTTGCGAACATTATGTATACAGGCTCTCGCTTTTACAACAAGCTTGCTTCACGCCTGTAAGTGTCCTACACCATCACTATGAGGCTTAAATCGTTACGGTTGTAGTAATACCTACTCGTTTCTCATCGACTGTGATGTGTTAAATGTGTATCTTGTTACAAGATTTATGCATTAAAGGTAACACATTTTTGCTAAATATAATAAATTTTACATTTAGTTTGTAGGGTGATCTATAGTGATTATGTACAAAATAATTTATACATATTTATTTTTCTATTAATGTTTTATAAATAGGTTATATATACCTACAAATATATTTAAAATGTGTATAATATGATTATGTATCGACGGCGGAATCTGCGGGGTTACTAATTATATGCGAGTTCTTCTCGCACGAATATGTATGTGGAATTTCTCAGAGTGATCCCATTTTTTTAACATTTTAAATTTAATTTTTTTTTCATATTTAAAATGTGTGGAAAATTGCCTTCTGTGAGCATAAGCTGGGCTCCTTAAAAGAGCAGTACAAGAAATGTTCCTTCAATTAGATGCTTCGTTCACATTGTGTCCGTAAAGTGAATTCAAGAGGGTAAGTTCGTACAATAGATGAATGGTTTGTGAAATACTTCGCAAACAGGGAGACAAGCTTCTGGGCATCGAAGATGATGGCGAGTGTGTCGTCGATTCGAGTCCCGATCGAATGGTGCTACATTGACTATCATGATCATGCTCGCGAGTAAGCGGTGTGGATGGTGAGTTATCCAGCGTCTGTTCGTTTAGATAGAGAATTTGTCGGACATAAGCGTGCAAAACAGCATCGGTCATGCGCCATATAACGAATGGTTGCTAATCAACACGGCATGCAATGAACGTGATGAGTTATCTGCATATATAAATTAATATATAGATGACCTATAGGTTAGTGGTTATTGAACCAGAAAATCTGTAACATCTTGGCAGGAGTCAGTCGGCAGGAGTCACTCGGCAGCAGTCAGTCTGCAGGAGCCAGTCTGCAGGAGTCAGTTGGCAGGAGTCAGTCGGTAGGAGTAAAGTGTACAAATGCATGTATGCTTGAAGAAGATGCAAGCAACTGACGATGTGAAATCGAATATGTCCTTTAAGAGTACATGCCTTTCTTCAACGACTACCAATACATTATATGTTAAACAATGCTGTTACTGTGCCAAGTCATTCAGTAACAGTTGCAGTGCATGCCGACATAAGAAGAGTGACTGTTTTAAGAACGAATCCCATGCTTTTCTAAGCTGCGATAAATGTTCCAGACAGTTCACTCGGAGTGATAACATAAATAAACACATCAAGGCTTATAAATGTAGTGTTTATTCGCCCAGTAAGAAACTGCATGTCACATGCAGTTTCCTCCTGTTGATACACTACCTAAAATGGTCGCATACGACGAGGGAACGTGCATGATGAAGCATTACGACAATGGCCGCATGCATTTTATGCAAGGGGATACCATTAAGGAACACATCAAGATCTGCAAGAGATCATCTAATGGGAGGTAGCAAGTGATTACACCAATACCTCCTGCTACATCAACGGGTACTGTTTCCGCATATGATTATGACGAGACAGTTATTGCTAATGATGGAATAAGATACGTATGAGTCATTATTGAGTCGGTATGTGTGGAATGTACACTTGCAAGGCGTTCGCATGAAGTCGACGAACTTCAAAATTAATGGTTGTCAGTTCTAAAACCTGATTATGTACATGTGACTCCTACAAATAAAAGTAAACTTGACATTGGGGATGAAACAGGAGGCGAAGACAGCATTGATGATAATGACTATGGAGACAGTGTTGATGAAGAATCTGATGAGAAGGATGGTAATTCCCTCGATATTCCCACACATTTCACCTAAGAGTTTCCTTCTACAAGTGATGCGAAGAAGGCAGACAGCGTCAAGAACGCTCGTTACATATTTCTCGAAGACCCCAATAAACTTCTTGATAGACTCAGATATTTGATTCAAATGCAAAAACGCGGGGATCTCTCACATGTTGTTGAGGTGTCTTCAAAAATCAATGAACTGAAGGATCAGAGTTATATCATGTGAGTCTATGTGGCTACTACTATCCATGAATTGCAAACAACAGGGAAATGAAAAGATCGAATGTACAAAATAATTAGAATCATAGAATGTATAGAACAGGTAAATAACTTAAATTTATATATACCTAATAATGTTTGTTTAATTACTTATACAATCTGAGCTGCTTCAAAGGTGTATACAATCGATTTCGAGAGTCTGTTTAAAATAAAATTTGTGCGAGCGTGTGTAGGAGGAAGAATATGGTAGGATCTGTATTATTATGTAATATTAGAGTCGATTAAAATCCTTTGAGCTATATACGATGAACGAAGGAACCGAGAAATGTTTTTGATGCGATTTTTTAGGCCAGTCATTCGTGTGGGAATAAAGGGGCATACAGGTTCGTTGTAGCTATTAAACAAACCTTGTGTTTGGTATCGACCAGCATGAGAAGTGCGGTAATAATTTTGTGTTAATCAGCCTCTAATATTTACATTAGTATGAAAACTTTCAATATTTCTCGCTAGTTAAACTCTCCTTGCATAACACTTTTGAGTGTTTATCAGTTTTGAATATACTTTGCTCTATATATGTATATATTTATTTATGGTGCATGGGTATTTTAAGAAATATATGTTTGTATACATATATACTTTTTCGTATACATGAAGTCGACATATCAGAGTCTATTAATATTTTGAAGGGACCAGCATTATCTTCTGTGTGGATAAACATTGAATGCCCACAGGTTTGAACTGCTGCTGGTGTAGTTACCGTAGGATGAGTTACTACTAGCGTAACTGCTGCTGGACAACATATGCTGTGGTTTTTAGCTCATGGTGCATGAACAAACATATCTGCATTATTTATAAAGTCTAGCAAAAAAGGATATTAATATTTTTGGGGAAAATATAGTTTCTCGGAGCAGTTTTCGCTTATATACGGAGCACAAAATTAATGAGCATGGTGTATCCATTATCGGTAAACGACCAAGCATATCTTTATTACTACTTCTATAATGTTGTTTACAATCGCATTATTATCTGTAATTGATGTCCTTGGGGTCACCGGTCATCGCATAAGATAGCGCTAGCTTCGGAGCACAGAGATAAACAGCGCAATTACTATCTTCGCACACGAAGCTCTATACTACCCCGGAGGTTTCATATGGGGAAAATGCATTCCACTGTAGACGGAAATGTACGTTCTCACTAAAAATGTCAAAGTATATCGAGCTGTTAATATCAGTACCTTTGTTTTTAAAAGTAATACCATGCTGCACACGATGTAAGCCTTCATGCACCTAGTCGTAGCAAGTGCTGGGGTTGTACATTTTACATGGTGCCGACTCGGTGCAAGTAGGATCAGGCAACGTAAACACTTCTTAAACTTCCTCGCAGTCTTCAGAAAATGTTTCGTCACCATCGTATCCAGGGTCCATTGTGGCTGGACTGGCTGACTACTGGACTGGTTGACTGTTTCTGACTGCAGATTAGGCATAAGTGGGCTAGTTGCAGACTGGCACACAAATGGATGTTGCCATGGAGAAAATTGGATGACTCAGTACGAGGAGGACTGGTATACTTCGCAGGTAAGTGGGGTGCACATTGTCTCCCAAGTTGTTCTGCTATGGTTCAAAATGGCAGTGTGACATTCACCATTGCAATGCTCGGACCACCAAGTAATCTTGTATCTCTTTGGTCTTCTGAGTTGATACACAATTTTGCTATGACTACAATATGTATGTAGGCATTCTTATTTTGCTTGACTTATTGGCTCACTAGTACTGCAGGGCTGCTTCGAGTCTGGCCTGAGGCGGTTTATTGGGCAAGTAATAAAGCAGCATGGCACTGAAACCAAGCTGAAAAAAAAACATTTTCTGCATTCATGCTGACCCAGTGCTCCAGTCCATCGCAGCTTTCTATTCGCTTTGGCTTACCAGGTATCCAGAAGTAACTCCTGCTGACTAGTTCTATTTTCCATCTTTAGTTCACTCCAGTTACCTGACACCAAGCCGGCGCAAGCCTGTGGTAATGCTAACACAGCTCTTCGCACATGCAAGCTGACTAATGGTATCTGATACCATGTAGATTGTGAAAAAAATGTGGAACCATGTACGTGTGCAAACTCCAGTTACATGACATTGTCCAGGTGCAGGCCTGTGAAAATGCTAACACTGTTCTCACCATGCAAGCACAGATTTTTTTTTTTATAAATTTGACACAGTCAACTGCCCTGCCTGCCCATGCATGCCCGCCAACTCAACTCCAGTAATCAAAATGGTAGACACATTTTATTCAGAAAGTAATTTTTTCCATAATTTATGTCCTTATTGTAATAGTTAATTTTTTTAAATGAAAAACCAAATATTTATTAAGTTTTTTCAAAACTACACTTTATATTACTTTTTTTTAAATTGATGGTGTACATGAGAAACAATAAAATAAGAGGCAAAATTGTTTTTAAATTGTACACATACTTTACTCACCAAATTATTTTATAATTTGTTCACGTACATGTTAAGCAACATTGGTTTACATTGACAAGAAGAAGTTTTTTAAAGTCCTTTTTTCTGCATTTATGTTGCGAAATATTTCTGCATTATTCATAAGTTTATAAACAAGATAATTTATAAGAAACAACGATTTTTTAATGAAAAATGCCCTGCCTTTTTTGCTTACATACACTGACACTCACCATGTGCCTAAAAATTTAATTAGCAATTATACATTTTTTGACACTATGTTGCTCTGCTCGAAATACGCTTTATTTATATTGTTTGTTATTATCCACTGTCCTTCCCTATCCTCATCCGGTGAGCTGGTATTAACCTCGCACAGCAGGCTGTGACAAGTCGTGGTTCGCTCGACGTACATAATCGGGTCAGCTTCTTCATCCGATAGGAGTCTATGCGGCTCGCCATCGCATTCTTCACTGAAGTTAAGCACTGTTTCCTGCCCCCCCCCCCNATTTCGTAGTCCCTATGCTGGATGCCTTCTTTAGCGATGATTGTTTCCCCCTTATTCAGCTCCAACAGTTCGTTGGTGCTGCATAGTATGGTTATACCCAGCATCATGTTGTACAATGCGCATTTTTTACCATCGCACTGGATTCTGTCCATAAAATACACTTTTGACTTGCCTTCGGCGTTCAAGATACTCGGGTTGTACGCAGACACCAGTGTGCAGTAGAGTCGGGAATGATCCACACCATCGCAGTGTTCTATGTTTTTCACAGCACCATCATATCGTGTGTCGCCTAGCCAGTACTCCACTCGCTGGAACCCGGGGATGGTGTTGCGATAACACTTCTCCATACCTGACGCGAAGGAACTGGTGTGCATCACCTCGTGCATCGAAGATCGTAGCTGTGTGATGGGAATAGCTGTGGTGGGCGTCAACCAATTGCTGCTGGTGGCGGTAGTGGTCTGCGTGGAGCCCTCGTATGCTGGAAGTCATTCGTCGCATGTCGTTGAGGTGATGGTGGTACTGGGTCGGAGACCTGATGTGATCAGCTGCATGCGGTAG
>NQII01000564.1:763355-790105 GCA_002778355.1 Clitarchus hookeri | reverse complement strand
TTTTTTTTTTTTTTTTTTTTTTACATTTTTAGTGTTATAAGGTTAGTAATTTTGTTTTATTTAGTACTATTTTTAAAATGTTTAACCGTTAGCAGAAGGACTTAAACTGGAAGTAACCAGGCACAAAACAATCAGTAATTATTTTATATACTTTGAAATTCAAAGATCATTGTTGTATAATTTATAGGGTAAAAAGTAGAGAATAATCCTTAAATAATTGCATTTTAAATAAATAAGGTTTAATTTAATGACTTTCNTTGTTGTATAATTTATAGGGTAAAAAGTAGAGAATAATCCTTAAATAATTGCATTTTAAATAAATAAGGTTTAATTTAATGACTTTTTGTTTTGTACAACAGCAACAACTACAAACCCATATCATAAACACTCTAGAATGTCAGTTCAATAAAGAAACAACTCAAAAAACCATTAAACAATAAGTATAAAATATTTACAAAAAGTTACAGACATCAATTTACCATCTAAAAGAAAACCAGAAATACTGAAGCAAATTGTGCCGGAAGCTATACGTTATAATAGCGCGCACAAAAATTTCAAACCCAATTATCTCAAAACCACTTTTTTTTTTTAGTTGTTGCTGTCTTGAACTAGGCCATCAATATGTCCACAGCCTCTGTCTGTGCTTTAGCTTACATCACGTGCCTCACCGACTGTGCACTAATCTTTGACACTTCAAAACTCCTTATACAGTAGAAAATGACAACATTCGTACGCCAACACATTTTTATGTAAAATAAAACATTTTTAAAGCAAATTTAACTAATGACAATATTTTTGTTTACAAGTCTTACAATGTAAACAAACTCCTCTCATACCTGAACGTACATATTTATGAAGCATGCTAAAAACCTTTTAAAAATAACATAAATTAACAGTTCACCTAAATAAATAAACATTCTGAACTACTACAGCGGCTCCGAAGTAAAGAGGTTACAAGTCAATCCTTTACAAATACTCTGGACAAATCACTTTACAATGCAACGATAAACAACTTTCTTTGTAGATTAAATACATAATTTATTCAAAAGGACTGAAAATAAATTACCTATGGATTTGTTACAAAATTTACATGCAGCATAATTCAGGGTTGCCATGGGGGAGATCCAGACCCACTAGCCACCCCCTCCCTTCCCGCCATGTGCACATCCCTAGTCTCTTATATGCAAGGGAAATTTACATTTTCCACTTGAGTAGATGCTGCTAAGATGCAGCACATTCTGACGAAACAGACCCAGGTTCACAAAATCAGTTGTCTACTGGCAACATAACTTAAAAAATGGTCCCACGTGGAAATTTCCTATGTTGTTCATTTTTTTATGGGCTAAACATGTGTATCCCATTGAAATCCACAGGCAATTAACAAGGCATTTATGATGAGCGAGTAATACATGAGTGAGAGAATGGTGCAGANTCCCATTGAAATCCACAGGCAATTAACAAGGCATTTATGATGAGCGAGTAATACATGAGTGAGAGAATGGTGCAGAAAGTTTGCCTGCAGAAGAATGAGCATCGCAGTAGTAGACCAGCCACAGCAACCACTGGCATCAATACAACTAGGACATGAACTAATTAGGAGGGTCAATGTCAAACAATACGAGTCACTGTTAGCAATATAAACATTTCCTATACAGCATTGATCTCTACAAACATAATTCATCTCCTATCAAAAAGTATGTGCACATGGGTGCCAAGATGTTTAACACATCAACACAAAGACCTAACTTTTTCCATTTCACTAACACATCTGCAGCACTTCGATGAAGAAGGAAAATTCTACCGGAATACCATCGTAATTGGTGATGAAACAAGGGCGCACCATCACTTGCCTGAAAACAAATGGTCTCCCATGGAATTTCAAGCATGTGCCATCACCACAAAAAAAAAAAAGTCAAAGCAACACTCTTCGCCGACAAGGTTGTGGCCACTCCATTTTGGGATACACATGGTCTGCTTTGTCTTGAGTTTCTATGGTGTAGAGAAACCACAGGCGACAGTTACTGTGCAACATCACAATAATAAACAAGGATGACAGTTTGCACAAATAGGTTTGGTCATCTAATCCCGAGGTGTTATGCATCTCACAATAATGCCAGATCTCACACTGCAGGGATAACACAAGAACTGTAGCAGTCCATTCAATGGAGCATTACAAAGCGTTCTCTTTGCAGTTTGGATGTCCCTCCCCGTCCCATACAGACTACATCCAATTTGCATTTGTTTGGACCACTAAGATATGTACTTCTTGGTGGGAGGCAAATTATGGAATAACGCAGTGTTCAGGATACTGTTTGAGATTCGTTTCAACAGCAAGATCCCGAATTCCACAGAGGAAAAATCTTCAAAACTTGTGCCAATCTGGGATTGATGCATTAATTGCATAACTATGAACGAGAAGGAAAGAAGAAATAAGTTTGCTGTTTAACACTGTACGTAAAATATCAAAAATTACAACCAAAGGGTAGGTCTAATCTCTTATGTGGCATTAGAGAATTCATAATAATGAAATAAAATGAAGGGTAGTGAAAGATATAAATATATCAAATGACACAAAAAAATAAAAAGAATGTTTAGAAACTCCATTAACACGTATACGTGGGAATACTGTTCACCTCATACTGCCTCCACAAATTGTAGAAACAAAACCAAGCTAGCTCTAGAAAACTAAACACAAATCTGTGCCATTCTGCTTCCCGGAGCACGAGAAAAGCAGGCACAGAGGGCACATTTTTACCTGTTTCATTGTGAATGGCAGGTACGTGGGTAAAATGTAGACCTCTGCACCCTCTTTGCATATGTAGAAAGCAGAGTGACACAGATTTGAGATAAATCAGTTTTCTGGTGCTAGATGTTTTGGTACAATTTGGGAAGGGATTATATACAAGAAGAGTGTGGCAAACAGTATTTATATATNTCTGGTGCTAGATGTTTTGGTACAATTTGGGAAGGGATTATATACAAGAAGAGTGTGGCAAACAGTATTTATATATCGTATGTAGTATACTTGTGGATGGGGTTTGCACAAATTTACTGTAATGATTACATTCAATATTTTTCTACACCTTCCACTTTTGTATTTAATTTGTTATTATGAACACTAATGTCACATTTGACATTTCAAAACTTTGCTGATAACCTGCAACAAAACAGGGAACCTTGCTTACTGATCAACCCTACTAATTAAGGGTAATTATCCAGTTTANTCTGGTGCTAGATGTTTTGGTACAATTTGGGAAGGGATTATATACAAGAAGAGTGTGGCAAACAGTATTTATATATTGTATGTAGTATACTTGTGGATGGGGTTTGCACAAATTTACTGTAATGATTACATTCAATATTTTTCTACACCTTCCACTTTTGTATTTAATTTGTTATTATGAACACTAATGTCACATTTGACATTTCAAAACTTAGCTGATAACCTGCAACAAAACAGGGAACCTTGCTTACTGATCAACCCTACTAATTAAGGGTAATTATCCAGTTTAGTGACTTTTCTGAAGGAAAAATCCTAGATAGCATTAATGGATTCTGCACAGCTTACCTTGTTAATATTCAGGAGGGCATAATGTTAAAATAAGTAGAACGTATTAAATAAAATAGTTAAAAGTAAGAGCAGTTCGCCACTTTGTTTACGTAGGTCGCCATGATTTTTGGTGAAGTAATGCATTAGTAACGTGAACAAATGTGCATAGTGCAGTCACCTTATTGGCTGTGATCTGTAGAAGTCATCGTCACGGAATTTTATGTGGAAGTTGAGATGCCATTAGTTGCATTTGAGACGCGAGACAGTGCAGTTGTGTAGTTGCGGGCATGAGTTGTGATGTCCGAATCCGACCGTGCGAAGGCTTGTGATTTAAGAATGGAGGGCGCACGAAAGAGTACTTCTGTGCATAATATTCACCTATGTGGTGGGTGTTACTTGTATGTTTTAGAAGATCATAGTGTTTTGTCGATTGAGGTAAGATGCATGGCAGTTGAATGGGTCGAGGGCAATGGAATTGTACCCGCCCCTACCTAGTTGAGTTAATTCATAGACTTCCGGTGAGTTTAAATGTTACTTTAAAACACTAAAATTCTAGATTAGACTAAAATCTTAGGTTAGATTAACATTCTAAAATCCTAGGTTAGTTAAATACCCTAAAACCCTAGGTTAGATTAAAACCCTACANCGGAATTTTATGTGGAAGTTGAGATGCCATTAGTTGCATTTGAGACGCGAGACAGTGCAGTTGTGTAGTTGCGGGCGTGAGTTGTGACGTCCGAATCCGACCGTGCGAAGGCTTGTGATTTAAGAATGGAGGGCGCACGAAAGAGTACTTCTGTGCATAATATTCACCTATGTGGTGGGTGTTACTTGTATGTTTTAGAAGATCATAGTGTTTTGTCGATTGAGGTAAGATGCATGGCAGTTGAATGGGTCGAGGGCAATGGAATTGTACCCGCCCCCTACCTAGTTGAGTTAATTCATAGACTTCCGGTGAGTTTAAATGTTACTTTAAAACACTAAAATTCTAGATGACTAAAATATTAGGTTAGATTAACATTCTAAAATCCTAGGTTAGTTAAATACCCTAAAACCCTAGGTTAGAGTAAAACCCTACAATCCTAGGTTAAAAAATGTAAAATAGTGATTCACTCATCGCTGGGTTAGGTTCTAGGTTAGGTGGGCACATATTATGAAATTAGTCATACGTTGATGCCCATAGTATATTCGTGTTCTGCGTAATTAGTAAAGTGGAAATATACTACTTTTCGGGTTTTTTATATTTTTTTTTTTACAGAAAAGCCGCTACTCTGGATAATTACCTGAAAAAGTTTTAGTACTATTTGCATATCCGGAACATACCTGTTCATCGCGTCGTTTGAGTCGAATATATAATGTGTAACTATACGTAGCACAAACAAATACAATTCCACACCTTATAACATGAACTACTTAAGCATTGTTAAACATCAACATGCCGTAATCTAAACACGGGTTTGTAAAGAATGCACTATATCTATTAAAGAAAATATGCTAATAAACTACTTAAGCAGAAACATGTTAAATATCGCTCTTGCAGAATACACACCTAACAATAACGGATTTCGTAGAACGCGATGAAATAAATTCAAATTGTTCCCGCAATAACGCGTGCACGTTCTGCATTTTTTATATTTCTGAGCTATGTTCCTAAATACTAAACAAGGCAAACATTTCCTAAGGGAAATTTGTTCATGGACAATTTTACAAAACTAGGAACAAAATAGAACACAATAAAAATTTATTAAATTAACGTATTTTAATGATTTGAAACGTTATAGTCNCAAAACTAGGAACAAAATAGAACACAATAAAAATTTATTAAATTAACGTATTTTAATGATTTGAAACGTTATAGTCATGGCCATTTTGTATTTAAAGCAATCGAAAGACTAAAATAACTTCAAAGGTTTTCGTAACATTAACGTGGTCCGCTAAGGCAATGGACTCCTGCCCGTGTCGAGCCGCACCAACGCGTCGGTGCAAGGTCAAATAAACACGGAACAAGAGCAGAGTGTGTGTCAGTGCATGGTTCCTTTCGCTCGCGGGATAAACGGATTTTGTGACACGTGTAACCATAACAATCAAAGTATCCTATTAAANGCATGGTTCCTTTCGCTCGCGGGATAAACGGATTTTGTGACACGTGTAACCATAACAATCAAAGTATCCTATTAAACTTACAAGAAGTAGTTCTAAATTGCTGCAATCATTTAAATGTTTTGCCTATGGCACAGTGATCGTAATTATTTGTGAAAGGGGAAATGTTATCACAAAGAAAACAGCAAGAACACATGAGAAATTAGCTGCACTCAAATAACATGTGTTTTAAGTAAAACTCTTTGCGCCTGTAATTGGCACACTGCATAAATAGGATGGTAATTTTAATGTTTTTATTTTAATAATCACATGTGTAGGATCTCATATAAGAACATTCCAGAAAATTTAGCAAAAAATAACGAAACCGTAACTGCAGTTCCAGCCATTTCCCCCAAATCTGGGAAAACAATTACAAAATTAATTTTATGTATAATAAAATGTTTTATTTAAAGGGGACGTGGACCACTCCTGCATTGTCTGGCACGGCCATTGTCATCAGTCATCGGCCCACAGTCACTGCACCAGTGCGGCGTGCGAAACACGCCAAGTTCATTGACCTTATTAATTTCTGCTCTGTGCTACGAGTGTGATTGTACCTAATGACTTTGACCTCTTTAAAAACAGTGAAATGAATTCTTATGTATTTCTTGATAGAGAACCAACTCCATATAAGTGTTTCGGGACATGGCCCACTGCAGGTAAACTTTCAGTTATTCACTTATCATGCTTAAAGTGTGTTATGCACTGCAGGAGTGTAAGGTGTTTTTCTAACAACCCTGCTCAACTGTGATTTGTATTTAGTGACAATGTGGAGGGCGGTCGTCATTTATTCGATAGCCACACTCCTTTTTCAAGAAACACTCGTTCTCATTCGAGTTAGCCTGGCAGACGAGTTAGTGCTCATCACCTTGCTTTCGTAAGTATTTTGTGCCAGGGAAGTGTTCTGCTTGAATTAACAGACTTTGAACGTGGAATGGTAGTTGGAGCTAGATGTATGGGACATTCCATTTCGGAAATGGTTAGGNATGGCCCACTGCAGGTAAACTTTCAGTTATTCACTTATCATGCTTAAAGTGTGTTATGCACTGCAGGAGTGTAAGGGGTTTTTCTAACAACCCTGCTCAACTGTGATGTGTATTTAGTGACAATGTGGAGGGAGGTCGTCATTTATTCGATAGCCACACTCCTTTTTCAAGAAACACTCGTTCTCATTCGAGTTAGCCTGGCAGACGAGTTAGTGCTCATCACCTTGCTTTCGGAAGTATTTTGTGCCAGGGAAGTGTTCTGCTTGGGTTGGACAATGCGAATTTATCCGCAACATTATCTCTATCTGTGCTACAACATCCCTATACATGACCCAAGCCACATAACACTATATATTTTCTTGAATCAATTTTTCAACTAGCACTCCATATTACTGAAAGAGTAGAAATATAAAATATAATGTCGTAGTACAATAATGTATGTGCATTTAAACTACCAAAATAATTGTGTATATATATATATATATATATATATATACACACAATTATTTTTGTTGCTTAAATGCACATGCATTATTGTATTATGACACTATATATATATATATATACATATACACACACACACACACTAAGGTGACAAAAGTCATGGGATAGCAATACGCAAATATACAGATGGCAGTAGTATCGCGTACAAAATGTATAAATGGGCAGTGCTTTGGTTGGGCTTTCATTTGTAGTCAAGTGATTCATGTGAAAAGGTTTCTGACGTGATTATGGCCACACGACTGGAATTAACAGACTTTGAACGTGGAATGGTAGTTGGAGCTAGATGTATGGGACATTCCATTTCGGAAATGGTTAGGCAATTCAATATTCCGAGATCCACAGTGTCAAGAGTGTGCCAAGAATACCTAATTTCAGGCATAACCTCCCACCATGGACAACACAGTAGCCGACCGCCTGCAATTAATGACCGAGACCAACGATGTGTGCACAGAATTGTCAGTGCTAACAGACAAGCCACACTGTGTGAAATAACCGTAGGAATCAATGTGGGATGTACGACGGGCGTGTCCGTTAGGACAGTGACGCGAACTTTGGCTGTACTGGGCTATGCCAGCAGAAGATCGACTCGAGTGCCTTTACTAATGGCACGACATCGCCTGCAGCGAGGCTCCTGGGCTCATGACCATATCGGTTGGACCCTAGACGACTGGAAAACCGTGGCTTGGTCAGATGAGTCCCGATTTCAGTTGGTAAGAGCTGATGGTAGGGTTCGAGTGTGGTGCAGACCCCACGAATCCATGGACCCAAGTTGTCAACAAGGAACTGTGCAAGCTGGTGGTGGCTCCATAATTGTGTGGGCTGTTTTGACATGGAATGGACTGGGTCCTCTGGTACAACTGAACCGATCATTGACTGAAAAGGGTTATGTTCAGCTACTTGGAGACCACTTGCAGCCATTCGTGGACTTCGTGTACCCAAACAACGATGAACTTTTTATGGATGACAATGTGCCATGTCACCGGACCACAACTGTTCGCGATTGGTTTGAAGAACATTCTGGACAATTCCAGAGAATGATTTGGNTGTGCCATGTCACCGGACCACAACTGTTCGCGATTGGTTTGAAGAACATTCTGGACAATTCCAGAGAATGATTTGGTCACCAAGATCGCCCGACATGAATCCCATCGAACATTTATGGGACATTGTCGAGAGGTCAGTTCGTGCACAGAATCCTGCACCGGCAACACATTAGCAATTATGGACGTCGATAGAGGCAGCATGGCTCGATATTTCTGCCGGGGACTTCCAACGACTTGTTGAGTCCATGCCACATCGAGTTGCTGCACTTCGCCAGGCAAAAAGAGGTCCGACACGATATTAGGAGGTATCCCATGACCTTCGTCGCCACAGTGTATATGTAAATATTGGCTACACTACTCCACAGATGCTTTGCAACCTTCCATTCATTTGTCAATGTTATCACATGTTTATCTTGTGATTTCCGNCCTTCCATTCATTTGTCAATGTTATCACATGTTTATCTTGTGATTTCCGTGTTTCTTTACTATGTTGAATGCATATGTAATTTAATTCTTTTATAAAGAATAAAATCACGTTCAACAATCCCACACACACACACATATATATTTTTTTTTTTACAAAAATNACTATGTTGAATGCATATGTAATTTAATTCTTTTATAAAGAATAAAATCACGTTCAACAATCCCACACACACACACACACACACATATATAAATTTTTTTTTAGAATTATTTTTCTCTAGTGTACAGTTTGTAAATGTTTGAAAAAAGTTACTAAACATAGTAATAATTCTTTAGACAGAAGTATTTGTAAACAATTTCCAGGGGCCTCATTAATATTTATTTTACAGTTTACTTTTTCGCACATAATGTCCAGAGAACTTGCATTTTTTTTATCGGAGAGTTTGTTGCAGCATACTAAGACGATATTGTAATTGGGACAAAATCTTGGGAATACTGTATCAATCACCTAGGGGCTGGTACTAGCATGTATGTCTATTCCCCAATTATTGTGTAACTGGCCAAATACAACGTAGGATATAGCACTGTAGACATCCTGGGACATGTAGTGTGTGCAGGGGGAAATTATGCATACAGGCACATTTACATAAGATAGCCGAGGCAGAACCTTCGACCACCTATTAACAACTACAGAAGTTTATAGGATGAGCGAATTGGCTATGCAATTACATCCCCAGGTTTGCCTAAAATGCAGCTCCAGTGATGGAGTGTTATCGCCCAGGTACAAATACAAATGGAACGAGTGTGTCCAACAAGCATTAGAAATGGCAAAAAAACAGTTTAAAAATTGTTACAGATGTTCCAGATGGACACCAACCTAGTAGGTGTGGGAGCGGTTATTTTCCAGCTGTAAGACTACATGAGCAAGCTGATCATGTGTTATGGCAGTGCGAAGTTCGGATACAAAGAACAAAACTATCACTCTAACGAACATGAATGCATAGGCATTGTGTGGGCTTTAAATTGATACCAGCAGCATCTAGAGAGAAGGAAATTTACACTAGGCACTGACAATAAATTACATGTTTGGACAGCATGCAGGGCTGCAGGGGAAAACTTGTCAGATGGGCACACCTACTACAACCATTTGACTTTATGATATAACATGTACATGGGCGAGAAACTGAGCTTCCTGAGATGCCATCACATGACCTGGATGAGAGAGAAAAGTACATGCATGGACCATGTGTGCATGATCATGGGTAAACCTGAAGACGTACTCCCATGCTTCTGATGGTACATACATTCCAGTGTCTGTGCTGCACCCTCATAAAGCCCTTTTATTCTTTTTGTATGTACAATTACATAATTTGGCTACGAAGTACATTTGAATTACTACATTTTTCAAGCATGTGAGGTGGCCTGAAAAGCCTCACTATTGTAACCTGTGATTAGAGAGGGCCAATGCCCTAGGGGCATAGGTGTGAAAATAGAGTAACCTTTGCCATCATCACTAGCTTCAGCCAGCTGATGCTTCAGGGAAGACATATGGGCGAACGGCACACACCCATCTGCACCTCATGTTCTGCAGTTAACAGCACCCTTAAAACTCTTCCTACAAGATTCCAAATTGGTTCCATACCAACAATGACCCACCTTTTTCCCCCTCTTGAAGCCTCAATCAACATCAATCCACAACCCCCATGGCTACCAGTTCCAGTTTCGTGATACAATGTTTGGCCTAATGTGCACCATCAACATTCAAATACATCATGGGTTTTATGCTGGACGTCCTAATTGGAGATCTTGTGATGGCATACCTGGACGATATTATTGTGGGTTCTAGAGCTGGGAGGAACACAACCATGGCTAGGAGGGCTGCAACTGTGTTGCAATTGAAGGGTGCAGAGTAACCACAAACAACTGTGCTGTGGTAATGTAGGGAATTTGGGAGGCCTGAAACAACCCCAGTTTACGGCACTAAGTCGGCAGCATCATGACATAACAGGGGAGGCAGCTATGTTGGACTGTCAGCAGCATAATTCATGCTATACCGACTTACTGCATTGGTCTGGTCAACTCATCACCACCAGCATTTACACAGGCTAACTGGCGCCCCTTAACAACACCCTGTTTCCAAAATACCTTCCGGCAACACAAATTGACATCACATCATTTACCTGATGACCCCACTCATATCTGAAAGTTGTTTCATGACGATTGTCAATAAATGACTATAAATAGAAGAGCTTTATTGTGGTTTTTAGTAGTGAATATTTTATAGTGTACAAAGATTCTGGTCTTGTAAATTATAATCATGGTAACTGGTCTGCAAGCTGTAATTTAAAAGGCGGGTCTTCTCTAATAATTCATGCCTAATATTGTATTATACTTTTTTTTTTATTGCCAGAACCAAGTGACCATCGCACTCAATAACTTCACAAGGCAATTCTGGAGGATGTAATTTTTTTCGGGGTGGTAATATGCCAAAATATTGCATCTGCTGTCAGGATGGACAACAATTGAAATACACTTCGGGGATGCCATACTGCGACACTCTGCTGTTTTATAGATGTAGATATATATACACACACAATTATTTTTACAATAATGTATGTGCATTTAAGCTACAAAAATTATTACTAAGCATATTTGGTAAACCCAAATACAATTGAAATAAACAATAATACAAATTTAAGTCTTGTATCATATTTATTTACATTACACAAGTGCTTGTTTTACCAAAATATTAATACAGCAAAAATGTTTACATTTCATTGTTATGCACTGCATATTTACAGTCTCTTAACCACAAAAATTCACCAAGTATAAATATTAAATTTATAATTAAATGAACGAAGTTGTTGACTGTCAATATAAAATTTCACATTTTGTTATAAAAAAAAGAATATTTTATAATTGGAATTATATTTTTGAATATTTATTTTTAAGTATAACCACTTTATTATTGACCACTTCATCATTTAAGCAGCAGTAATTTAGTGCCCTTTTACATTTTACTAAAATGAAGACATACATTCGATCAAATTATCGTCTTGTGTCGTCCTCAAGCATTTCAGTTCCTTTTCGATGGGACAACAAAGGCAACAATGAAGCAGCACTCCAGGTCATCGTTCCAGAGCTTCCATTTGACATCGTACTGCCTCTATAAACAAAATAATTTTATAACTTAACAACGCCAAATTTACTGGAACATTTCAGGTTATGCTATTTATTGAATAGAGTGAACACAACTTTTCCTCAAAATTGATCCCAATAATAAATTTCAATATTTCACAAAAATGTAAAAACTCGATACTTTTTTGATGCATGCCGCATTGTTAGAAACACCACTGATACCCCCCCCCCAATCTTACCCCCCGCTAGTGCCCTCAGTAGACACGTGTCGTGGGACACGTGCTGCTAGGCCAGGTCGGTCCGAGAGGGCGGACAAGTAATTAACATGTGCCAAGGTTATGCCGAGTTACACCAGCAAATCGCCGATGCACCAAGGAACACGTGAGAACAAGGACACGTGCAGAGGTGAGATACACAAGAAAAGGGCTTGGCAGTTGTGCCGCGGGTCCCCTCCCTCTCCTAGCAAAACGCGAGAGAACATGGACACGTGAATGCCGAGGTAAGCTCTAGTTTCGCCGACACAATGCTAGTTAGCCACGGGAGAAGGGCTGGCCATGTTTGGAAGTATGGCCGCTGGCCACCTCCTTCCCCCCCCCCACCACCGAATAAGACACGTGAGAATCTGGGGTATCGCCGCGGGAGGGGAGTTAAGGGCCCTGGCACGTGGAAGATGTAGTTAGTTGTTCAGTGTCCGCCGAGGAGACCTGTGGAAAAACGCTGATGGAGTTGCGGGAATCGGACCCCGGTAGGATCAGTCGTATCACCACGTCGGGACGCGAAGTTGGAGTAGTCGTATCGTGGAGGCGTCGAGGAGAGAACCCGGAACAGCCAGTCGTGGGGAGCCGTCAACGAGAACAAGCCATCCGAGGGCCTGTGAAAGACCGTCCAACTTACTAGACCTCAAAGACCTCAACCTACCACCGGATCACCCAGAACTTCCAATACAGCTAAGTATCAGTATCCGCCGCTTAATGAACATTTCCGCGGCGCCTAGTGTTCCCCCAAGACGTCAGAAGCAGTTAGCACTAGTAATTAATCTGCCCTTAAGGCTCCCAACTCGCAAGGTACCGTCTCGGAGTTACATGTAAAAGCGTGTTCTTGTAAACCAAATATATCGTGAACTGAAACACTGAGAGACCATTATTGTTTACCATATTGAAAATTCAAGGCACCCATAGTCTGTGCCTGGTAAAGGTAGCTCGTTCCCTACAAACCACCCTGTATACCACAGGTGGCGAGTAGCGTCAGTATCATAAAAAGTGTGGCTTTGTTCCATTTGAAAAAGTTTAACTTATTTTAAGAAATACACATTATAATAATTATAAAAATCTGCGTCTGGGCTGCAATTATGAGCCCTTGTCCAAATTTCACTTCTGTGAAACTAACACATCAATAGCACCTTCAATTTCAGATATATTTGCGATGCAAGTTTTGGGTGATTCATTCGGTATATATGATGTATTATATATACATACACATGGCATTTCCAACAACTTGTCATGACCTTTGCCATAAAAATTACACAAACTCTTGAACTTCGTCTTAAAAACTATGGCCTTGATAATCTAATTATGACTACATTTTAAAAAGTTAAATAAAAAAATTAGAATACAAGAAATGGTTATAAAAATTAAAGTTCAATAACATTCTAAAATATTAATAGTAAAATTTAAAACAAATAGTTTCAAAATTTAACATATTAAAAAATAAACCCTTCACAAGGCCTTGTTTTGTTACTAAATAAGACTATTAAGAACAAGTCTATGATGGTCAATCAGAACTCTTATTGACCATCATACATAGAAAGTATACAGGTCGGTATTGGTTTACTGAGCATGCCAACATCGAGAAGCGAGGAGGGAGAGTTAGCGTAAAGCACTACCCAACCTTGAGTATGAATGCTCGAGTACAAAACAAGTACACAGTACGGCTAACATTCATTACGTACTGCAATTTACAAACGTCCTACAACTTTCCTGATTTCTGAGTAATGTCACATAAGCAGTACAGTTTTATAACAGTCTATATTAAGGTGGTTTTCCATAAGTTGAAAACAATTCTTCGCAACGCCAATGGAAGTTCGTTCATGACCAACGAACGTTCTCACATCGCCAATGGAAGTTCGTTCATGACCAACGAACGTTCTCACATCGCCAATAAGGCTGCAACGGACAATCTGTCAGGTGAGATTATTTCATTCACCATTTGTACAACATGTTGCAAAACCCCTTAACTTTTAGAAGCCCGTAGCTGCGTCTTCAGCTTGTAGGATAAAATTCGGCGTTCCAAGAATAAGTATAAAATTAAATCAGGCGTTGAGGAGGTTGCACGAATTGTATTAAATGCGGTCGAAACCGACTGTGCCACCCCTGAGGTTTGTTGTCAATGTGCTACATTCGCCGGTCGAGCGTGCAAGTGCAATCCTACACTTCGCAGGGACACGAACACATTTCTTCCCTCCTCATAGTCAGCCACACGACTTTCTGAACACGGCAATGACAATGAAACTACTTCCCTCAAGTTATGATTAGCGGCATGCGACGCGACCATAATTTTCAGACTTTAAACATGATGACAACCCAAGTGCTCGCATATCAAAAACAACTATTAAATACACCGATGGATGAACAAGTATCTGCACAGATTATCAAGTTAGTAGCAAAATCAGCAAGTGAGGCACAACACCATCTCTCTGTACAACGGATAATCACGTACTGACAAATTGAGGGCCCCTAAGTAGTTTTACCTCAGGCTCCCAAAATCCGGGGCCCCAAAAACAACTTTGCCGCAAGCCCTCGAAATTCCCTGGGCGGTCCTGCACGCGTCCTTCTCCGATTTGTCTGTCCGAGCTACTGGTTTGCCTAAGATGACCTCGCTGTCAATGAGACTGAAGATCGATTCAGATAGAAGTAGCAGTTAACCTGGAGGTCGTTGCGTTAACTTTGTGTTGTCGTTATTTCTCGGATATACTGTATATCGATCAGCAGTGTATTCACAGTGATTAAGAGCGACGTAAAGTAAATTTTCCGTGCGAGTTCACCCAAATTCAAAATAACGCAAAATTTAACCTAGTATCAGTCAATCAATTTCCTGTATTCATTTTCATTACTAGAAACCTCCATAAAGACTGTATAGATAGTATGCTGTGCATGGTGTTGTGCCACGGTTGACAGAGGCGAAGTTTTAATTTCTTCTGTGCGGATTTGAAAACAAATTGACAATTTGAAAAACTCTGGTATTAAAGATAATTGGATGCAAATTGGTGCCAGTTTATGCGGGAGACGAGGTTATTGTTGGCGCACAAATGCAAATGTTTTAAATGTTATAAAAACTGCTCATATATACTGGCTGTAACAAAATTCTATATTCAATCTTCTAGGGATGTTATAGAAGTGACCAAAAAATAATTTTTTTTTTATTAAATAACCATAGGCCAAAAACCTATTATTGGGATATTATGACATGATTGAGAATGATAATGAAACCATTACATTGCAATTTAATTGCAATCCTTTACATAAACTGTACGAAAGTTCAGCAAATACTCTGCAACGACGTGACATTGCTTGTCGTATACGTTCAAAGACCACAGGCGTGTGCTGTAGTGAGTAAGCTGCTGGAGACACCCGAGCGACGAGCTATTCCTCAGTTTCAATTGGATNCCCCCCCCCTCCAAAACAAATCATTTCAGAGAATTTATTGACGCAGGAGGCCACACTTTTAAACAGTTTTTTTTTTGTAAATAATTACATTTAAATTGAAATGTATTCGACGGTTTCAGTCTCATTCTCGACCTCATAAGAACGCACCTCAATATTGTCGATTCCCGGCCTATGGTTGTTTTATAAAAAAAACACATTTGTTTCAGTCTCTTCTAACATCCATAAAAGTTTTTGAGCACTGGCTTTCGTTACACCCGGTGCATTAACTTGCTAATAAACATACACTAACATTTTTCAGATCAGAGATACATCATATCCAATGTGCAATATATATATTGCACATTGGAGTTAAGGATAACTCGTTTTCGTCTTCCATAATTTGTAATTCATTGCTGATATGATGTATCTCTGATATGAAAAATATTAGTGTATGTTTGTTAGCTATATATATATATATATGACGTCAAGCTAACATAACGAGCGTCGTGTTGTATTCTAGTATGAATCAGCCCTGAAGCCATACATAAATGAAAGGCGAGTGTGTGCACTGACCGGGCGAGCCTTGTCAGGGATGGCCAGGTTGTAGGTGTAGGTCTGCTCCTGGCCTGCGGTGTCCTGGCAGGTGGTGTATGCGCATGCGTCGGTGTCCATGCCGGCGAAGGGCAGGTCCATTTCACTGGCCCAGTACGCCTGGCTCTGCAGCGCGGTCGGCNAAGTCCAATGCAGGGCCCTTGAGTAGTTTTTATTAATCTGACGCGTATGCTTTAAAATACAACACTTAAAAAAAAAAGCCTTTTTTTTTAAAGGCAATTTCTGAGTAAACAAAATAATATTTCTAACGTCCGTGACATCTTGATAGCACTCGATAACCCTCGTCTGGAGAGTGTGTTCTCGTCGTAGATCAGCACATTGGACACGCGTTTTAATAGTTTCGTGTGAAAACGTGTATTTCAAACACACTGCAACGCAGTTCAAGCGCCTTAAGGTGCCCGCTTGAACTGCGTTGCTGCAAGTTTGTGAACCGCGTTTTTTGACCGAAACTATTAAACGTGTTCCCAAAATGTTTATCCGCGAAAAGAAAATATGACTCAGTCGAGCAATGAATGGTACTTTCAAGATATCGCGTATGATATAGACGTTATTTTGGAGTACTCCAAGATCGTTAAAAATTGTTTTTTTCATACTGCCGTATCTTAAAACATACTACTCGGGAAAGAGCGTAACTACGATATAGGCTGTTCACGGTAAAGTGAGCACTTTTTAGGTTCTAGTTATTGTTTCCTTTGAGTCATTTTTTTATCCTTTTACCACCTTTTAAAGTAAATATTGCCATATAAGTAATAAACACAGTGTGTATATTCCACCGCACTCGGAAATTAACGTCTAAGACTAAAATAAAATACATTTATTGGCTATTATTTCAAATGAGAGACCTTTCAAAAGTGCTCACTTTACCGTGAATATCCTATAGGAACCTGTATTGTACCTTACTACAGATTTTTCATCACTTAAATGACAGGATCACCGCTTGATATCCTATAGGCACACGCAGCACGACGAGAACAATGCACGCCGGTTCAGAACCTTGCACGTAATGGCGATGGCGTACTCGATGTGCGTGGCAGTGTCGCCCTTATTACTCCCGCACTTTTCGGCTTCAAAGTAGGTGGGCCTCTGTCACACTGTGAGATTTTCTCCTTGAAATATATTTCACAATAAAATCTGAAGAGGAAATACAGCCATAAAATTTTGCCATCAAACAAATTNCTTTTAAAGTAAATATTGCCATATAAGTAATAAACACAGTGTGTATATTCCACCGCACTCGGAAATTAACGTCTAAGACTAAAATAAAATACATTTATTGGCTATTATTTCAAATGAGAGACCTTTCAAAAGTGCTCACTTTACCGTGAATATCCTATAGGAACCTGTATTGTACCTTACTACAGATTTTTCATCACTTAAATGACAGGATCACCGCTTGATATCCTATAGGCACACGCAGCACGACGAGAACAATGCACGCCGGTTCAGAACCTTGCACGTAATGGCGATGGCGTACTCGATGTGCGTGGCAGTGTCGCCCTTATTACTCCCGCACTTTTCGGCTTCAAAAGTAGGTGGGCCTCTGTCACACTGTGAGATTTTCTCCTTGAAATATATTTCACAATAAAATCTGAAGAGGAAATACAGCCATAAAATTTTGCCATCAAACAAATGTAGTTATTAATACGCCTGAATATGTTTGAGAATAACATATCACTCTATAAATTGAGAGTGATACACTTAGTGTGANTTAGTTATTAATACGCCTGAATATGTTTGAGAATAACATATCACTCTATAAATTGAGAGTGATACACTTAGTGTGATAACTTAGAGTGATCCGACTTTGTCATATTTTTATTTAAAAATATTTTTTTTTAACGGGAAAATACTGTTGTGTTACCACATATACAAGTTCAGGAACGAGTAATAACTTTGTAATTTATTTTCACATATAAAATAAATTTTAAAATTAGTTATCATGCATATTTGCTGAGCGATGAAAATAATTGTCTTTGATTTTGTTTTGGTTCATTGCGTTTTTCCAACAGCATTCATGTCCTGATAAATATTATATAACATAATTATCTTTAAAACCCTACTTCGTTTCTAGGGGTAGAAAATAACGGGTTTCTATGTAAATGATTCTGATTGGCCGAACTCGTCAAACATCCGAGAAAATTTTCCGTGTAAGTTATAAAAACTATGTATTTACATATTTCACTGGACTCGAAAGATAATATCTAAGGCTACAAAAAATATATTTATTGGCCATTATTCCCTATGAGAGGGCTTCAAAAAGTGCTTACTTTACCGTGAATAGCCTAACGTAACAGTCGAGGAAAGCAAGAGTAAGCGTGGTTTTGGAACGAGCATAATATAAATAGCATGCTGTGTTTACAAATATACGCTATGTAAGCAACCAATGTAAATTACATGATATATTTATAACTGTCCCCAAATTTATTTCTTTTCCAAAAAAAAAAAAAAAATATTTATATACATAAAAAGCCTTACATACCAAAAGTTAATCTCAACCATTTCGTTTAAAAACGCAACCTTTTTACAAGTTAAATGTAATAATAATACAAATTTTATCACTCGTCATTTGAAATTTTCCCTGGTGTGTCTGAATCCAAAATGTACACGTTTCCTCTCAGTTTGTATAATTATACTAAACTTCTCACCATTTTAAGTTTAGCCTTCGTTACTTGCTGAAATAGTGCTTGTAACATTTTTACTCTGGCACAATGCTCAGAGTAATTACTCTGCAATTTTGGGACACTGCCAAGAGCGAGTAAAATATTTACTCAAAAGTGTTGGGGCTGCGAGACTGCTCNAATTACTCTGCAATTTTGGGACACTGCCAAGAGCGAGTAAAATATTTACTCAAAAGTGTTGGGGCTGCGAGACTGCTCGCCTCCCACCAAGGCGAACCGTGTTCGATTCCCGGCGGGGTCACCCCCGGATTTTCGCATGTGGGAATCGTGCCGGGCGATGCCGCTGGTCGGCGGGTTTTCTCGGGGATCTCCCGTTTCCCCCCACCCTTTCATCCCGGCGCTGCCGCATACTCGCCTCGCTTCACCCTCATCGGCTCTCAAGTGCAACGGCAGTTAGACAATTACATATACACACACGTGTCTTACCCGGGACTCAAACCCAGAAAATCTCGCACCACAAGCTAGCGCGCAACCAACTGCATTATGGAGATAGGATTCGATGCATCAACTTGGGGGATGTGATCAGTGTAATGTTTTTGGCAGGGTTTACTAACACCTCGCCGTTAAGCGGCCGCCCAAATCTCTTCACTCACTCAGAAGTGTTTTGGGACAGCCAAAGAGAAGCATTCACTCGCAGAGGCAACGTTTAGTAACGCCGTCGTGAATCAGCATCAGGTGGCCAGATACCTACCTGGCGTGTAGTCGAATGAAATGCTGGCTTGCTGGCGTCGTCTGATGGAGCAGGGCCGGTTGTGGGCGGCCTCCGGGCACGGCACGATGCGCACACGATTCACCGAGCAGTTCCTCGGGATGTTCTGCTCTTCCGCTGGAACCAACACCAAGTGAACAGTCGCTACCTCAACGAACCTTCATTCTACTAAGGTTAGGAACAAAACTAGTTTTCTTATAGGACAGTTTGGCATAGGGAAAATTTCCGCCGCTAGGTGCGCAGTGCTCCAAAAAAAGTTACTATTATTTGAAATTTTAAACTACGTAAATAATAAAAGATAAATATTTTACTTAGTAACAAAGTTATTTTATATGTGATTTATGACTCCTGTTTTTTAAGGTAGAAAATAGAAAAACAAATCCTGTACACGTACGATACTAGCACTTAACTAGTGGCGAAAATTTTTAGCTGCCAAACTAAAACCATTGAGCTTTCCAACCTGAGTAGAATAAACCTTATCTCAACGTAAACGTACCAGTAATGAACACGTTAAGTAAAATATCGTTCGTTTTACAGAACCACGGCGCCAGTATTGGTAGCAGGGGCCTATAACACAATTCCTACAACCTCTACAAGTGGTAAGTACAATTGCACGCTTGTGAATTTTCTGTTACATGACAATGCTTGACTTATTAGCTACGATTAAAACGTATTCTCGCACGTAGACGATCGCCCCAATTTCTCACGCCTTCGTGGTATGCAACTTGTTGTGCACGCAGGTACGTAAAGATGCGGACTACCGGCGTTGTTATGCCTTACTTGAAATGAAATTCAAAAATTCCATATGAATTTTCCGAACATATTGCTGCTAGTGTTTTTTGTTTATATTAGTCCATATATACTGTTGTTTGAATATCGTCATGTTATTCAAAAACATCCTGTATACTTATCGGAACGTGCATTATGTTAACAGCATGACGAGTATTAGGTACGCAGAAATGTGAACTACTTCCGTTATTGATTTATGTTATCTATACATCGTCGTCAACATCTTTGAAAATTTATCTCTCACTTACCTACTGTACACCCAACAATTGTTATATGAAACTATACACACACGAACTATATGTGTATTGTATACATACATAAAGTTGGTAGCTGAACATGAGAAACTATGGACAAAGGTGTAAAATGTGTGTACCAGTCTCTCAGCGGAAAACGCTCTACAAATGATTATACGTGTGTCGAAGAAACATGCGCGAACTGACTTGATAAATTATGTCATCTACAGCCAAGACAACAGTATGTAACCCGGCCCCTCTGAAAAGTCGTAAAAGTGCGAGATCACAAGTTGAAACTTTTGGCAGATTGACAAACTGGGTGAAACTTTCATGCCATAAAAAAAAAACAACAGAAATAGGGTAATGCGTTAAATGCGCGTTTTTTTTTAATAAGCAAACAAAGTGATTAAAGATCAAAGGGTTCGTTGTTACAGCGCAAGAGTTTGTGGGCTACAATCATTTCTGAGTATGTGAGTTTTCAATCATTATTTTTCATCATAGTGTCTCAATCTGACAGAGCCCTCTAAACAAACCTAGGAGTCATTCTTTCATTTTTATTCATCCATAAAATAACAGTCTACATTGTTTTTGGACATGTCATAAATTATTAATGAAAAACTTATTTTCAATTATACAATTTAAAACAGAATATAAATTTTATGTATGATAAATAACATGAGTAAAAATAAATACAACAAAAATTTGTCATGTTTTAAAATATAAAACAGACAAATTTCTTAAAAGCACTTGTACACATATACGCATTTATTAATTATAAAGTAATGATACGAATCATGATGCAATCAAGAATGTCATCAGTAGTGTGTGAATGCGTGTTTTTGTAGTTTAAACTTGCCTAATCTAACATAGGCTAGCGTATACTAATTGAATTAGTAATTTTGCAATTTAAAACAACATAGGCGAATAAGTGACCAGTTTTCACATGTGCACTAGCCACGGCCGACTGTTCACAGACGCTTATAAAGAAAGACTTGCAACGGGATCTATTTCATGGATGACCAATTTTTCAGTACTAAAGCCCAAACTTTCAAAAATATCAAAAATATGCAAAAATATTGGGGTGTGGGAACCTAAGCATAGAATAAGGATGAGTTCGTATCTTGCACGTCTTTTCTTTCAAGTATTAATTTACGGTCTGAGGATGTTATGATATTCAAGCTCAACTTGGAAATGAATCTAACTTTTATCTTAAAGGTCAGCAAAACATCCATAACTCAGGCAAGGACATTCCTGTTTGTAATACGGGGTTATGCATCGATACATAGTATAAAAGGAAGTCCCTGGCGCGTGTCTGTCTGTTTGTATGACTGCACTAATCTCGAGAACCACTGAACAGATTCGGATGCGGTTTTTATTTTTATGTTCTACATTTATCGAGGAAGGTTTGTGTGTATTAAAAATTGCCCTAGCTCTTATAGGAACTGAGCATTAACGGTATTAATGAACCAAGTCGGGAGAAAAGTTTGCCGCCAGTGCACTCTCATGGAATACGCAGCCTAATCCTTTAGAGATATAAGAAAATCATGTACAAAAGAATTGTGTAAAATTAAATGATCTATAAAAAAGTTAGTGGTAGCATATATCTATCTTTAATAGATAAGTTGTAATAAGCGTATTTACGATTTAAATTACGCAGTAAATCAAACGTAAAATTCATTGCCTTTTATAACCATGAAAAACTTAATCTTTATCAAAATTAATTAATTTTTAATTAGAACTGTTTAATGTAGATAAGAAATTTCCTTCCATCATTCAATTATCGCCAATACTTTAATAGTTATAAAACCTTTTGTGAAAAAGTATTTTCTAAAATAGATTGCGTTTGTCACAGACAAATTAAAGTGAACAAGAAAGAGAATCTAGGTTGACTAATAACCGAGAAAGGAATATTTTGCAAAGAGAAAGGGAGATTGCTGCTGAACGTCGAAAAAATTAATTAATTAGTGCTCGCAAAATTCAATGCGCAAACACAAGTCTATTACTCAGGAGATACAGTACTCAACAGTGAAGAAGCTGTGCACTATCCCACAAAATGTCTTAATTAATTGAATCCTTCTGGCATGCCACCACACAAACTGATCTTATAAGTTGGAGCTCCCATAATTTTATTGAGAAATATAAATTCACTGAAATTATGCAACGGAATTAGATTACAAATAAAAAGTTAAAAAAGTTATCTCATTGAAGGTACTATTCTAACTGGCTGCGGTACTGGAGAAACTGNAAAAGTTAAAAAAGTTATCTCATTGAAGGTACTATTCTAACTGGCTGCGGTACTGGAGAAACTGTTTTAATACCTATAATACCAATTATTCCCTCGGATTTGCCTTTTAATTTTAAAAGAATATAATTTCCAATAAGAGTTTGTTTAGGTATGACCATACATAAGGCACAGGGACAAACGCCTAATGCGGCTGGAGTGGATTTGAGTGGAGTATGTTTTCCACACGGGCCCTTTCGTAGCCCTTTCGCGTGTCACGCCAAACAGAAATCTTTTTGTNTTTCCAATAAGAGTTTGTTTAGGTATGACCATACATAAGGCACAGGGACAAACGCCTAATGCGGCTGGAGTGGATTTGAGTGGAGTATGTTTTCCACACGGGCCCTTTCGTAGCCCTTTCGCGTGTCACGCCAAACAGAAATCTTTTTGTGCTGGTGCTCGGAGGCAAAACGATTAATGATGTATACAAATACATTTTCTAAACCACTGCCATATAATATGTATGGATGTGGATAAAGCGAAGGAGGTAGGTATGTCAGGATCGTGGTAAATGGAGTTCCATTATCTCTGCCTACCCCTCTGGGAGACAGGCGTGATGTATATGTATGTTATATATGATAGTAATTTACTACCATATAATATTGTAATTGTCTTTTCCCAATTTATTTATTAGTGTATCGCTTTAAAAACTAAATTGTACCCGGGCGAAGCCGGGCCACGTCGCTAGTATTCCTATACTTCAGTGGCCGTCGCTAACATTTATTATGTAATGAAAGATATGGTATAGACCAAGTGCAATACATATATAAAAAATTAACATTCCTAATTCCAGCTTTTAAAAAAATAAAAGTTTGAAATGCAATGTTAAAAGGTTCCTTTTTCCTTCGAAAATAACTGAAATATAAAAGGAAATATACGCCCACATGGAGCTGATAAGATAGTAGAACTTGTTTGTCTTGCAAAAAATTTTATTGTGTCTGTTTGACAAAATTGGAAGTTTCTCGGAATAAATTTACAGTTAGCATAGCGGGCAAGAATAGTAAAATATTTAGCTTTTTTGAGAGCTTAACGAAAACATTAATGTTATTAAACAAACCTGTATTCATGTTATGTCATAATAAGCAAATACAAAAAATTTTTGAAGCCGATAGTTTTCCCATATCCGTTGGTCAGAATCGTAACTAAGTCATACTAATTTTGAAGCACACAAATAGACCTGTGTAAGTTTTGTTTACTGTCCGCGCCAGACCTCCTGGCACTTGAACTCCCTAGTCGTTCAGTAACGTAGCTGGACAAGGGCCAGGCGCTGTAGCGGGCGGAATTAGTAACGGCGCGGTCACCTATACTCTTAACGAAANGACGTAGCTGGACAAGGGCCAGGCGCTGTAGCGGGCGGAATTAGTAACGGCGCGGTCACCTATACTCTTAACGAAAAACATTTCCCAAGGTTTCCGTTGGATGATTTCATACTGGCCTGGTTCAGTCCGCCGTTACGCCGAACAAAGCTATCCACATGTAAGCAGATATTCTGCATTGCCGTTTTGGAGCATGGTTGAAAGCTCAGTTTACGACCATACTGGTTTGTCGTTATTTACAACGAAGATTATGATGCAAATGCGTTTAAGTGAACTAGATGCTACATATATTTTTGCTTTAGAGTGTCTCACAGTGGCAAGTTTCCGTGTGGGAGAGAGCACACTAGTTCATTGCCTTGCACATACAGACGATGAGGCATTCTATGCGTGTTCCTGGATCGTCCTTAGACCTCCCGAGCTTCTGGACCAAGGACACGCAAAACATACTGCTCGCAAAAAGTTTAGCATATAGCAGAATCCATGGTGTTATATGGAATAAAAGTAGTTTGCATTTCATGTTGTACACTCAATAGCACATAACGTGGGAAACAACACAATACTCCTTCATATCATCCCATTATGAAACAAACAAAAGGCATGCACTGAAAAACAACTTAAACAAAGGAATCTCATCAGTTTCAATAATGAAACAAATGTCTTCTTAGATGCATTGACACATAAAAGAAATCTGCCCCTTAATCTCCAACCCCCACCTCAGTTTTCCATTTTAAAAATGCACAGTAAAAAAATATACATCAATTACTTTTGCCGGTATATCTTATTGTGAGATTGATAATTGCAACATATTTACAAAGAATGGTAAATCAAGCTACAAATAGAGGAGGGTTGTAAAGGGTATATGCCCTCTCTCGCACCTGTAACAACTTGCATTAACAATGTCAATATTTGAAGATAATGCTACTATCCTTTGCATGAAAATGTGATTATGAATTGTGATTGTTCTGCGAATGTATTAAGACTAAACAGCCAAGACCAAAGTAACACAGATTATTCCTTCAGTACATGCCACTCAAACATTAGCTATTCATGGTAAAGTGAGCACTTTTAAGACCCTCCTAGTAGCCATTAACCACTAATACATGTAATTTATTGAGACATCAGACGTCAACCTTTGAGAGCAGTGTAATGTATAGCCAACACCGTGTTCATTAGTCACATGGCAATATTAGTATTAACAAGTGGCGGAAAGACAGAAATTGGCTGAAAGGCAAAATGTACCAGGATCTTAAAAAATGCTCACTTAATTTTTTAATAGTCATTTTTATACACAGTGAATCACCCACATAACGAAAGTAAAATTTTTTTTTNAATGCTCACTTAATTTTTTAATAGTCATTTTTATACACAGTGAATCACCCACATAACGAAAGTAAAATTTTTTTTTGTTATCCCGTTTTATAAAGAGCAGATTAAAAAAAAAATTACAAGTTTGTGTGGCTACATTCCGTGAATTTACGGACATTTGTGTAAATTTTACTGGGAAAGCGTTTTTTAAAAAAACTAATATACCATAATTTAACGCCGATGTCTGAATAATTTGTAACCTGTATTTTCCGTAATTTTACGGACTTATTTCCTAACGGTGTAAAAATATAACTCTTATAAAAGTTAACTTTTGAATAAAATTCGAATTTTATCACTCGTCACGTGTGTCTGTAAACAGAATGTCCACATTTCCTTTAGATTTTTTTTTTTTAATTCTACTAAATTTCCCGCCATTTTCAGTTTGCCACTCGATACTCGCTGAAATAGCGCACGTAAATGTTTTACTNTAATTCTACTAAATTTCCCGCCATTTTCAGTTTGCCACTCGATACTCGCTGAAATAGCGCACGTAAATGTTTTACTCTGGAGAGGCTTAGAGTAATTACTCTGCAGTTTGGGACGCTGCCGAGAGCGAGTAAAACGTTTTCCCAGAGTGTTTCGGGACAGCCGACGAGAAAAGTTTACTCGCAGAGCAACGTTTTGGAACGCCCGCCGCCTTGGGGGTAGGTGTGAATGTTTGGGTACACGGGCAGAAGACGAATAAGCGGTCTACCTCATCTTTAATCTAAGGTTGGGGCAGCGGTGGCGTAGTGGCCAGGGCGCTCGCCTCCCACCACGGCGATCCGGGCTCGATCCCCGGCGGGTNGACGACGACGACCCGTCGCAACGCGGGCCTCGCCAACTAGCGGTTTCCGGCCGAGCACTTGCTCGCCTGTCGTCGTCATTATCCCACACAGCGAGAAGAGGCTCGTCTGGGCGACTGTCTGTTTGTCCTCCTCGAGCGTCGCCCTCCTTAGTTAACACACGACTACACGCCGTTCACGGTCAACTGGGCACTTCTGAAATATCAACCTTTGAAAAAAATGTCACTGCCCATACCACCTGCATGTGGGAAATTTTTTTTAACTAACCTACTCTAAAACTAAGTGTTAGGTGAGAGCCCTCGGTAGGGACGGGAGTTAAGAGCGTCTCAGGGCTCCTTACGCCTACAAGGGAAGGAATTCATGCAAGAAGACGTGCATCGCGGCGGCAAGGGATTGGGCACCCATCGACGCGTTTGGGACCTTTTTTTAACCTCCCTGAGTGTACTTATAGCTAATCTACTATCATTAAGAAGAGAAAGGGGAAAACCGGCACAGACACCGTAAAAAAAACCCTTTCGGCGGGAAAGAATTCAAAATTGTTACACGCATTAGTAG
>NQII01000564.1:699793-763328 GCA_002778355.1 Clitarchus hookeri | reverse complement strand
CTGCATCTATTTTAACGGGCACACTATCTGGCATGCGCCCGGTGAAGTTGGTAACGGCGGAGAGAAAGTAGTTCCGTGACTTAACGTCGGTTTAAAAGTGTTAGTGAATCGTAAGTGCATTCTGAATTTATTTATTTTGCTTTATATGTTTTTACATTCATATGAAAGTAAGAATCGACTAATTTGTAAAATATTTACTACTCTTCTAATAATTTTACAGTTTCGCTTGACCGACGCATGGATAAAGTGACCAGGACATTTGCAATGTTAATTTTACACATGGCGGAAAAATACACAACGTGCATATAAGTAGATCTTATGCAGGGCTTTCGAAAGTGCTCAGTTTACTGTGAATAGCCTTTGCAGGCTGTTCACAGATGTTNTTCCGTGACTTAACGTCGGTTTAAAAGTGTTAGTGAATCGTAAGTGCATTCTGAATTTATTTATTTTGCTTTATATATTTTTACATTCATATGAAAGTAAGAATCGACTAATTTGTAAAATATTTACTACTCTTCTAATAATTTCACAGTTTCGCTTGACCGACGCATGGATAAAGTGACCAGGACATTTGCAATGTTAATTTTACACATGGCGGAAAAATACACAACGTGCATACAAGTAGATCTTATGCAGGGCTTTCGAAAGTGCTCAGTTTACTGTGAATAGCCTTTGCAGGCTGTTCACAGATGTTNTAAGTAGATCTTATGCAGGGCTTTCGAAAGTGCTCAGTTTACTGTGAATAGCCTTTGCAGGCTGTTCACAGATGTTAAAGTGGGATTCGTTATGTTATATATTATTCACAGTAAACTGAGCACTTTTTAAATTAGTGCATACACATTGTGGATTCTTCCACCATATGTAAAATTAACATTTCCATGGGCCTGGTCACTTTATTCATGCGCCGGTTAAGTGAAACTGTGAATTTATTAGAAAAGCAAATGCTTTACAAATTTTGTAATTCTTACTCTCACGAGCATTAAAAAAAAAATAGAAAATAAAATAAATAAATAAAGTATTCACAAATGTTTACCTAGCACTTTGAATTCAACGTTAAGATATGGAACTATTTTCCCTCCGTCGTTGCCAACTTTACTGGGCGCTATGTGTCAGTCAGAGTACATGCATTAGGGGCAGTAACATTTTTCAAAGGTTGATTTTGAAAGTGCTCAAGTAACGGTGAACAGCCCATAACTTGAACTAATCCCAGAGGCTGGAAATACCCAACGTTTCTCAAGTCTTACTAAAGTTATACTTTCAGGATATTCCTCCGCCTCGTGCAAACTAAGCTTAACTAAGTCTTAAAAAATTACACCAAAGGGACAACGCACCGCATTTGTGCGCACTCAATAATATTTTGCACGAGAACTATTTCTTACTAGGCATTACCAAAACACCCATTTTCTCTCTGATATTTATTACAAATGAATTATTGTGGTTTATCGATCAGATATAAGTAAAAGTTAAATTTCATTAAAAACAATATAAATTTATGTTAACAGAAGTAGGCTATAAAACGCTTGATACGTGGCATATTTAGGAAACATTCNTTAAAAACAATATAAATTTATGTTAACAGAAGTAGGCTATAAAACGCTTGATACGTGGCATATTTAGGAAACATTCAAACACGTCATACATGGGTAATTTTTTTTTAAGGCTTGATTCAATAAGTGCGAATAAACTGCGGAGACTCTTATAGTCTCCTCCTTAACGGCTTTCTAGGCCCGCTACTGTTGCTGGTATCGTCCGGACGAAAATCGCTTGAATCACNTATAGTCTCCTCCTTAACGGCTTTCTAGGCCCGCTACTGTTGCTGGTATCGTCCGGACGAAAATCGCTTGAATCACTGCGCAAACAAGTGATCTGACGATGCATGTCGCGCCAGCAGCTTGTCCAGGCCAAAGAATATCTCGGATGCTGCCAAAGCACGTTGACCTCGGTGAAGATATGAGCCTGCACTCTGGAACCTTTGGCCTGAGATTAGAATATAATCACGAGACATTTCAGTCAATAAGCTGGACACCACGTCAGAACTAAACGCTTGTCAACAAGAAACCATAAGAGAAACATTTGTGCAGATTCATTTACTTTGATTCTAAATTGCACCCATCGCTATAGCAAATCAAACAGCATGAAAACAACTAAGCACTTACAGTAGGTCTATGTGTCTAAATAAGCGGTGAGAAATAACAGGAGCCGTATTAATAGGACAATATTATTTTGCCTTCTCTGGACGAGCCTAAAGGCTAGCGAAAGAAAAGAAAGATCGTTAAGCGAAATCGCAAAGAAATCCCACCAAATTTATATACATATCACATTCATTATCACCATAAAAATGAATAAGAAACACGAGTAAAAATTTGAACATTAATTCTCAGTTTGGAGTTCCTACAAGATTTAAATCCGGGTATTTTAGAGGTTTCTTGTTTCAGTTTATCCACAAAATAATTTGTTCACACACAGATGTAGTGCGTGCTATTAAACTCAATATAAATGACAGTTATTTTGTTTTTAAGCGAGAATCGACAATCTACACCATTTGTAATTATAATTTAGGACGGGGCGAAAAAATACAGTACACGCAAAAAAAAAAAACATTCGTACGTATTGTTTGGTAAAGGTCGCGCACGAAACTGTAAATCAAAGGCATTTCGCTGACGAGAGTAACTCTCATAACATATTTATAAAAGAAAATATATTTTCTGGCTATTCAGACTGTTAGTATATAATACAATTTTCTTACAGTACTTTAAGTTATAGTGTTCCCGTTTCTCGCTTATACTCTAAACACTAATTTACTTAAATTTAAATAGTTTGTGTATACTTTGGTAAAACTCAAAGCTGTAATTAATTTAGTGACAGGTTAATGATACTGGCGTATAATGCCGTAATAATGAGTTTATGATACTCAGGTTGCGAATAAAACGATATACCTTATATTTATGAGAGCTTGGCATAGGGAAGATATTTTCCACAAGGTGCGCTGGTGTTTCAAAAGGCAGTTATTAAGCTGGTGGTAAATGCAGAAATTCTGTTTATGTACGTATAAAAGTTTATGTTTTGTCCAAATTGTGATACGCCTATATAGCATACTTGCCACTCCCAAAATATTAAGAATTAACTTTATTTTGTAACTATTATGCGTGCTCTCCAGGTTCCAATGGCGTTTGGAATTGAGNCCAAAATATTAAGAATTAACTTTATTTTGTAACTATTATGCGTGCTCTCCAGGTTCCAATGGCGTTTGGAATTGAGCTTTAGTAAAAAAAAAAAATATAAAAAAGATAAAAAAAAAAATCACGTAATTAAGAGTGGGTTAAAGATCGCTGTCATCAGGATGAATTTTTCGATTTTGTTGTCACTTTGAAATCTAGTAATTGTGTGATCCAACATTTTGCTAACTCCAATTTTACGACAGAATACTAAACAACATGTGGACATATTCCGTAAAATTTACTCTCTAGTACGAAAACAAAGTTTTTTTTTTACGTATATTCTAACACATTACAAATCGGAAGATTTTTACTCAGTTCTATCTGTTTTTTTTTTTTACAAATTGGAAATATCCCCAAATTCGTCTACATAACAAATTGAAAAAATTCAATACACATGCAAATGCCGTACACTGCTAACTTACCGCGAAAAGTTTTATTTGCTAAGTAAATATCATTCAGTTTCCAAACCGTATTAGATGCCATAATCACAATTAACGTATATGATAACGTTTAAATAATTTCAGAAACTCGTGAAGTAGTATACTAGGACCATCAATGCCAAATATTATAAAGCATTAAACTACGTTTCAATAACCTACAGCTTTATTTGGAGAACACCGAAGTCTGTATGAGAAATTTTGCAATACAGAAATTAGGAAAAAATCCGTTTTAAATTGCAGCGCACCGAAATACAGTTTCGTTGCGTTTTATTTCAAGCTGTCGGTTTCTTTAGATTAGCAATGTACTCTTTTTTCTTTTCAAAAGTATGGATGTGTACTTACAAATCGCTTGGCACTGCCTGAACAGAACGTCTTCTGCTGCAGAGAGCTGAATTAAAATAAAGAGCACTGGAACTATTGACAGATGTTTTAACGTAGCCATCTCTACTTGCAAAGATAACAAAATGATACGTGGATATCTACAGACAGACCTAACCTAAGCAACAAAACGTACGCTAACTAAACTGCTGCAACAATGAGAAGATGCCCAGCCCGCGCGCTGCTTATATGTACGGCGCGGACTGATGTGACGTCACGGCGTCTCGATCGCTCCGAGATGCAAGGTCATCCCAGGGTTTTAGGACCATAGACTGAAGACGAGGTAGACCTCTTGTTCGTCTTCTGCGCGTGTACCCAACATTGACCCACCCCAAAAGAACACAACTGCCAAAGTCACATAGTCATCAACAATGACGAACGTGTTTGTTTACATAATCATTTTTAAATGACAAGCACTATTATATTAATAAAATACTTTTACCGGTTTGAATGTAATAAAACTGCATTACAAACTGGTTAGAGGAAGTAAAAAAACATCACAAAGCACTTGTTTTCTAAGCAATGTTCTAACATCAAATCGAATCCATGCCGTTTTTGCAGAAAAGCAGTTCAGTGTTGGGGCACGAAGATTGGTTGTGCGCAGTCAGCGAGATCGGTATGCTTAATCTTTTATGTATGTTTTAAACAGAGATAAAAGGTTCACGACTGCTAAAACAATATCTGCAGTGTTTTAAATATAGCATAATAATAAAAACAATAAGTAAATGAGATAAGTTTGAAGGAAAGAATACTGGAATGCGCGGGCAAAAATATCTGATATTGCAATAACTTAGAAAAAATATTGCAGTATCACAGTTAAAAAATTTGTATTGTCATTCATATAACTACATAATTTCTCTTAAACGGTGAAAATAGTTTTTCATTAATCACATGAATACATAATTTATACGGCAATTCGTCTGCTTTAGTTTACTGAGACTATAGACTAAAACATGTGATGATAATACGATTTTCATCTTATGTGCATTGACATAATAATCGAAGAGCGAATATGGGGTAGAGAGATCTCGCTGGCTGCGCAGAACCAGTCTCAGTGTCTCATCATTGGAATGCTTTTCTGCCAATACACGCCTACCATAAACGACGTGTTTACGACTTGAGGTTGGAACGCTGTTTATGTGAACAAGTGTTTTGAGATGTTTGTATACTTGGTCTAACCAATTTTTAGTACATTAAGGTTAAATTCAAACCGGTAAAAGTATTTTATTCGTGTATGGTTGCTTGTCTTTTGAAAATTAAGATGTCAACAAACACCTTCATCATTGTTGACCACGTGACTTTGACAGGTCAATGTTAAGTACATGCGCAGAAGACGAAGAATCGGTCTACCTAATCATAGGTCTGTTGCTACAAACCGGCGATTTAATAAGTTGCATCGTAACTCGATCAGAAGACGAATACTAACATCTTAAAGCACTTATTTATGTAAATACTAAGCTAAGCTTAGTCGAAGATATGTTTTTCTCTGCTCAGGACAGGAAGCTCAACGATAATAGTTCGGCAACTGAAACTTTTCGCCACCAGGTAGCACTGGTGCTCATGTGTACAGAATTCTCCCTTCATTTATGTAAACAAATGGAATATTTGTCATTTTCATAAAGTACAAATAATTGTACAAAATCTTCCAATTTTTAAAGAATAAACTTTGTCCCTCGCAGTAGAGTGAAAATTTAACGAAGTACTCCCACATGTTTAATATTTTCTTGCAAAACTGAATTCAAACGCTCTCTTACGTTTTTTTAAATGTGGCAACCAAATCGGAGAATTCCTTTCGATGACAGCTGTATTAATTTCGCTCTTAAATTTGTAATAATTTTTCACTAAAATAAACTTCTTTACGAGTGCTCAGTGCCAAACACATTTTTATATCACTGTTTACTCCTGCAAATGCCATTGGAGGGCGTCAATAACAGTTACAAAATAAAGTTAAAATTAAATATTTTGGTTGATATTAATTGTATACCACAGTTTGTACTAAACACAAATTTTTACACACAAATAAATATTATTTCTCCATTTACCGCCAGCATAAAAGCGACCTCTTTGGAACACTAGCTTACCTTGTGGCGGAAATTTTCTTTATTTTCTATTCGCGGTTTCTTCACACTTTTTTAATCTAGTCTTTGAAAAATCACCCCACGTATGATGTGTTCGGTTATTTCCTAAATATGTCGTGTATCACAAGCGTTTTATGCATCCGACAACGCAATATAACTTGTTTTTATTCAAATTTAACCTTTACTTATATTTCACCTATTAATTATAATATTTCATAATTATAATTAATATGAATAAAAAACAGTGAGAAAAAGGTGTGTTGGTAATTCCTAGTAAGAAAAAAATTCTTATGCAAAATATTATTACAACCAGTGCGCACGAATGCGGTGCGTTGTCCCTTTGGTGCAATTTTTTTCTAGACACGGTTAAACTTTATTTTGCATGAGGCGGACGAATATCCTGGAAGTAGAACTTCAGCAGGTCTTCAGAAAAGTCGGAAGTAACCAGTGGATGGAATATATGCCAAACTCTCCCGTACGGAATCTCGTTTCACTCCCAACTTGAGTAGAATAAACCTTAGTTGAAGCCACGTGATATCGACGGTTCCAGTGGAAAAACAGTCGTTCAGTTTTGCGGCACAGAGTTGGTAACTGCATAGCGGGATGCGTACTCTACGCCATATTATTTCTACGACTTCGACCACGGGTTATACAACACAGGAGGCCGCCGTGAGTTCAGGACGAGTTCCGATTGGTGATTTTCATTAACAAAATGGATATGCGATTTCGTCTGAAAAAAAAAAACTGATGTAATTTGCGTTTTGGCATTCTGAGTTTAGTCGGCTTCAAAGCTAACAGTTACGGAATCACTTCAATTAGTTTTGAAACTAGTATACTGTAGTTCATTCGGAAGTGAGAGCTCTGCGCGTAATGTCGCGGCACTCAAAGTGTGTTTACTTTTCATCTGTGCGACTTGTTACAATTCTTTTTTGACAAGGGGATTTGTGTTCATGCTCCCGAGTGTTGTTCTGTGTTGAAGTTGCATGCACGATAAATGTGCTCCCATCATTAAAGCTGCAATGAGTGTAACGCTTTGAGTACGATGTTCAGATCTCCACCGAAAATGCCAGACCGACTTTCAGGAACATACAATTTTACGTGAATCGCAGGGTTGAGCATTTCGTAGTCTCCGAGTACAAACTCTGGGAAGAATTTCGTAATGTTGCGGGTAATCAGGGGTTATATTTACCGTTGGTCACGTATATGCTGTATAGTCTTTGGTTAGTTTAATTGTTTGACATAGAGATCACGTGTAAGTATATTTCATTTCTTTCTAGACGATATTCAATACTATAATATTGTTTTTTATTATTCATTAATTTTTTAGAGGGTAGGATGTATTGAAGGTTTATGAAACAAATGCACGATAGAAGATATACCGGTTGTCTATCGTCTCGCCATTGCTGATTGGCGGAGAGATGTGGCCTGTACCTCATAAGATGGCAGCACATGGTTGGAGAGAGACCTTTGCACTTTTTCCAAAGCTAAAAAAGCAATGTAAACCATACGGATCGTTTTATTGTGCATCTAATTTTGAACACCTATACATTACTATTTTATAACGAAGTTTCGTTTCTAAAACCAAAATCTTCTGTTTTATGACCACGTAAAATGAAATGTATTAATTAATCTACATTAATTAATCTTATCCGCGTATTTTCTGCTTGTCTGATGTGCGTCGGCATTGCTCTCAGAATAGCCAACGTAATATTAATCTCTGTTCGTTCGTGCACCAGCTGATACAGGATTTTGTAAATGGCACGTTGTTTGTTTTGAATACATCAAGTTGCCACTCACTGACTGTCAGAATGTGGCCTTCTTATATGAAATTAACTGTACCATGTATCTCAGCTTTGAACGAAGGCTGCGGGAAACTGGCAAGCATTCAAGTGAGGAAGGCGGATGCAGGGACTAGAAGAGAAGTGGAGCCCACCCAGGTTCGAAGAGGCCGTGTTGGAGCGTGTTGACAACAAACCGGGAACTGGCACGTAGGCCATTCGCCCACGAATTGGGCGTTGGCCACATGACTTTGCGGAAAATCTTAAATGTAAAGTTATTCCACCCTTTGAGCCCCCAACAGGTTCAGGCACAGCAATCAACGAACTTTGCCAAACGTGTTGAATTCTGTAACAGAATGTTGCAGCGGTGTGCTGCAAATGGCAACTTCCTACCACGGGTACTCTTCACAGACGAAGGCATATTTATGAGGGGTTGCTTCTTCAACAGACAGAACAGTCACACATGATCTGAAGGAAAAACAAGAACCACGCACACCCCACCCCATCAAGTGCGCTTCTCTGTTAATGTGTGGACTGGAGTTGATTGCGGCAGAGGCATTGGTCCGCATTTCTTCCCGTGTCGTCTCAGTGGAACTACGCATCTCCAGTTCCTGCAGGACTTGTTACCGGAACACTCGCAGGATGTTCCTTTAGATGCTCGTGAGACAATAAGGTTTCAGCAGGACGGGACCCCGCCTCATTTCGCCACTGCGTTTCGCCGGCACCTCGACGTGCACTTCCCGAACCGGTGGATAGGTATCGTGGCCACCACGCTCACCTGACATCGCACCACCTGACTTCTGGCTGTGGGGCTACATCAAATCGATGGTATATGCCACGCTGCTTGACACGAGCGGTGAGCTCATAACGCGGATACCGAGCGCTGCTGATGCCATCAATGCCACGCCGGAAACATTTGCACATGTGCATAGCAACATGCTTCAGCGCTGCTCTGCCTGTGCCAATGGTGACCGACACTTTGAACATGTAAGCCCCATGTATTTTGTCCATGTGTGTAAATTCATTGTTATTTCATTGCACTGTATGTTACCTAATTACTGCTGTTGCATACCTGCCCCTGCACATTCCCACTGTCATTAGCGGGTTAACTNTTGCACTGTATGTTACCTAATTACTGCTGTTGCATACCTGCCCCTGCACATTCCCACTGTCATTAGCGGGTTAACTTTGGACGTTAGAAACTTTTTTAATCTATGAAACATGCTCCACTCTGGTATTTATTATAATTTATTCAAGTACAGTCGGTGTAATGGACTGAAATAAAGAGCGGTTTTCTGAAGTGTTCATCCGCGATGTCGAAGCTCTCACAAACATCTGAAAATTGNTTGCACTGTATGTTACCTAATTACTGCTGTTGCATACCTGCCCCTGCACATTCCCACTGTCATTAGCGGGTTAACTATGGACGTTAGAAATTTTTTTCATCTATGAAACATGCTCCACTCTGGTATTTATTATAATTTATTCAAGTACAGTCGGTGTGATGGACTGAAATAAAGAGCGGTTTTCTGAAGTGTTCATCCGCGATGTCGAAGCTCTCACAAACATCTGAAAATTGNAATGGACTGAAATAAAGAGCGGTTTTCTGAAGTGTTCATCCGCGATGTCGAAGCTCTCACAAACATCTGAAAATTGAAGAAGGAAGGCTACGAACGTTAAGTCCCTTTCTTTTTTTTCCTCTCGCTCTCTATTACACACACGCGCACATAAACACATTCAAAACGTTTTCTACACATTTCATATTTTTAGTAAGACAACTGTAACTCATTCATTTTGCCAACGCCTTGAATTTTTTTTTGTGTTGAAACGATTAAACAAAGACAATAACTGTGTAAGCGCTGATAAGTTTATATTATTTACCAGTTTAACTGTCCCTTATCTTCGTATTGAACAGCTAACTAAAACTTCACTCAGTACCAAGAATAAAGCTTTTTCCCGAACGTCATTTATTTTTGAGACTTGTTACTAGATGAAAACATTTTTACGTCAACTTCTTCATTCAAGGAACTTCCAAAGACATACGATTTCAGAAGGAGAGGTCAGGGCGATCTTTGAACTAGCTCTGTTCTTACATAATCTCCTAGAGTTCATCATCAGGAGCAAACGATTAGCGTAATACGGAAGCTAATTCTACGGCAAACATATATTTCATCTGAAGAGGCCTTAAAAACGGACCTGGCTGTCGAAGTGAAAAAATACGAATTCAGCATACCTGTTGTTGACTACAGGATGTGTGAAAGTGTACGAATTACGAGATACATCGCCGCCTATAATTTATTTAATACTAAGTAATTATTCCACCCCCAATCACCCTCCAGCCGTTCAAATGGGGTGGGAAATGCCCACCTCTTCTTTCTCCAGCATTGACGCCCGTGGGATCGACAGTAATGCAGCCTTTCGCACCATGTCACTGGGTATAGTCTATTCGCGATTTCTTCACACTTTTTGAATCAAACCTTTGAAAAATCCCTACATATATATATTATATATATATGACGTATTTGGTTGTTTCCTAAATGTGCCATGTATTACAAGCGTTTTATATTTGTGTTAATATAAAAGTACCTTATTTCTGATTAAATTAGACTTTTACTTATATTTTATATATAAATTATGACATTTATTTCATTTATAATTAATACTAGCTGTGCCCGCGGCTCCGCTTGCGTGGACTACAAAATTATTGTTTAGGTTTTTTTTTTNTTATAATTAATACTAGCTGTGCCCGCGGCTCCGCTTGCGTGGACTACAAAATTATTGTTTAGGTTTTTTTTTTTTTAAATAAAGTCCATGTTTTTATACTTTTTCCTGACAATGTCTGCGCTTGCTTTTCAATTTTCATTGAGGGCAAGGTGAAAAACTTCGTTATTGAATGTTGCTCGCGTGGTTATGGTAACAAACTTATAGGGAGAAATAAAGGTATTTGTTAGCAGACAGACACTGATCATAAACACAAAACAGAGCACTAACGATGTCATTTATTGGTGCTGGAATCGCTCTTTTACATAGCCTGTGGTCGTCATTTATATTTNAAACAGAGCACTAACGATGTCATTTATTGGTGCTGGAATCGCTCTTTTACATAGCCTGTGGTCGTCATTTATATTTCGTTGTAGATCTGGGTAAACGCTAGCAATCAGTTCCGTATCAGCCTGCACCAAATTACTAAAATCCTCCGTTAGTGACACACAGCCCTTAGCATCTATTTCTAACCACCCACCTCTAATTTTTAATAGTGTAAAACGTGAAAGAGAGAGAAACGAACGTCCAAACACACTTTCGCATATATATATATATATATATATATATATATATATATTAGTTAGGATGAATAAAACAGAGAGAAAATAGGTTTGTTGGTAACGCCTACTTCTTATGCAAAATGTCATTAAAGTGGGTTTGTTGTCACTTTGGTGTAATATTCCAGACTAGGTTAAGATTTGTTTGCATGAGGTGGAGAAATATCCTGGAAGTAGAACTTTAGCAAGGCTTCAGAAAAGCTGGAAGTAGCAGTGAATGTGCTATGAGCTCAGTTTGCCCTGTCTTCGAAGCACGGGTGGACCTCGGCCGCAGATAAGCTATCAGGCAGCACCAGGCCACCCTTTGACAGATAAGGTTAAAGTCTGCGATACACCACGCCACATCTTGTCGCTATGCTCAGGACTGCAGGTGTTTGAGTGCGGTGTCTTCTTTAGGGTGAGGGTCACTATTTAAAAAAAAAATTTATGAACTATGACTCAACGTAGTAATCGTTCGCCGACTGCGCGAGGCGTCTTCCGTGGATATTTACAATTCGCATTTCAGGTAAAAAAAAAAAAAAACTCGTCGCAAACAAGTCCTCTTTTTCGTTCTGCCGATGACCAAGTCTGACGAAACATCACCTAACCCAACCGTGATTCCAAAAATAATGTGCCGTGGCGAAAAATCTTGTCATTGCTAGTTAAATCACAAGCTCGTACATTTCCTTTACATATTTCCGATGCTCGTTTCTCGACGACNAAATCTTGTCATTGCTAGTTAAATCACAAGCTCGTACATTTCCTTTACATATTTCCGATGCTCGTTTCTCGACGACACTTACTACCATGCCCTGGTCGGCTACATCGTCCAGGCATTCGAGATGTAGGTAAGATGAAATCCGCGCAAACCTTGAGGGAATTCCGAAACCTCACGCGACATATTTACCTACTGTTCTGAACTAATACAGAATGCATAGCACTGTAATTAATTTATTAAAAGTCATAAAAGTTTTTGTCAACTGACAAGTTTTCAATTTCGAACCCACCTTTGGTCGATGAAGCGATTGGCCATCACGGTGGGAGGGTTTGAGATACGGGGGAAGGGAGGAAGGGGTCAAGTACAAGTTACCTGACGTATTCTCTAAACAAATTTTAACCATCAGCGCCCGACGCATAGATAATTCTGCCGTTATAACTCCTCGGAAGATTAAGTACCTAATCAAAAAGAGAATTGTGGTATTGTGTAACACACTATAAGAACCCATGAATGTTTTTTCTCTCTTTTTATTTANTAACCCATGAATGTTTTTTCTCTTTTTTTATTTAATGTTTCTTTGTTTATTTAATGTTTATAATAAATTTGCCAGTGGAATTAAAATTATTGTACGGTGCTGACACTAGAAATTTAAAAAGTAACTATGAACAAATATTTGTCAAATGTATTTCATTCTGTAAAGGAGTATTTAGAGATTTAAGAATTGTAATATTATAATGTATATATTGTATAAGGAATTCTATGTAACTTTTTTTTTATATTTATTGACATGTTTTTCCACATCCTGGAGACTTTGTGCTAATAACTTATATCAAGACTCGTGGAAAACTATTTTTTGAATAAATAAATAAATAAATAGCTCTCTGCTAGTCAGGGTGATCCAGTAAAATATCGGCTCTACGTCACCTGGCGTGNGCAATATTATAATGTATATATTGTATAAGGAATTCTATGTAACTTTTTTTTTTTATATTTATTGACATGTTTTTCCACATCCTGGAGACTTTGTGCTCATATATCAAGACTCGTGGAAAACTATTTTTTGAATAAATAAATAAATAAATAAATAGCTCTCTGCTAGTCAGGGTGATCCAGTAAAATATCGGCTCTACGTCACCTGGCGTNAAATAAATAAATAAATAAATAGCTCTCTGCTAGTCAGGGTGATCCAGTAAAATATCGGCTCTACGTCACCTGGCGTGACAACTTGCGAACAACCCTATCCGTTACGTACGTCGAACGGCGAGGTTCGTGTTAGCTCCTTTAGTTATTTGTTTGGCAAACGCAGGCGTGGAAAGACGTCTGTCGTCTTCTGCCGCTGGCTGCATGGAACACGTGGCGAGAAGTCACGAGTCGAAAACCAAAACAGTCTTACGCGCCGATAAATAAACATCGCCATCTGCGTTCTCACTACACACGTGGTTCGCGAGGCACACGTGCAACGGCATATGGACGTCGTTGCAAGAACAACCTGCACTGAGAGAAAACAAATTTGTTCCAGCCAACAAAATACCTGTTTGTNCATATGGACGTCGTTGCAAGAACAACCTGCACTGAGAGAAAACAAATTTGTTCCAGCCAACAAAATACCTGTTTGTTTAGGGCTAACAATATACTTAGTTGCCTCGACAAAATATTTTGTTCAGTAAACAACATTTGGAAAGCAGTAAAATTGATTCTGTTCATCTAATAAAATGCACGCTTGAGTAAACAAAACCTCTGTGTTGAACCAATATAAATTAGACTGTCTACTTAGTTGAATAAACTGTATATATTTCTTTGGCCACTCATTTGATTGCTTTCGGTCGGGATTCCTGTATTTTTTTTATTAACAGAAATTTAATGTACGTAGAGCCAAACAAATCTTTAGTTGCAACAACCAAAATCTTAGTTTGGGGTAACCAAATAAAAACAACAAAATAATTTGGTTTCAACAACAATAATTTATTTTATTGCCCCTGTACAAACAGTTAATATGTCTGCTCCAAAAAAAAAACTGAGTTTTATTAAACGAAATATTTTTCTCAGTGTGATCGTGTTAAGAAGTTAGAGAGTCGTCAGTCATAAAAAATGCTATAGTAAGTTATTACCGCTCCGCGCATGACTTAGATCGTGATTTTAAATGCCGCCTGCNTCAGTCATAAAAAATGCTATAGTAAGTTATTACCGCTCCGCGCATGACTTAGATCGTGATTTTAAATGCCGCCTGCATATAAGGCAAAATTTTGTGAGTTTCTTCCCATCAAAAAATAAGTGACATCTTTCACTAACTAATGCTTATTTGCCTCTGTGAACATCGCGATCAATGATCATTTAAGTTTTCACGTTTTCGCACCGAAAAAAAAAAAAAAAGAGAATAAGAATGGTATGGTCTATTCGCGGTTTCTCCGCACTTTTTAAATCAAAACTTTGAAAAATAATCTTATAAGTGATGTGACTCGTCGTTTCCTAAGTATGTAATGTAACACAAACATTTTATATTTCTACCAACATAAAAACACTTTATTTTTGGTAAAATTTAACTTTTACTTATAATTTATCCATAAATAATAATATTTCATTTATAATTAATATGAATAAAAAAGAGACAGAATATGTGTGTTGGTAATGCCTAGTAATAAATAGTTCTTATGTAAAATATTATTACACTGAGTGCACGCGAATGCGGCNATGCGGTGCGTTGTTCTTTTAGTGTAATTTTCTAAACTCGGTTAAGCTTTGCTTGCATGACGCGGAGTAATATCCTGGAAGTAGAACTTTAGCAGGGATTCAAAAAGGTTGGAATAACTAGAGAAGTTGTTCATTGTCAATGAGCCGTAAACGCTTCTACTAGAGTCGACATGTTTCGTCGATGTGAAAAGGCACGTTTTAAGCATTAAGATATGCCGGAAATTCTGCTTTATCTCGAGTGTTAGCAGGACGTTGGAACGCTGCAACAGGTCTAACTTCCAGTGATTTTAGACGTACCATTTGCATGGTACTTGTGCCANTGCTTTATCTCGAGTGTTAGCAGGACGTTGGAACGCTGCAACAGGTCTAACTTCCAGTGATTTTAGACGTACCATTTTCATGGTACTTAATTAGACCTTGGGTACCATGTACCATGATGAGGTCGTCATGGTACGCAAATGTACCATAATCTGAATACCGTTAAAATATGAAGCTAATGACTCTAAAATATAATAAAAGATGGATAGTTTTTAGCGCTTGGTTTTAGTCAAAAGCCGGAGCTCTATATGATTTATCTGCGAATTAGAGGTTGTATTTAATTTGTATCTGATATAATTAGTGCAACGTTCAAACAACTGTTGTGTAATGAATCATAATTTTGTACCAATTATAATTATTTTGAATGCCCCATACCATGATAGAACACTGATGATCTAACATCCCTACTGACTTCGTTTACTTCCACGGTTCGACGGTGTCTGCTTCGCAGAGTACTGTGCGCATGGATTCCTTTGCAGAGTATTCCCTTGATCCTGAACCACTGACGCCTCAGACTACCGTGGGCTAACGATCGCACCCACCAGCGCGTATATCAACATGCCCTGTTTTACGGACAGGTCCCGCTTCAACTCGAATTGTAATGACGGCAGCAAACACATTCGACGGTATCAAGATGAGCGCCGTCTTCCAGAGTGGATTGCCCAGCGCCATACTGCACGGACGATGGGCGTGATGGTTCGGGGAGAAATTGGGCATCAGAGATGGATCTCGGCGGCTATGAGTCGTGGACACACTCTACAGCAGCCGCCACACCAGCGCGAAGTTGTCCTATTCTTCAGCACTCTTTTGCAACTATATTCCAACAAGGCAGTGACCCGACCACGTGTTGTCAGAAATATCCAGGCTGTCTTCGAAGCAAGGCAGATACCGCTTCTTCGCTGGCCTGATAAATCACCTATTTAACATGTCTGGGATGTGATCATTCACAGACAAGTTCACCGTTCACACCCAGTGAAGGCTGCCTCTACCCACTCGGGTAGAGGCACCATTCACACCCAGTGAAGGCTGCCTCTACCCACTCGGGTAGAGGCACCATTCACACCCAGTGAAGGCTGCCTCTACCCACTCGGGTAGAGGCAGCCTGGCAGGCGATTCCCGAGGAGTAACACATCCTGAGTTGGTATGATCGATGCCACGGCATGTAGCAGCTCGTTGACACTTTACAGCGTACTGTTTCTCTGTAAGTAATGTTGCACTGCTCTGAAACTGTAACTGTTTGTTTGTAATACTATGTGCAATTTGTGTAATCTATTTCCTTCTATTCTGATGATCCATTCATGATGTTACAATGTTCACAAACATAAGTGAATCCCCCCTGACTTTGCCAAACGCTTTAAGGTAATGCAATTTCAGAAAAACTGGGTTTTTTTTTAACTGTATGCTTATTTCGAATGAAAAGTTGTATTGTTGTTACGACTAAATTTTTTTGTTCTTTCCTTTATTAATATGCCTTAGTTTTCCATTTNCAAACATAAGTGAATCCCCCCTGACTTTGCCAAACGCTTTAAGGTAATGCAATTTCAGAAAAACTGGGTTTTTTTTTTAACTGTATGCTTATTTCGAATGAAAAGTTGTATTGTTGTTACGACTAATATTTTTTGTTCTTTCCTTTATTAATATGCCTTAGTTTTCCATTCAAGTTAAGTTTTTGTACAAAAAATTATATTTAAAACAATTGACAACATGTTTCTTAACTGGAGGACTGTAGAACTTGATATTTGCATATTAAACAAGTAGTAGACATAAAACGAGGATTCTGGATAAGTTTCTATGTTTAGTAAATTGATTTTGTATGTTGGTGATGAGTTTCATGACGACCAAGGTTAAAAGTACAAATGTTGAAGCTTTCTCACTAAACTTTGTTTTGTGAAAATAAGATTGACTTTCTAACACATGAGAATAAATGTATTGTTTGTCACATTTAAGTTGGAAAGATTTTGACAGTTCGACGAAAGTAGCGCTAAATGTTTACTTTTCGTTTATGTATCCTTTCACCATCAGCTGGTGCGTCAAGTGGAGGCTGTATTTTTTTTATCAACATGCTGTCAGCTAATCCACTTCCCATTGTACTGTAATGCTAAACAAACTTTAAGGTTTCTATAGACTGACATTTGTCTAAAAAAATGTGTAGGTTATAAAAGTAAAAATATAAAATACTGCAAAAAATTAAAAATTTGCTAACTATTTTTTAATTTATCTGAGACAACGAATTTGGGTTAACATTTGCGAGACGGTAATTGTAGCAGCATGTGGATCTCTCAGTTGTGCTGNTATCTGAGACAACGAATTTGGGTTAACATTTGCGAGACGGTAATTGTAGCAGCATGTGGATCTCTCAGTTGTGCTGAGGTCCGCTGAGCAACCGCGAACGTAAGGAGAGCAGAGTTGTGTTCAAATAAGTGTTCTCAGTTCCCAATTCACAGTAATTCTCTCACACCATACCAGTATTTACAGTACACCCAACATTCTTTTGATTGTACGTAAACTAGGTATGCACGTAAGAAAAACCACGTGTTTAGATTATTCCCATTTGATTGTTGTAAGAATACAAATAGATTTTGTTCAGTTTCATTGTGCGTAAACTACACAAATCACAAACCATATGCGTAGCTTAGATGATTTATTTTATTGTGTGTAAACTATGCATGCCAGAAAACAACAGTCTTAGTAAATATAGTTTCCCTTTAGACTATCTATCCAACGATACCAAATACGACCCCTGTTCCCATTTGCAATTTCAAAGCTCACACCCCTGTAACCCTACCATCGGTATATTCGGGGGAGTGGAAGAATTACTACCAATCAATGATTCATGTAGGGTAAAGTTATCACAATTTTTTCGCGAACTCCCGGTGTCATGTTGTTGCCGAGAAAAAGGGGTGATACGGATGCTGTGAATTACTCTGTATTTATATATACATAAACTTATAAATTAATTGTACATTTATGGCATATAAATTACTAGCAGAACTGCTCAGTTTTGCCCGGGTATAATAGTAAAACCTGTGATATCTTCTACGATATTCATTTAAATTATATGGTGTAAAGGACAAATTTGATCTTAACTAAATGCTTAAGGTAACTAACATATTTAATTGAATAAGGATTAATACTATGTCGATCAAAACGGCTTCGCAAGTGAACTATTATTTTTTATCAAACTTTGAAAGACAAAAATGGTTACTGTGGGTCATCCTTAAAAGGTAAACACATGCTATTGTAGACTTTTCTGTAGACCTTTTTGAGAGCTACAATTCTGTAGTACATTAATTTGATGTATCTCTTATGGTTTAGTCAACGCAAGCCATGTAAGCGCCCGAAAAGCAGTTTTTTACGACAAACATTCACATTTCTCTACTATCCTTACATTAAATATAAATGTATTATACAACAAAACCTTCCTCAAAAATTTTCTACATGATGTTGAAAATCACATCAAAATCCATGAAGTAGTTTAGAATACTAAGCTAATACACAGACAGACGCGGATAAGCGACTTTGTTTTATACTATTTACATATATTTAGAGTTGCGTATTTTGACTATGCCAATTATAAAGCTAATTCAGTGAATATTAAATATATCAATAACACATTTATATAAGCTAATAAAATTTTGTGGAAAAGGGCCCCTAATTAAAGCATTTTTAAGGTAATGACTTGTGATAGTGTTTATGTTTTTATTAATGAATTAAAGAACGACAAAGGTCTCTGCCAGAAAATATCCTCCTTGAAAAACGATGTGACCGAATGCTGGTTTTATTATATAATTTTAGGTGATTACAGATTAATTATAGACAAAATGTAAAGAAGGCACACTTATTACGAGTTTCTGTTAACTAGAATTCAACATTATCAGGCAAATTGTTATTAGTAAATGCAGTAGATGTAATTCTTTTTGCACAATCGGTGATTACTGCAGAATTCTTAAGCTATAGATGCGTGTAAATTACACACAAGTTTTAATTAGCTCATGGAATAAACTCAAAATACAGTATTCCTTTTTAAGCAAAAATAAGATATTCAATTAATTTTTTTTTTATTCTCTGTACAAGCTCGATACATTGCTCAAGACAATACTAAAAACGATGCACTAGATGAATGGATAAAACAAATTCATAGCCGAGTTACATTATTTATCACTGTGTACCTATATGATTTGAATTACACAAAAAAAATATACATTTAGGATGTTCAAATGTCAGGGGAAAGTTTTTGTTAAACATTGGTGGGTGCAGATAACAAAAAATGTGTGATGATATGGTACTGCATATGTGAGGAAGTGTATGCTTGTCCTAAGTATGACAATGCATATACTACTCATTAAGCTTCCTTTGGAGAGTTTTAAATAAAACTTTAACACAACAAGGCAGAAATACACAAAAAATTTTTTCAAGTGAACTGAAGAAATTTGGCAGTAATTTTAACTACAAACAGCTGTGTTTAATTACTGGCTGTTACAGTAGAACCCTGTTACAACATTTTCCTGTAAATAACACCACTATTTCATGGTCCCACCATTTCTCCATAAGGATTAATGGTTCCTAACAGTATCATATTTTTCACTTTGGTAAAATTTGAGACACATTAACAATTCAGTCCCCTACAAACAGATTCAGAAAACAGTTCATACTTTGGGGAAGTATTAAGGATTTTAGAGGTGATAGTACTGAAAATTACCAAGATAACCAAGAGTAAATGAGGGAGAAAACCCCCAGAATACATGTAATTGTGCATTAATTGATGATACTGTGGGCCATGGAATTTAGATCACTGATACTTTTGCATCAAATGATTCAGATGAATATTTTGAAGAACTTGACTGGCTATTTATAAACAAAATTTATTACATTAGAATTCTGTTTTGCCTAACATATCCCTGCAGGTGTAATACTGTTTCCTGCTTATAACATTTTGTTTTACTGACCCCTTGAAAAATGTTATATAAAAGAGTTCTACTGTATTTTTAAAGCTACCTACCTGAATAAATTATAAAATAAGAAATTAACCACAATTAGCCCAAATTAATAGCATATTTTCGAAACAGGTCATATGTATAACCACTGAATGTGTGTGCTACCATTTATGAATCTTTATTTGGAACTATTTAAGAAGATGTGTTTACTAAATGCAAGAGCATTAGATAAAATATGAATTACAAAGTCGTGTTACACTGATCGCTTGGCATGGTGAAGTCAGTCTGTGAACACTGATGCGCATAATGTTTGATCACAAGAGTAGATTAACATCAATATATATTTTTTTTAATTTCCACTTCATGGGGCCCTTTACGAAATGGGGCTTCGGCAGTGTGTACACACATGGGTGGGCCTGTTTAAAAGTGGCAGATTTCAATTGGTAACCTAGAATTGCCCGTCAACCACTTTCTACACATAAAGTCGTAAAGTGTGCAAATATGATCCTGGATAGATACAGGATTAATTTATTATTACTGTGAAATCGTGTCTTTGTTTTGAAAGATTGGCTAGATTCTCCAATTGAGTTATTAACACATGACCAAAATTGGTGTATTTTTGATCTTTTCTTCTCTGGGTCAACTTACAGCAAGTTTTTTTTTTTTGCAACATGAGTCTTACACACCAAACAGTCAACAGTGTGCACTGTTTCTACTTTGGTGAAATATTGTTTCACATACTGTATAAGCTAATGTTCTCTTACCACAGTTTCCAAGGGTTACTTAACTGTTTTCAATACTAATAATTATTTTTAAAGGAAAAAAAAAACACTAGCACAAGTTATCAGATTGGCACTTTCAGATTAAAAAAACACAAACAGTTGAACAGCACATTTTTACACATGAATGCACAAACCCAATATTTTGCTGACTGGACCAGCTTCCTCAAAAGCCCTTGATCTTGCATCTTTTTCAGTATAAGATTTTTATAAGTAGCCCAGCAGGTAATTTGGTGCCATAATTTCATTGTTCCCGAAACCATTTGGAGTTTATTATTGCTTTGTGCATAAGTATCTGATACAGCGGAACAGACATAGAAATATAAGTTTTTTGAACAGAATTCTCTTTGTTTCAGTTTTGTGAAGGTGCACGACTACTTTTTTTTTCATCTTTGCTTCATAAGAATATCATTTATATTTACGCAACTGAAGTGTCTGTTAACATCTTGTTTGACACTTGCAGCAGTCTACTATATAATTATATCAAAAGTAAAACCTTCACACTTGCTTACTTGTTTGCCATTCGTTGCGTGGCCATCATTACACGTCTCTCTAAAAAATCTGTTTACTGACAGGGCGGTGTAGCACTCATCGCACAATGACCTACTGTGCAGAGATATGCTGAACATATGCAAGCAGAGCCACGTGGAACTTGTAAAATATTCCACCAAAGAATGTACACTAGCTGTAGCTTAAATTTTTACACTATGGATAATACAATCAAAAGTATTAATATTCTTTATTTAATTATTTGTAACAAGTAAACACTGCTATAAACCCATTGCCGCAAAAATTTTGCATCCTACAAAAATTATTTGGCGACTACAAAAGTGTGTAGTCTATTTACTGTATATTCACATTTTTTTAATCAAATTTTTGTTTGGTTCTCTTTCTAAATATGTCGAGCATCACAAGCATAAAGCAGGATATCTTATATTTGGTTGAATTGAACTTTTACTTATATTTTATCTATAAATTATGATTAATCTATGGTGAATATGGATAAAAACAAAGAGAAAACATGCGCATTGGTAATGCCCAGTAAGAAATAGTTCTCATGCAAAATATTAAACTCAGAGCACACAAATACAGTGTGTTGTCCCTTTTGTGTAATTGTCTATACTCAGCTAAGCTTGTTTGCATGAGGCAGAAGAATTGCCTAAAAGTAGAATTTCAGCAGTGCAATTTGGAAGTAACCAGGAAGGCACTTTGATGTATGATATGATAATAGGTTAAAGTTTTGTGCAATGGTGCAAGTGTAAATAGGTTGTTCACGGTTATTTAAGCACTTTTGAGTTGAACCTTTTAAAAATGTCACGGCTCCTATGTGTATATACAGGTTGAGTATAAAAAAATACCCCAACTTTGAAGGTCTATAATATCAATACCAAACAACCTACAACCTTGATTGACCAATCAAATGACCGGAATCATGAAATTTGTTTACCATACATTCATAAATGTTCAATGAGACCACCATGAGCGGCCCGAACGACAACTACGCGATAATCAAACTCGTTCCACGCTCTTGACAGCAGATGCCCCCCTTTCCAGCATTACTGAATATAATGCTCACCTGCACACAAATATGGTTTCCCAAAAGTGCTTGTTACATTTCTCAACATTTCCTTGGCCTGCACAATAACTTGATTTGTCAACCATCAAACGTATGTTGGGCCAGACGAGACACCAATTTCCTTCAAGTTGAAAAGTGAAGCACTGTGTCAGAACTATTTTCGATANGGGGATGTCAGAACTATTTTCGATAATTATGCAGTTTAGGGGCTTTTCTGAACGAAACGTCCTAGACCAACAAAAGTACCATTAATGGGTTCTGACAGCTTACCTTGTTCATATATAGGAGGGGGTCACGTTAAAATAAGTAGAACGTATTAAAAAAAAATTTAACAAAATTGTGAAATGTACGAGCAGTTTGGCAGCTGTGTTTACGTCAGTCGCCATGTTTAATGGCTGCACATCGCTGTTTCCCACGCTACCTACCAGCCACGGATATTCAGGACGGCGTAATGTAAAAATAAATAGAATGCATTAAATAAAATAGTTAATAGTACAAGCGGTCCGCCGGTTTTTTTATGTTGGACGCCTTAATATTTGGTGATTTTCGGCATCGTGTTGCCACCTTATTGGCTGTAGGTCGTTTACGTCATCGTAACAATCTTTTATACATCATCTTCATCAAATTTCAGTTGCCGTTCAGATGCGAAACAGTGTGATTGTGTTGTTGCGGGCGCGACTTGTAACGTCCGAATCTGACCGATTTAAAAACTGAGAGTTCAATAACGAGTGCTTCTGTGTGTATTTTTGCCTATGAACGTGTACTTCTGTGTGAGGTAAAGTGTACAACAGTTGAATTGGCCGAGGGCAGAGGAATTGTACTCGCCGCGACCTACGTGAGTTAATTGATATTCTTCCGGGTGTTTTACGAATCCTTTAAATCCTAGATTTGACTAAATTTGCATATTAGTTAAAAACCCTACAATCCTAGGTAAGTTTAAAACGCAACGATTCTAGGTTAGTTAAAAAATGTAAAATAGTTATTCACTCATCATGGGGTTAGGTTCTGTTAGGTGGGTACACATTACAAAATTAGTCTGACATTAATGCCCCTAGTATATTCGTGTTCTGCATAATTAGTAGAGTGGAAATATACCACTTTTCGGGTTTTTTTTTTGTAGAAAAGCCCCTAAACTGCATAATTGCCCTATTTTCAAAGGAAGGCAAGGTCTTGTAGAGTGTTTGTCACTCCTTGTGCTGCAAAATGTGCTGTTCCCCAAAATTTTGTTTTGAAATAAATTATGTCGATATTTTTACACACACATACAAACACATTCCTTCCTCTTTCCTTATTTTGAGACAAAATACTAATACCAGTATAAACAATACTATTTAATATTATAATTTATCTACATTTTTAGTAATTACAGTGAAACCTCGTTGTTGAGTTCCCGTATCAGTCGATTTTTTTGGACGGTCCCAACAAATATCCTATATAAACAATGTTAAAAAAAAAACCCGCATGCTACGACCCTTAAGTTATTAATTTACCCGCATCAATAGGTAAGATATTCTGTCCAAAAGCAAAATATAATCGGAACAATTGTTTATCTGTGAAATAACAATCTTAAAACTGGTACTACCAAAATTCAGTAGCGCCAAGAGCAAGTAAACAGACACGCCCTAACCTCAAACACCAGTGTACACAACTACGTAATTTATTTGTGATAATTCAATCACTATTTGTTTTTAATTACTCACGTCGAAAAACAGGTAAAACATAATAATTGCAGGCACTTCTTTGTTTCAAGTCAGCACACGAAAATTCGCGCAAATAAAACACGTATGCATAATGGATGTGGTATGCAGTAGACAAGAACCAAACTTTATTAATGGACAGAACGGATTTGAACTCTACTCTAGTATCGCAAAGGAAACGTAATAATTTTTAGGTCAGTACGGAAAATAACCATGTAAATTACAACCATTAAAGAGGCACCGCATGTTTTCACGGCCTAATTCTGTAAAAATTACGCCAGTAACTCTTTTATAGGAGTAATGCAGTGATATCGACTGTCACACAAGATGGCGAGTGTTGTCAACTTTGCAAACATTTAGAGGGAAACAAAATTTTTAGCAGAGTGAAATATATTTGAAATCTGATTTTTACATGTCAAACTCAAAAAACTATGTTAAAATTGCCTCCAAATTAGTGTAAAAAATATAACATGTAGCATTATTATGATGAAACTACGTACTTTATTACTGTACTTTAAATTTAATTTTTTCACGTTTCTATTTTTAATTATTGTTTTTAATCAATTTTGTTTGATTTTTGCCACTTTTGCTACATTTGGCAGAAATTTAGTGAATTTTATGTAAACATTCGGCGGATTTTCGAAATTGGAGTAGAAATTAGGTTTTACTTTTTGAGGAGGAGAGTGGTCGACATGTTGAGTTTTCTTCAGTAGATCCCATGAAAAACAAATAATAGAGGTTTTACTGTATATGTAAAGTATGAATTTTAACCTAAGTTGTTTTCTTGTGATGCCACTCATGAAGGCTTTGGTGCCCCCAGCCCTTTCCGATGTCCCTAATTATTTGCAACTACAGTGGTAAATCTGTGATGGTATAACATACCACATTTCTTTGATTCCGTGACCTGTGCCACCAATCCAGGCACAAGGTGTGTGATTCTTTACTCAAGGCATTATTTATGTACTGAAGATGGGAGGCAGGGTGTTGTCCTCATCTACACTAATTTTATTATCACCACTTCTTTCTTTCCTGTGTACCATCACACTAATAAATATTTGATGCACAAATTTTTATGGAATTGAAAGTATTTTCCCATGTAATGTATAGTTTGCAAAATATTGTGACAGAATTATTTGTATTTTGGGATGCCTGGGAACCTGCACATATGACTGACTAGTGAATATTGTTATTATGAGCAATAAATTACTTTCGCAATATGCTTTTTGGTGCTGCTATTTTGAGGAACACATAATCTGCATGGAAATATAATGTAGTTAACACGTAGAGTTTTTAGAAACTATTCTGACAATGATTGCTTATTATAATTTTGCTGATCAAAGCAAGATGTGCAGATGTGGTAAACTTAAATGGGGAATGGTTACCTTAAGTCCCTGGTGCACGTCTGTCTGTCTGTATGACTGCGCTTTTCTTGAGAACCACTGCACGGATTTGGATGTAGTTTTTACTGTTATGATCTGCATTTATCGAGGAAGGTTTGTGTGTATTAAAAATTACCCTAGCACTAGAATCTGAGAATTAACGGTATTAGTGAATCAATTCGGGAAAAACGTTTGCTGCCAGAGCGCTCTCATGGATTACACTGCCTAGTCCTTTAGAGATATAACAAAATCATGTACAAAAGAATTGTGTAAAATTAATGGTCTACAAAAAAGTCAATGGTAGCATATATCTATCTTTAATAGATAAGTGGTAATATACGTATTGACAATTTAAATTATGCAGTAAAAACAACCATAAAATTCACTGTCATTTCTAATTATAAAGAACTTAATCTGTATCAAAATTAATTAATTCATAATTATAACTGTTTAATGTAGATAATAAATGTCCTTTAGAGCATACAATTTAGCCCAATGTAACAAAACTAGCACTCAAAACAAACATGAGAGTACTTATGTCTTCAGAAGATAACAGCATGTTTGCCGACATTCTACTGAAAGTCGGAAATGCAGTGCTTCCAATGGATTGTGGAAAAATTTCTCCCGATAGTGATATATGTGTTTTAGTCAACAACCATCAACAACTGAAATATACGACCTTTCAAATAAGACACTATCATGGTTCAAAGAAAGAGCGATATTATTGCCTACTAATGAACAAGTCAAAAAAATTAATTAATTAGTGCTTGCAAAATTCAATGCGCAAACACAAGTCTCTTACTCAGTAGATACAGTACTCGACAGTGAAGAAGCTGTGCACTATCCCACAAAATGTCTTAATTCGTGAATCCTTCTGGCATGCCACCACCCAAACTGATTTTATAAGTTGGAGCTCCCATAATTTTATTGAGAAATATAAATCCACCAAAATTATGCAACGGGACTCAATTGCAAATAAAAAGTTTAAAAAGTTATCTCATTGGAGGTACTATTCTAACTGGCTGCGGTACTGGAGAAACTGTTTAAATGCATAGAATACCAATGATTGCCTTGGATTTGCCTTTTAATTTTAAAAGAGTCCAATTTCCAATAAGAGTTGGTTTTGGTATGACCATAAATAAGGCACAGGGTCAAGCACTTAATGTGACTGGAATGGATTTGAGTGGAGCATGTTTTTCACACGGACAATTATACGTAGCCCTTTCACGCATCACGTGAAATCTTTTTGTGCTGGTGCTCGGAGGCAAAATGATTAATGATGTATACAAAGAAATTTTATAAACCACTATCATATAATATGTATGATTGTGGATAAAGCAAAGGAGGTACATAGGTATGTCAGGATCGTGGTAAATGGAGGTCCATTATCCCTGCCTACCCCTCTGGAGACAGGCGTGACGTGTATGTATGTATGTTATATGATAGTAATTTACTAATTTACTGTCATACAATATTGTAATCGTCTTTTCCCTATTTATTAGTGTATCGCTGTAAAAACTAAATTGTACCCGGACGAAGCCGGGCCAGGTCACTAGTTGAAAAATACAGTACTATAATATTCTGAAGATTCAATTATTTAAATCCATTTAATATATGATAGCAAAATAGAGAATCCGGAAGCAGCACCTATCCACGAAGTGCAAAAATGCTGTACTGCTAAATTATATGCAAACATAATTTTGACATTTATCTTCTCCTCCTAGCCATGCAATTTTGACAGGCTTCATTACAGCAATTAAGAATGTACTGCAATTCATAGCATTTTAGTTATTTTTTGTAGTCTTTGTTTAGAAATGTGGCATCACACAATTTTAACTGAAGAAGCCGCCTTAATGGTAATCAAATATTTTTTTAGCTTTATCTTTGAGAATAGGTTTTTTTTTTTTTTTTTTTTTTTTTTTTNTTAAATGTAAGAAACCATTATAGGAATAAAACTGCAAAACTTCAATTCACAATTGAAAATATGATCTTTTAGAAATTCAAACACAACCCATTTATTTAAAAAATGTACAACATTCCACAAACAAAAACATTTCTGTGGGTATAAAAGTACAGTAGGGACAGCTTATGACGACAATATTTTGATTTCATTTTGGAACCAATAAATACAAAAGTCTACAGTCTATGAATACTGGTAATTATTATTTTACAAAGAATTTTTGTGGTGATATCACATATCTTTGGTCAAATACAACTATAATTCACTAAAAAATAGTCTTTTTTAAAAATAGTGTATGTACACAATTATGATTAAGATGAAAGCAACATAATAAAAAAGTAATAACAACAGCTGTGATTTTTTGCCGTTATTTACACAGTGCCTTTAACTGCCAATGTTATACAAGGTAAATATTCTTGAGCTATAAACAGCAGTATTTAACCCCTATATGTACATGGTTATATGGTATATTTAAACATGGTGACAGTGTCCTCCTTGAAAATGCAACAAAATCTGGAACTGTATATAATGTGACATCTGGCAAGTCTGCGCATGAGGTAGAAAGAGAGTGGTTTCTTTGGACAGTCTGAAGTTAAAATACTGGTGGGGTAGTACATCGTGGTAAAATATTTGCAACAGATATAAAGGCACTGTATGCATTTTTGGCAATACTACTGCCAAAAAATTGTGACACTCCAGCAGCACTCCTGGTCAAACCATTTTGCTACATACATTTTACAAAAACTTTCACAGTACAGCAGCATAACTCTCGCCCACTAATATCAGAACTACCTGAATTTGTGGTGAATTTGCAAACACAGAATACCTTTGTTATACCATGACGGTATGAACGGAACGTGTTGTATTATCATTACTATTCTATTTTTTCTGTAAGTCCACTATTAATAAATTATGTACAAAAACTTTCTAATGGAATTGGGGTATTTACTATTCAATATGTAGCAGTGGTCGTATTTTGAGATGTCAATTCATACATAATTACAGTAAGAATATTTTACACACTAATACAAACTGATTGTGTGAAAATTATCACTCTTTAAAACAGAAAGCGTCTACATAACAACATTGCAATTACTACATTCACTGATGGTATTCGTACTGTTCAGGCAATCGTAAACATACCTCCAGTTTACCCATTTCTTTGACATTACACCAATGTAATGTACCATGTAATGTACATGTCCGGAGTTTTAACAAAAGCAATATGTAATAACTTGGGAGACTTATGACAGCAAGTTGGTACTGTAAAGTTATGGCGTTTCTTTACCAATATAGAATTATTTTCATCATGATGTAGGCAAAGACAAATATTTCATACATATTCTGTTCAAGGAATTCTAATTNGACAGCAAGTTGGTACTGTAAAGTTATGGCATTTCTATAATCAATATAGAATTATTTTCATCATGATGTAGGCAAAGACAAATATTTCATACATATTCTGTTCAAGGAATTCTAATTTTTCAAAAACTGACACATTTAAAAGCTTTGCTACATAGTAAAAATAATTAACTTTGATAACAGCAAACTTGGTTCCTGAGAATGAAAGAACATTGCTGGCAGTGAAACAACTAGCAGACTGTGCAGTATGAGCAGCCGCTGTTCAATTTTTACTCAGTGCAACAATTCAAAATCAAAACCTATATGTTACAAATTTTGTAATAAAGATTTATGGCAAAATAACAACACATGAAAGGTGTTATTTAAGTATAAATGACAGAAAAACAAAATATTCTGACAACTAACTAGTTTAGTACATCATTGACTTAAAATGATAATAAAATATACATGAAGATACAACTAAAATGATGTAACTACGCACAAGTAATTGTATTTTTCCAGCAAGTGCTCTGGTCAACATTAGCTAACCTTTCTGCAGACTGCAAATATTTTGATAACACTCATTCACACTGCATGTATTTAACTGCCCTATTTTTGAAATGAAAAAAATGCTATACATATTGTTTTATATGTGTCAGTATACTGTTTTACATATGTCAATATTTTGCACATATCTCTTGTACCTGTACTCTAAGTTTAAGCAGCGGTATCAAGACCTGTGTATTTTGTAAAAACATATACGCATACAATTTTACATGTACACTAGAAAAATGACTGTAGTCTTTGTCATTTATTGTCTGCGACAGATTTTTTTAGCATCGGTGATAATTAACGAATGTCAATTGTCTGATGCTCACACACATACACAACCACACACACATTTGTACACGACTTTCTTCCTTGCGCTAGGAGGGCTGGCGTTGAAGGTTTCTTACACAACGTACACCTTGTCTCGACAGAAGGACACCTGCGCTTCCTGCAGTATTCTCAGTCGCGGCCCCATTGGGATCCCCATTTTCTGCAAGCGCTCCTCCGTCATGTAAGGCAGTTCCACCATTCCGACTCTCTCGTTCTCGAACGAGCTCGCGTACTTCTGCAAGAGGACTTTCAAAATTACGGTATCAAGCTACAGAGCTTCTACTACATTCCACATTATTCCAACACTGCAACGACAGCATGTATTTTACAACACATAACAACAGATTACTTACCAATAAAGCATGCATGGTTGTTCGTGTGTCGATACATATTACCAAAAAATGAAATTATGTCTCTAGGAGCTACCAAATTATGCTGTGGTGACATTTGCTGCAATACAGTGACCCAAAATTATGACAATAACTTTATACGGCAATGCTAGGGAAGAAGTCTGGGTTTGTAAGGGAAATAAAATGTACGTAATAATAAAAATTACAACGTGCCAAGACAACTAAGCATGATGACGCCGCAATGGTTTGAAATTGTATTCCACTGAATGAAAGTGAGCCAGATGCCCAGACACACACCAAGCAACTTGGAAGTTTCCAAATGCCAGTGGCAGTGTGACAGAGAAATGTCACTATTGCAATTAATCCACTGAGGTTTTAGTACTCCTAGGCAGTCATTTTAACAAGTGATAATTTACAGTTACATGCGATGTAACTTAAGGTTGCCAGTAGGCCGCTAGGCTACCGAAAATATATAAAAGGACAGGAATTCAAGTACTCACATTGTAGTACTTGTCGACAGGCACACACACACACAAAGAAGGCGCCTGATGAAGCTGTTCCAGCCAGCAAAATGTTGCGATCACGCAACCGCGTGGAATATGTGTCGTCCTTCTTTGTGTGTGTGTGTGCGTGCGCGCACCTGTCGACAAGTACCACACTGTGAGTACTTGAATTCCTGTCCTTTCATATATTTATACAAGTTATGTAATGCAAGTTATTTATCTGTACAGACAGTTTCTCTATTCTGACTAAAAATGAATGGGTACCTAGCAGAGTAAGTAATATTCAGCTGTACTGAAACATACGTGAATGTTTCTATGCAACTGCAGCACTGTCTCTCTTCCACACACACTGTACACTTCTGAAGTGCTTCTCCTTTCTTGAGTCTCCTTCTCCTCCAAACCTAAACCTTGTTTCTTATTTTGGCCGACTCGGCATGAGCTTAGCAGAAGACGTGATCTCTCGTCAAGCTCTTAGCAGATCAGTTTACTGTAGCTGTGACAGCTCAAGTGTTTCACCTATGCAGTGACAGAATGCAAGTAGTCATGTTACAGTATAAATTAATCATGGACTAATTTTGCATGCAAGTACATGGGTTTGTACATGGGTTTTAGGGGGGGGGTAAAATAAGTGGCTCCTTGTATGCTTGAAGCTGAGCATTATGTATATAAAATGTTGTGAGCTAATTACATTGCTATAGAAATGTTACGTATAATTTAAATTTTTCAAAAATAAAACATGATTTAATTTGAATAGACAGATATCTTCTGAATAAAATGATACCATAGAAGGACATTTACGACAGCACCTTGTCACCAGATCAATGCCTGAACACCAAGTGCTGCACAACTTTTACCGGAGTGTTCATTTAATACGCCATGTATTTTACGGTCTCTGCGATTAAAGGAAGAACGATGATGGATAAGGAGGAATCTGGAACGTTCTCTGTGAGGGAAGGTGTAAATAACCTCAAATAACCACAACCTATGGAATTCATGAACCCATCATCATGGCAGACATGGGGGAGAAAATTTCTATGCTACATGTCTGTTTCAGGGTACAATTCCAAACCGCACAAGGGGCAGATAGATATTNATGTTCTCTGTGAGGGAAGGTGTAAATAACCTCAAATCACCACAACCTATGGAATTCATGAACCCATCATCATGGCAGAAATGGGGGAGAAAATTTCTATGCTACATGTCTGTTTCAGGGTACAATTCCAAACCGCACAAGGGGCAGATAGATATNAATGGGGGAGAAAATTTCTATGCTACATGTCTGTTTCAGGGTACAATTCCAAACCGCACAAGGGGCAGATAGATATTCTTCTATTTCTTCTGGGTGAACATGCAGAAGAAATTTGGCCACAATTTCAGCCCACACCACAGACACAAGAACAAGCATTGCAAGCATTTCGGGAGTATTTCAACCGAAGAACTAACACAATAATTAACACAATATTCGAACGGTATAAGTTAAATTCACTGGTTCAGTTACAAGGTGAATCGGTGGACAAATTTGTAACCGCACTACACACGTTGGCAGAAAGTTGTGACTACGGAAGTTTAAAAACTGAACTTATTCGTGATAGGGTGGTGGTAGGCATGGCCAACAAGAAGACGAGTGAGCAGTTGCAGTTACTGCCAAAACTAAAATTAGAAGAAGCAGTATTGGTGGCCAAGCAAGCAGAACTGCAGTCCCTGGTTCTTCATTGTGAGCAGCAACATGGAGGNTAGAAGAAGCAGTATTGGTGGCCAAGCAAGCAGAACTGCAGTCCCTGGTTCTTCATTGTGAGCAGCAACATGGAGGTAAGGTCAGCAGAGTCCAGGTAGGAAGACGCTCATCTTCACAAGGGGCTTCGCAGCAGCAAGGTTCATTTTGACGCAGTTCTTCGCCACAACAAAGAACATCGCAAGGTCCATCATCTCAGTCCGAGGACAACCGATGCCTATTTTGTGGGCTACACACCCATGAGAGGTTAAAGTGTCCAGCTNAGTCCGAGGACAACCGATGCCTATTTTGTGGGCTACACACCCATGAGAGGTTAAAGTGTCCAGCTCGTCCAGCTAAGTGTTTCGGTTGTGGTAAGCTTGGCCATTGGGCTTCTGTGTGTAAAGCTGGAGGAAGATCTAACCAAGGTAAAGTTTTTAAGGTGACTGAGAATGGCCAAAATAGACAGAGTGAAAATGATACAAGGGAGGTTGTANAAACCAAGGTAAAGTTTTTAAGGTGACTGAGAATGGCCAAAATAGACAGAGTGAAAATGATACAAGGGAGGTTGTATTTATAGGGGGATTGTGGTTAAACGCACTTGGAAAAGAAAAGCGGGCCACAGCTGTTAAAATTGTTGATTTCGAGAAGTCGGTGAACTTTCTAATTAACACTGGTGCAGATTTTAGCTGTGTCTCTACCTCAGTAATGCCAAAACAAATTTTGCAGTTTGTAAAAAAGACAGAAGAACCTTATTTCGGGCCCTGATGGCTACCATTTGAAGGTGGTGGGGTTTCTAGATTTGGTTTTGGAAACAAAANGAAGAACCTTATTTCGGGCCCTGATGGCTACCATTTGAAGGTGGTGGGGTTTCTAGATTTGGTTTTGGAAACAAAATATAAGCAAACTCGTTCCAAAATATTTGTGATCTCAGGCCTACAAATTGCTACATTGGGAAGACAGTGTTTGCAGAATTTGAGTATTGTATGCTTTAAAGAAGGGAGATGTATGGTGGCTAATGTACATGGGGAAGATGGTTTGGCCTCGGGCAGAACTTGATAGGCTAATACAGTTAGATATAGAGCCAGTGACAGAACCAACAGAATGGGTTGCACCCATTGTGGTGGTTCCAAAAGGAAATGCAGTACGTGTATGCGGGGATTATACTCAGTTAAACAACAATGTCTGTAAACCCACTTCCTTATCACTAGTGTTGAATCAAAACTAGCTCTGCTCAAAGGAGCAAAGTATTTCTCGAAATCAGATGCCAATTCATGTTTCTATCAAATGGAGCTCACCAAGGAGAGCCAAGTTTTGACCACTTTTATCATGCCGTTTGGCAGATATTATTTCAAAAGGTTGCCTTTGGCGTCTCATGTGCACCAGATCACTTTTCGAACAGAATTGCAGAGGTTCTGGAAAACATTCCAGGGGTTGTATTTCATGTGGATGACATTCTTATTTATGCATCTACAATTTCCAAGCATGATTCCACACTGAGGGTAGTCTTGTGCAGACTGGAAAATGAGGGTATTATTATCCATAAATGTAAAAGTGTTTTTGGAGTGACATCTGTTAGGTATTTGGGCTGCATACTCGCCTCAGAAGGTATATCAGTGGACCCAGAAAGAGTTCTAGCACTAAAGACTTTGCAAACATTAACGAGCTGCTTTCACAGACACCTACTCTTGCATTTTTTGATCCTGAGCAGCAAATTTGAGCAGTTGGCCCCCCAAGAGTGAGGTTCCAGAGAACTTGCGTGTNAAAGTGTTTTTGGAGTGACATCTGTTAGGTATTTGGGCTGCATACTCGCCTCAGAAGGTATATCAGTGGACCCAGAGAGAGTTCTAGCACTAAAGACTTTGCAAACATTAACGAGCTGCTTTCACAGACACCTACTGTTGCATTTTTTGATCCTGAGCAGCAAATTTGAGCAGTTGGCCCCCCAAGAGTGAGGTTCCAGAGAACTTGCGTGTGTATTACCAATTCAGGCATGACATTTAATTTGGTGAAGATCTTTTGTTGAAAGAAACCAGGATCACCATTCCACCCAATTTACATCTGAAGTGCATAGAGCTTATACATGCAGGACAATAAGGGACTGTGAAGCGTAGGGAAATACCTAAATTGGCAGTTTGGTGGCTAGGACTTTCATCCCAATTGGAACATGTAATCTGTAGTTGTCCGCAGTGTCTGGAAGAATGAATATATCACAAAGAACCATTCCTAAAGAAACAGTTTTCTGCACGTCCTTGGGAAAAGGTAAGGGTGGATTTTTCGAACATGGTAAATGGTACATAATCATAACAGATTACTACTCTTAGATTATTTGAGGTCTCACCCATTATGTCTTTGTCACATGAAGTTTTCATATGACAACTAAAGGAAAATTTTGCCCGGTTAGGTATTCTGGAAGTGTTAAGGGTGGGTAGTGTTTCGCAGTTCCTCTCCTGATGTCTGTTTTTACACCATAAATTTTTCTCTTTTTACACTTTCTTGCATTTTGCAAAAAATTTTTCAAGTCCCTTGAAAAGAGTAAAATAGGGGTTTCACTGAACATGTTTTGGTACCGCATCTCATAACCTACAGNTTTTTCAAGTCCCTTGAAAAGAGTAAAATAGGGGTTTCACTGAACATGTTTTGGTACCGCATCTCATAACCTACAGTAAACTTCCATACAACAATGACTGTAAAATCGCTACCCTTGTAAAAATTTGAACTGATCAAATTTAACCCCCAAAAGAAGTGCATTTTTTCTCAACAAGACCATGTTTAAAAATCTCCAGTGTAAAATAAAAATGATATTTATATGAAATACTAATTAAAATCAATAGGTAGATAAAATAATACCCCAGAAGCAGAAACCATACTTATTAATAATGAGCTGAGTGTTTTAATGAATGTAATTTGAAAATTCCTGTGACACAGATTAAGGATTTCTCACTGAAATACTAATTAATTGCAAAAGATAAACATCTTTTGAATAAATTTCCTTCAGTGTTATTTGTTAAGGGTGAGTGGTGAGAGTTTTTCAAAGGAAACTTCACCAATAAGTAAGTAGTGTGTANCCTTCAGTGTTATTTGTTAAGGGTGAGTGGTGAGAGTTTTTCAAAGGAAACTTCACCAATAAGTAAGTAGTGTGTATTATATATTTGCAAACAGTACAAATTTTATATTTGCAGGCTGTAATGTGTGCATTTTCATATTTTAGAAAGTACCATTTTATCCTCACTTTTTAACAACTATTTCTGCGTAATTANCCTTCAGTGTTATTTGTTAAGGGTGAGTGGTGAGAGTTTTTCAAAGGAAACTTCACCAATAAGTAAGTAGTGTGTACTATATATTTGCAAACAATGCATTACAGTACAAATTTTATATTTGCAGGTTGTAATGTGTGCATTTTCATATTTTAGAAAGTACCATTTTATCCTCACTTTTTAACAACTATTTCTGCGTAATTANCTGTAATGTGTGCATTTTCATATTTTAGAAAGTACCATTTTATCCTCACTTTTTAACAACTATTTCTGCGTAATTAAACATTAATTTTATTAACTGAAATGTTTAATTGTGCCATAATTTCATGAAGCCCATTTTGTAAAGGTTTAAAAATAAGGCTTTCAGTATAAAGTACTTTNTGTTTAATTGTGCCATAATTTCATGAAGCCCATTTTGTAAAGGTTTAAAAATAAGGCTTTCAGTATAAAGTACTTTCATTACTAAGTATGTACCTGTAACGGTTGAGGTTTTACTCATGTATGTTATAACGTGATTTTACTTTACTGACTTTNCATTACTAAGTATGTACCTGTAACGGTTGAGGTTTTACTCATGTATGTTATAACGTGATTTTACTTTACTGACTTTTTAAAATGTCTGAAAATAAATAGCACATCACCAGGCGTTCGTGCTAAATTTCATTTTTGTGGGTAGTACTTTTTTATTTGTGTATAGGCTACTGAAAAAAATATATCTATAAAATATAAAATGTTTTGAANTTTTGTGGGTAGTACTTTTTTATTTGTGTATAGGCTACTGAAAAAAATATATCTATAAAATATAAAATGTTTTGAATGTAATTTTATTTGTCAAAAATGCTTAAATTATGTATTTTTTAAAATATGATATGAGAATTCATTACTTTTGAAAAAGCCAGTTTTGTAGTACCCTATCAGTAGTGTGTCCGATATGAACTTGAAGCAACCAAATAGATCACACTTTTCAATATAAAAGTCANGTAGTACCCTATCAGTAGTGTGTCCGATATGAACTTGAAGCAACCAAATAGATCACACTTTTCAATATAAAAGTCAACCCCACCCTACTTGTTTTGCAATTTTTCAGTTTTTCTCTCAGATTAATAACATGCTGGGGTTTGCGCGTCAGAATTACCTCATATCCGAGCTTCTTGAGAAAAAGTCGCAGGAGAGGTGGTTCATCGCCAAAGAACTTGGTAAGTTTTTTCACCCGTTGGGGGTTGGTGAGAGCGGCGTCTCCCCTCTCTCCGGGCAAGAGGGCGTTGAGTCCCCGAGGTATCGACTGTGACCTCACAGCCAGCGTCTGGGCACGCAGTGCAGATATCTCTCCTCTGATGTTCTCCATTTCCTGCAAGCAGCAGGAAGAGCATATTGATGCGATGCTGTGTTACATTAGCACGTAAATCTTATAGTCCATTCACGGTTACTTCCAACTTTTCTGAAACCCTGCTGAAGTTCTATTTTTCAGGCTATTCCTCTGCCTCATGTAAACAAAGCTCAATAAAGTCTACAAAATTACACCAGAGGGACCATGCACCGTATTCGTGCGCACTCAGTTTAATAATATTTTGTACAAGAACTATTTCTTACTAGGCATTACCAACACACCTATTTTCTCTTTGTTTTTGTTCATAATTATTATAAATGAAATATTATAATTTATAGATTAAATATAAGTAAAGGTTCAATTTAACAAAAAATATGATACTTTTAAGTAAACACAAATATAAAATGCTTGTGATGTAATTACCTTTGAAATATTTGAGTTGAGTTGATAGATTTTGGCAGCTCTTGACAATGAGGTCTAGAGAGCCGATGAGGGTGAAATGAGGTGAGAATGGAGCAGTGCCGGAATGCAAGGGCGGGGGAAATGGGAGATCCCTGAGAAAACCTGCTGGCCAGCAGCATCGTCCGGCACGATTCCTACTTTCGAAAATCCGGGATTGTATGACGTATTTAGCAAACAACCAAGCACCTCATACATGGGGTGATGTTTTAAAGGTTCAGTTCAAAAAGTTTGAAGAAACTGTGAATAGACTATAATTTCCACTGTTCCAGCATTGTTAGATATGACAAACTGTATTTCAAATATTCTGACCCAGATCTTAGTATCAACTATAGCACAATTGTAAAAATAATGGTATAAAAAAAAAAATCAGAATATCAAGTCACTTTGAAAGGCAACTGATAGGGGTGAACTCACTTTATAAGAGCATACATGAAATATTACATACCTATAAACTTACCACCAGTGCTACAGCAAACGGCGAGCTAGGCTCATGTGTGCAATTCATCATTTTGTGCAACAACTGCAATTATTGCTTCATAATATTTCAGATGATGCATTTACCAAACTAGCTAGCTGTGCCAAATGTATGAACTTAAATTCTTAGCCGCTGAAAGAATATTTCTCAGAAAACCACTCCTGGAGTGTAGGCTGATGCATCTATTAGGCAATGATAACACAAAATTTTATCTGGAAAAGTTCATCTGAACAGACAAACATTATAGGAAAATCAGAGTAGTATGTCTTTTTTTTTTTGCCAGAGAATTTGTACGGTTATGCATGTACATACTAGTTGAGTTATATAAACAAACAAAAGAAAAATCTTAGTTCGATCTATTAAATACCAATATCAGCACTTTCTCTATCCAGTAAAAAACTTTAATAATGTTTGAATAATGAAGAAGCGAAGACAGACCAAGTTCTAGGCCCACAAGTGCATGCCAAGATATGCTCAAGTNATAATGTTTGAATAATGAAGAAGCGAAGACAGACCAAGTTCTAGGCCCACAAGTGCATGCCAAGATATGCTCAAGTAGCGAAGACAGACCAAGTTCTAGGCCCACAAGTGCATGCCAAGATATGCTCAAGTTTCTTGGAAAAAGTGAGCTCNTAGCGAAGACAGACCAAGTTCTAGGCCCACAAGTGCATGCCAAGATATGCTCAAGTTTCTTGGAAAAAGTGAGCTCGCACCAATACTGGCCACACCAGGCCATTCCAAACCAATATTACATCTACGGTAGTTAAGGATCCTCAAACTTGGTCAAATATTATAGGCTAATGTTTGTATTTCAAAAATTTTTCCCTAGAATTTTGCATGTCTTTCATGTATCAAACAAATAATTTCTGTCCACAGTCCTATGAATATCTTACTTTTTTTAAACCTCAGAATAATAATACTCCAGTCTATTCATGGTATCTTAACACTTTCTGAACAAAACCTTTGAAAAATCACACTACGTACCACACATTTGTTCGTTTCCTAAATAAATCATGTATCACATGTGTTTTATACTTCCATTTACAGTAACATACAATATTTTTTTTGTTAAATCAAATTTTTTATTGAACCGAGTTGTTTGATGTTATTTGTATAGTAACATTTCTTATCACCATATTCAAGTTTTCAGGAATGCAGTGCTGAAACACATTTTATTGTTATGTATGAAAATATTTTATTTTTGATTGTCTGTCAACCAGCATACAAATCGTGTCGGTTAAACCCAACTTAAACGGGACTTCAGAAAAGTTAGAAGTAACCACGAAAAGACCTTAGTTGCGTAAACACAGTTTTACCTGTCCTATATGTCGATATGTACTGTAGATCCTCGCTTTTCCAGCCCTCATTACTATGGATTCCCAGTTTATCCTAATTGGAAAGAAAAAGTGCAATATGTACAGCATTGTAATATTTTATTTTGTTAGTAAAAGAATTTGACTCTACCGAAGACCGCTGTGTCTCCAACTGAACACATGAGCAATGTTGTATATATCGGTCAAACCCATGATCGTGAAATGCCTGCACGATTGTCTCTCACATAAATGTTATACAAATTTGGCACAGAAGCTATCGTTACTACCTACTTAAGTGCTGTATATTAAACAATGTTTATGTGTAGGTACTGTCGTTAGTCCAGCCAGCTCCTCAACTCTGGATGTAACTACGCACCTGTTCCTTGAGGATTTACCACTGTCTCTCTCCCCCGCCCCGGGAGGAGGGAATCAGGGTTGGACCCTTAAACAAAGTAACCACTTCTCTCTCTGTGCCGACAACCATGCTGCCTATCGTAATGCCGAGGAAGTGGTGGTTGACTCAGCAGAAGAGAATACCTCACTCAATTTCTCAGCCCTGCTAAGACTTCATTGGGAAGCTGGGTATTGTCTTGGTGGCAGCAACTGATGGGCTGTCAGGTGCAACAGCACTTGAGGTAATCTCACTGTTGGATGTTGCTGATGCCTGCTCTCTGAAGGTGCGGCCTTTCCCTTTCCAGGCATGCGGATGGAAAGTGAGTGGACAGTGTTTCATTGCTGTCTCCAGGTCCACAACACTTTGTATACCAATTCCTGTCTCTCCTCACTGCCTGCTGGTCCTATGTGATGCTTTGGCAGTACGGGTTGAGATGGGAGAGGGTCTCGTATCCTGGGGCGCATCCTATCACAGTTTCCCCTTTGTTCACCAAGTAACTTTAACTGTTGCTCTGGCTTATGCTCATGCCACCCTGAACAGCTAGGTGACAGGCTACCCCAAGCAGATGTATCTTGTGTTCGAACCCTCCAAGGGTGGGCTGCAGGATGATATTATCACTGGACATGTAATGACGGCATGATGGCATGCGCTGCTTATTTCACTGGCATCCACTTCCAAGGCCTCTTTACCTATCGGTGGGTTGGAATATTCAAAAGGTCACAGCGTGGCCCACTGCATATCTTCTGGGGTGGTAGCAACCCTTGAAATGACCATTCCTCTCGCAGGGTGTTATCTACATAACGAGGTATAATGCTAGTTACCAACAAATACCTTCATTACGTTCTGGCCACTCTAGGATTCAACAATGATAAACTGAATGTATGTCACTTAAATAGTATTGATCGATATGAAGCAAGCCAAACTATATAATAAGGGATTGAATATTTAAGGCAAGGTTCTATGTATTGAAGGTTAACTGCAGAAATTGAAAATTTGTCATGACAGATTTGAAAATCTGTGGTGATCATCAATATCATCATGAGGCAGCTGAAAATTGTGGTAGAATTTGCCAGAATAATATCAGAAAAAAACCTCAGTTATCAGCAAAATCCATAATGTAAATAGATGAAACAACTTTGTACTGGTTCTATGTACAAGTTAACTATTCGAGGGTGTGAAACTGGCAGTGGTTGGGAAAAGCATCCATCCTAGATGTCTGAAAGGTGTACATAATTTATCTGTGTCTTATTATGCAAACAAGAAAGTATGCGTTACCTGAAAAATGTTTACTGACTGATTCAAAAACTACTTTGTATCAGTGGTACGAGCTCATTGCGTAGAAGCTGGACAGAAGGAAAACTGCAAAATTATATTGTTCCTGTACAATTGCTCTGCGCATCCCTCTGGCAAACTTTGTGTTAAAAATGTTTTCTGTATTTACTTGCCTCCCAACACGACATCTTTATTACAGCTTGTGACCGAGGAATATTATGTTCCATGACATGCAAGGATAAAGACAACTTAATGAACTGCATGCTTACTACTGTCCAGAGGGGAGTAGATATTCAAGACTTCCTGAAGGGCTTCAGTGTTAAAGATGTTATTCATGCAATTTCCAATGCTTGGAGTCATGTTGGTAAATCAACATTAACAAATGAGTGGCACAAGCTTTGGCCTAAAACAACACACATACTTGATGACAATTTTGTTGAAGACGACATCGCAAAATTTCCTGCTGCTAATAAGGAAGTGATTATATATATAACAAACCTTATTTCTTAGGCAGAAAGTGTACCAGACAATAGTGTAATTCGAAGGAAGTTGACCCTGAAGAAATGCTGAATATTGGCATTGCACTCGTACATTTCTTAAAGTGACATGGAAATTGCTGGAATGGTGTTAAATACAGACAATAACGTTGATTGTAATAAAAATAACATAGCAAAAAAAAAATTTCTTTTGATGGTAAAGGTGAAACTATGTGATCAGTTAATTTCTGGACGTGAACAATATACATTTACCAGTAAAAGGTCATTGCTGTTTACTCATTTAAAGAGGCTTCGTTAGGCTTGAAACCAATGTTACTGAAACAGGTGACACTTGAAGAAGCACTTAAAAGTACAATCTATCATTGTGCTGCTTCATCACTGTAAAAGCTTGTTCCGGGATCAATGTCAGACGGCCAACATCAATCCAGTCACACAAATACAGCAATGTTCCCTTTCCATCAAGATACTCCAGATAAATATTATACACTTTATTTCCAATAATGCTGCTGGTATTCATACTGTGCTTATCTTTATAATTAAATATTACATTTATTAATGTACTATCAAAACCACTACAATCTAACATGACGTAACCTAACATTACACATAATTCCAAAACTGGAAAAATTCCAAAAATTCAAATACTACTAGTTCCAAAGATCTTGGATAAAGAATTGGTTATCTGTATGTATGTTATGAGCTAAGTCCATCACATGGAAATATAAAGTAAAAGTAAGTTGTTACGTGTAGAGCACCATAATTTGTGTAGCAGTACAATGTTCTGTTCCTATTAATTTACATTTTATGACTATTCGTTGATCCAGGTGACCTGTAGTCCAGTTGGTCGGGATAAATGGTGTTCTATTATACACGTTTTGACACAGGATGGCATCCTGCATCTCAGACCATTGCCTTGCCGCGCATTCCACCACATCAACCGGCACCAGTGTATCAATAGTGCACCGTGAGTGCCGAAAGAAGTGTAGTGCAGGTGTAGCAAAAGTGCAGGGCAGGGCAGCGCAATGTCAACCCCCCCTCCCCCCGGGTAGGGCAAGGGTGCGTTATGATGGACCACAAGCAGGAAAAATGTAGGGCAATACAATTTTAATTAACCCAAAGGAAAGAAAGACACAGCAAGCATGTGGATGCTTCAGGGTTTAATTATGTTCGTTTATGAATTTACGTGTTTTTTTCTTCTCAGTTGTTTTCACCCTCATTTCATGCCATCCACTCTCAATTTGTAACGATTTATGTGCAAAGGGATATTCTGTATTTGTTTTGTCATTTACATGCGTTTGTGTTTGTTTCAATTGTTGCAAATTTCCAGCAGGTAGAAAGTAGTGCAGGGTGAGCCGTGTGCCGCCATAGTTCGCGCCTTGCGATCTTGCCAGATTCAGTTGCCGCCCAGCTTCTCAAGGGGTCGGTCGCGTCGCGGGCGCACTCCGGGTGAACTCAACTTTTGTGCACCGACCATGTAATCTGCTATAGTAACGTAACTTCTCGGAACCTTTATATTTCACTTTCACCTGCAGTCGCCACCCCTTCTTCTCCAGGACTTGCATCACCTGGGGAAACGTAACTTCATACGTACATCCATCAAGGCCATTCGCACCTTTTTCAGTTTAGCCCATCTGGCGGGCCGCAGGCCAGAACCAGCGTAAAGTTTTCACCTCAGAGTGACGTAAAGTGTTTTGTGCAAGAGTAATTACATGCAAGTTTTCAGACTTCATGTCTTTTATTTCAAGCACTGCCTTTGGGCATTTCGGGGTCCAGGTACCCTACAACCAACTTTCACCGTAATTTCACGTAATGCACCTTAATATACAGCATGCTCAACACCAAGCTTTTCTCAGTAAAAGGCGTGTGGGTCAGCCTGAATAAGCCCACTTCATTCCGACGTATCAGGTGTGCGGAAAGCAACCATAGACACCGCCTGCCGATGGTGCCTGGCGCCTATTCAGGTATCCAACTCCAAAACCCACCTAACAATGTTTTCACCGCCCCTCAAAATTTCCATTAACAGAGCACCACCCAGCCAACAGGTGTTAGTATCTTACTATAAAGTTTCCTATTATTCAAATGGTTGAAATACATACTAAGAGGAATTTTTGGTGAACTTGGATTTTCTTCGGCTTTGAAAATATCACACAATAATACAAAGCAAACAGGCCAATAACACTAGGCCATAGGTAGGTACATCCATACGTCAGTCTCTTTGCAAATAAGTGTTAACAGCACAGAAAATTTAAATATTTTTTTTTGTCACGTGCACTAATGCCTGTCAAAAAGGTTTTAATCAAGCATTCGCAACTAAAAACAGTTAGTTCATTTGATGTGGACACTGAGTCAGATGACATGACATAACACAACCACCTCTTCTCTCTTTGAAGAAACATGTCTGCAACTTACAGTTACGCTTCCCTGGCAACCCTGAAGATACCCTAGACACACGAATCACAGCAACTTGTTGGACTGCCTTGGTGAGGCAGGCAGCGCAATAGGTCTTACCTGTATCATGAGATGCTGGGTTCTCATCTCTGAAGACAGGTGAGCCACACTACGGGCGAGGGTCACCACATGCGACTCCAGTCTCTGGAATCTCTTGTTGATGCCCTTTCAAAAGGAACACATACCATCCCAGTTATGCACATCTTGTAACTACAAAGTAAGAGACGACACTCAATAAAATTCACCAGTGGCGTAGCCAGAAATTTCTCAAAGGGGAGAAGAGAGAAAGGTTACCTCAGAGTTAGTGATACTGACACACATACCAAGAGAGAAATTACTTCACAGTATAATAAAATGTGAGATAATGTTACAAGTAGGCCGCTAGGCTACCAAACATATATAAAAGGATAAGAATTAAAGTACTTGCAGTATACAGTAGTACTTGCCGATAGGTGCGCGCACACACACACACACACACACACACACACACACACACACACACACACACGGACGACACATTTTTTACGCAGTTGTGCAATCGCGACATTTCGCAGGCTAGGCTAGCTTCATCGGGTGGCAATTACAGCAGTTAAATGTTTTATTATAATTAAAGCCTTATTAATAATTTTAATACTTATTGTTGACAACCATAGAGGAAAGAAGGGGGGGGGGGGGTTACAACCTCCAAACACGTACCCCCCATGGCATTGACCCTAAAATTTACTAAATAAAATTCTTCCTCAAGGTTATGTTTATTATCTTTCACATGGCCTTGTCTACTATGTAGAGCAACTCTTAATTATCAAATGAGCAAAGAGACATTCAAAGAACTGTGCTAAACAACACAACCACTTTACACTACCCACTAAAAAATTTGTTACACAAACCGAAGTTTATGTAATGCTTAAAAATTTGAACAGGTGGCTTGGCTGCAAAAGGAAGCATCTAAATCTAAATGTAGGTACTACCGTTCTAGCTTGAAATACAACAAAGTTCCACACCATCTTTCTAAAATTGACAGTGGCTTACTTAGCCATGCACTTTATATGAGGCTACTATAATTTTCAAAATGTGGTGAGTTAATCTACTTAGTTTCCAAAGTAACTTTGTGCTATAAGACGCTTCAGAATTATAAAGAGTTTCATTATCACTGATTCTATTTTTTAGTGATTGCCTATTTACTTGTCTTAATGTATTTAATTGGAACTCTTTTGAACCTAATAAAATATAAAAATTATTTTGTTGAAAGTTATGAAAATAATTTTTTTAAACAAAAAGTAAAGCCCTCCATTATTTTTCACTATAAGACAGGGCTCTTGGCAACAACTCCTGCAGACTGACATCTCCAAATAATTATTTTAACAACGGTTTTCATAGTTTTGTTTGAGTAAACAGCAAGTAAACAACCCATGATGACATTCAGGGCTTTCATGTTGCACAACACAATTAAAGCCTCAGTTAACGTTTCATCATGCGAGTGTGTACCGATGGTGCATAATTTGACATGCTTGTTTTACTGAATAGTGAGCCTGGGAGATCAGCGATATTCACCTTCATGTCCTTTACTTTTTTTCGATCATCCTGGCGACGCTTGTCTCTGACTGGCCGGCTGCTAACAGAGCTCGGCAGAGATGACATGCTGCCATACAGACGACGCTTATTAATACGAGGGTCGGAGGGCTGGTAGCGGCCACCATACTTCTTGACACCAAGCAGCTTCAAAACCTTTTCATGAAACAATAAAACCTCAAAAGTAAAATTCAGTTTTGTTATTTAAGTAGACTAATAATTTTTCTTACCTTTATACAAGTGCATTTTTCATTTTTCACTTTATTAGAATAATATTTTAAGCACTCTGTAATAAGACAATTTGGTGGTGAAGATGTTATTAATGCCATTTACATGACCTTACTTTCTTGTATAAGCTACTTTATGTAATCTATGACATGAGAAATTATTTTGATTACCGGTAATTCCAGTAATGTCAACTTTTCAAGTGAAAATAATGGATTTCTGCACTATGCTAAGGTCACCTGGTTATTAAGTAATATGAAAATGAAACTAACTGAAAACCTTTCTTCCACATAGTCCAACACAGTATTGTATATGATACAAATACAGTAACTAACTAAACAAATTGTCACATGTTTAAAATTTGTAAAAGTCTCTCCTGAAAATAATTTTGCAAATTTTATAAAAGAATTGCATGCATAAAAAATAAGCTTGACTTTTTATTCGCTTGTAGCAATTCTTGTTTTTAAAATATTTTTCAAGACACATTCTTAGAGATACACATGTATTGTCTGTCTCATATAAATACGAAACAAACAACATGCCATTTACGAAAACCTGTATCAGCTGATGCATGAAATGAACAAAAATTAATATTATGTTGGCTATTCTGACTGCCGACGCACATCAGACAAGCAGAAAATACGCGGACAAGAAAGAGTTCTTAGATTTATTAATACATTTTATTTTATGTGGTCATAAAACTGCGACTTTTAGTGTTACAAACTAAACTTTGTGCTAAAGTAGTAATGTATAGGCGTTCAAAATGAAATGCACATTAAAACGATCCATATTAAAATGAAACAACTTCAAACCTTGGGAGTTCATTTCTTGTCTTATCCCCACTCTCCATCCATGCTTTCCATACATGCTTGATATTAATTCCAAAAGCTTACAGAAATATTGCAGGGTATTGTTAAATTATTTTTTCAAATAATTTGACGAAATATATTTCAAACTTGTGTTGTTTCAAGCCAGGAATAGGAGAAAAGTCAACTTTGAAAAAAATGGGATCACGAGGCAGGCCAACGTGCTGCCACCTGTTGAGAAACGTATTCGGCTCAGAGAAACGCATTTGGCTCACAAAAGCGCTACCTACCATGCCATGCACGTCATCTGTCTCTCTCCCGAAGCACTAACCAGCCAGAAAAATATACTTTCTTGTGTAAAATAACAAATATACGAACATATACCAATGGTATCATTTTCCCGCGAACTCTGTATAATTTTTAAAGTAACATGTATTTCCGTGTACAGCGATTTTGTTTACTAGTAATTTCCTTTGGGCTGGTAATCCTTACGTTTATGTCCATTATACGCCATGTTGTTCTACCGCCCGCTTTGCAAAGTTGTTGGTGAGTTGGCGAATGAAAGTGCGTTGTGAAGCAATTCCTTGAAATTATTTTTGTTTCAATTCCTTAACATATTAACTGTAACGTCCAAAGTGTGATAATAACCGCAATTACAGTTAACCCAAATTCACTGTCTCGGATAAATTAAAAAGGAGTTAGCAAATATTAAATTTTTTTGCAAGGTTTTATATTTTTACTTTTATAACCTACCAATTTTTTAGACAGATGTCAGTCTACAAACACCTTAGAGTTTGTTTAGCATTACAGTACAATGGCAAGTGGATTAGCTGACAGCGTGTTGGTAAAAAATACAGTTTCTACTTAATGCACCAGCTGGTGGCGAAAGGATACATGAACAAAAAGTAAACACTTGGCGCTACTTTCGTCGAACTGTCAAAATCTCGCCGACTTACATGACACAGACAATAAATAACCTTTGTGTTTTCCTGCAGAAGCTACTAACCCTTCAATTTGGAAACACTCTTATTTCATTTACGGTTTAATGAATTCAACAGTGCTTGTCCAGTGGGTACAAAATGTATATGGGTAATAATGTATGTCTATCACAGTACAACTTCACAGAAAACCACAATGACTACCATAGTTTTGGAGCTGTATGTTACTATTCTAAAATTACATATACATAGCAATTATTTTTCTTCAAGTTCACTAATAAAGCAATTTAGTATATTATGCTATAGTCTACCATGCCAGTATGCAGTATGAACATCAATAATGAAAAACCTGAGACATGCCAAGTATAGGGAGTACAAACAAAGGCAACCTTGTACCTCGGAATACATGTTCTCAAGCCCTTCTAGCTGCTTGCGAATGGCATGGGCATCAGTGGCATCAATGGTTGTACTCAGGTCGTCGTCGCTAGAGTTATTCTCGGTGTTGCCATCCAACATGGAGTCCAGGCCAGTTGTTGTTGATGTGAGATCAGTAGTGTCAAGACCAAATACAGATGCGCCTGTCAACCAAGCACAGTCTTCACATCAGGTAAGTTATTTCACCACTTTAACTCAAAATGTCATAAGTCAGATTTCAAGTACAAACTGTAGGCCTGCGCTGTGAATTTATCTCAGTTTAATGGCACCATCTAGCTGAAAGTATTTTGAGGGTCAAAGACCTAGTAGCGCGGGAACGCTTAGTGCAACCTGCATGTGAACACTGAAGGTGTGGTCGCATTACGTTCACTTAACTGACATGCAGTATTTCTCTTGTCAACTTGTCCCATAAAACTTTCAGTGGTGACCTTATTTTATGGTGTAACAATTAAGAGACAAATGTGTGTTGCATGTATCTATGGAAGTTTGATACCTAAAAATTACTGTTACATGTTCAGTTACCAGAATTGTAAATGCAGAATATCACATGACCAATAAATGACCATGTACCTTTCTCCCTCTTACTCCAAAATATAATATTAACCTTCAAACTGAAACATTGATCTGAGAGACCACTTTGGCTCATACAGTAAGTTGCAATTGTGTAAAACTGAGATATACGTATAAAATTAAGTAGAAAGATAAAAACATATGGCATGGAACGATGGTCAGTGAAACTGATTTTCCTTATAAAAGAAGTGTTTCAATTTAGGGGGATATCTGATGTTTTCATACTGTAACAAACCAAACAAAGATGGAAGTGGAAACTCACTCAGAGGCATCTTTCCAGATTTGCCCCCAGACAAAACGTGGTCGGCCTTCTTGGCACTCGTGAGTCCCCGGTGCGGTTTGTCTAGCGGGAGCTGGTTCTTGCCCCCGCTGCGACCCCCCCAGCCACCCCGGCCACCAGGAGTATTGCCCCCGGTACTGCGGTGTGTCTTGCTGATAGCTCCTCCTTGGCCCTTCCTACTGTCCCCATGCTTGGGACCTTCGCAATACTCCAGCTTGCTGCCATACGGCAAGCTGCAACATTCACCAGGCACACAACACTCCCTTAACCCTACATACACAGTGGCGGACACAGACAAGGGGGAGATGGGGTCCATAGAAAACATGACCCCCCCCCACCCTCACACCAAACCCTACATGGTCATGAAACTGTAATGTGAATGTTTTTTAAATTAAAATGAAATATTATCAGACTTGTTTAAAATATTTATTTTATTTGAATACATAACTGTTTCCTGATGAGACATTGCCACCCTCCCTTGCTGTCAATCAAAGGTTTAAAAGCCTGCACCTGTACAGTTGGAAAATGAACCCTCCCCCCTAAACCAAAATTACAGATCCACTCCTGTACATACTTCTCCGTTTGTGACCATCACTGCAGACAGAAAAAAATTGTTTGCTTGAACTAGGAGTTACAGTCCATTTTTTTAACTTAATAATCTAGGAAACAGAAATGGATGTCGTAAAAAACAGCTTACGCAAACCCCTTCCATTTCTTTCCTATACTCAATTTTTTATAATAAATTTGATGTACACTTCTTAATGTAAAAAGTGAGTGACACAATTTTTTACCCAGAATACAATCAAGACAAAAGTTAGGAGGATCATTCTCATAGTGGTACATATTCTAGTAGAATACATAGAATCAGTGTATTGTTACATGGGATGCCTGAGGGGCGTATCTCAGTTTGTGAGGGATGGAGGTCTTAATAAAATTCCATAATTATTTTTATTCTCAATGCTACAAACAGTCAAACATCTGTTATTTACTAGTCTGAGCATCCTATTAACTTTTATTATTGTAATTGAGCGCAATATTTAATTACTATCTCCATTAGGTTCTCAGGGTCAGCAAGGTGCAAGCTGCGATAAGTTTATTGGCGTGTGCGGTGGCGTTCTTTAGGATAGGCTGCTCGCTTCGTCTAATGTTACAAACTTGACCTCCATCTCCGTGCCTTACCACACGAAGGAAACATCGGGCAGTGACATGTAGCACTGACTGACCTCTCCTCAAGTCTGTTCGTCCCAAACAGACACTGCAACGTCCGGACCTTCATAGAGTGCCAGTCGGTCGATGTGGGGACAGCCTTCAGCTTCGACCAAGAGCCATGACGACAAATCCGAAAGACCACATCATTGATCTTATTCAGGATCCTATAGGGGCCTTCCCAACATTTCTGAAGATTCGAATGCCCTTTTCGTCTCTGTGTGTTGTACAGCCAAACCAATTATCCTTCTTGAAATACCTTGCCTGACATTCTCCTCTCGTACCGGGACTTCATCCTGTCACTATATGGTCGTTGTTTCTTACAGCACTAATCCTTTCATTACCGGTTTTAAAAGATGAAGCAACTCCAAAATTTCCCCTTGCATCTTCCTTTAGACCATGTCTACCAATCTGAAAAATGCTGGCACTTGCGGTGGATGCTGCAAGTTGTGGCTGGATCCTCGTCCGACATACCCTGAACCACTGGTAGCTCCTGTAGACTGCCTCACTCCCGAACCACTTCCTCCATGGGACCGCTATCCTCAGAGGTGCTATTGAGAGGGGCCATCCTATCACTTGCTCTATGCCATGGGCACCTTTCACTGTTATGTGGCACAGTGTGCACGAGGCTTCTGGATAGCACTTGCAGGTCGTCATGTGCATTTTCCAACTGCTTTGTGAGGTGTGCAGCTTGCAGCATCAGCTCGTCAATGTGGTGACTCAGTTGTTGGGCATATGCACGAAGCCCACAAATTTCTTCACACAAGTGCTTGCATGCGCTCATCGAGGCCATTTGTTCTTCACCACACTGTCTCTTTACTGGCTGCTGCTTCTGTTGTGGGCAATAAGCTCTCAGGTGCCCCAACTGTCCACATGACCAACACTCCAGCAATTTGGGTGGGGGGCGGCGACGTCTGTAGCTCAGACCCTAGAAGCAATGTCCCTCATAGTCTTCTGCAACTCCTTCAGTGTCTTCGCTATCCTGTCTTCATCTTTATTCGTCACTGCGCGTACTGGACGTCGAGGTGCGGGCTCCTGTCTTGCTGACTCTACCTTTAGTGCTTGGGCCAGGGCGACCTGCATGTTGTGGGGTTCAGCCAGACGTACCACTTGTCGTACCTCTGCGTCGGCGATAGCATCAATGAAAAAGCAGACTGCAATGATGTTGCGCGCCTCCTCGAGACACCTCTCCAGAGATAAGAGGGAGAACCACACAATGTCTTGCCATAGCTCCTGCAGTGGCTCCCATTTTCGCTGGATGAGGATTCGCAGTTGGGCATGACGCATGTATCGGTTGCCGAAACGTAGTTCCAAGGCAGACACCAGTGTGGGGTACTCTAGTCGATGTTGCTCTGGCAGAGATTATAGTATGCTAAGTGCGGGGCCTCTCAGTACAGCCACTAGGTAGTAAGCACGCTGTTCGATGACCAGCCATTCAGGGTGGCAACTATTTCAAACTGGTGTTGGTATTTCCGCCATGAAGTTTGGCCATCATAAGGGGCGGGCTTAATTGAGACCCCCTTCCCCACTCCTGGCTGTGCGACACCATTGCCGCAGATCTTCTTGCTCTCCTCCGAGGTTAATGCATTGGTTTTGACTTGCACTACTTCTTCACTTTTCTCGGCTGTCGATGTGGTGGTATGTGAACTCCGCTGCTGAAGAAATTCCTGTCATTCTTTCTTTATTGCACTTATTTCCTGTTTCACTTCATTCTCTACACTGTCCATTCTTTTACTGACACTGTCAATTCTGCAGTTTACAGCGTTCACTATTTCATTCACACTGTCAATTTTCATGTTCACTAACTCACTAATGCCTTCTCTTTTCATGTCTACATTCTCATCAACAGAGTCGATTTTACTGTCTACATTCTCATTAACATAGTCAATTTTCCTGGCTACATTCTCATTTACACTATTTACAGTTTCAATCACACTTTCTTTAACAGAACTAATTTGTGTATTTACAGTCTCATTTACTCTACTAACTTGGTTATTTACATCTTCTTTCAGGCTATTTACACTTGCGCTCACACTAACCATCTGGCTACCAAGCCCCTCAATTAATGCTCGCAGTGCCTCCAGTTCTGCAGACAATTTTCTAGTTAACATTCACTGCGATGGTTGTACAAAACAGTCTAAATTTTGCGGCCTACACCTATTACAATAAATTAATTTCTTTAAATATTACTAATTGCTTGCCAACTGTCTAACTTAATTCACAATTAAATGCCTCCAGCACACTTCTGACACCAGTGTTACACGGGACGCCTGAGGAGCATATCTTAGTTCGTGAGGGATGGAGGTCTTAATAAAAATAAAAGAACTAAATTCAATAATTATTTGTATTCTCAATGCTACAAACAGTCAAACATCTGTTATTTACCAGTCTGAGCATCCTATTAACTTTTATTATTCTTATTGAGTGCAATATTTAATTACTATCCCCATTTCAATTAAAGTCTTTATCACAGTCTTTACTCTTGTTAATATCCCGTAAACTGCTCCAATTATTTCCACAAGTTTAGTTAAAACTGTCTATTTCCATCATCCCAAATGTATTTTCACTCATGCAACCAGTCCACAGTCCCGCAGATCAGTCCCACTCTTCACTGCACACAAGCTCGCAGATTCACTCTCGCAGATCGCTGCAGTCGTCCCTCGTCGCTCTGGAATCGCCCAACTGTCGTTTAAGGTCGCACAAGATGCCAAATTATTGGCTCTTAATCACTCACTCCTCAGAGGCATGCACGAGGTATTTAAACTTGAGGTAGGTGCCGTCTAAAACATTCTCTGCAATCCGAGTTGTTCTGGGAAAGGTAATGGTGATGATGACGACATTCCTGAGTGATAAATGGAGAAATATTAGCTTCTCAGGATCAGCGAGGCGTCAGCTACGATAAGTTTATCGGCGTGTGCGACGGCATCCTTTATGATAGGCTGCTCACTTCGCCTAACGTTACAAACTTGACCTCCAGCTCTCGGCACCTTCCCACGCAAAGGCAACACCAAGCAGCGACACTCAACAGTATCGAGGTTTGTACAAAAGTTTCTCATCCAAGTACAGAGAAGTGTTGAATAGCAATAGCTACAAGAAACTGCCTTAAATAAAACTGAGGTGATGTTAAGCATGCGCTAGAATACCTAGAACACTATGTCAGGTCTCAAAAATATCCGGCGGTGCACTGATGTGGCAATTATGATAGTCAATAAAGTTTGCAGGCTTTCGCCACCGTTGCCTGCAAAATCTTGGCTTCGGGGTAGTAAGTAGCCAAGATTTTGTAATTATTTCAGTCATTGGCAAAATGGAATGTTGCATTAATGTTTTAAATACTATTAGTAATATAGATATCCATTGGCAGCATAAACATCCCATGATGATCTGGTTTCCACGTAACGGCAAGTGGTTCTTTTACATTGCAAACATGCAACGTTTTATAGTAAACAGCATTCTGTAATGATATCTCACCACAACTAGTTAGTTTGAGAGACAATGATAGGCCTCACCAAGGGGCAGATTTTTCTACAGCTGATATTACAGCAATCCACATCAGCACTGCAAGATTATGGGTTTTGAAGAGTAGAGGGCGCTGGAGGTGGGATATGCTGCAGGGGGACAGATCATAAAAGGTATCAAGTTCAGCTGAGGACAATCACCTGATTGCCCAGATGTTATAGACTGGTGTATTTTCCTATGATCATATCGCCACCACTCCTCACACATGCACAAACATACACACTGCTGTGTGGCTACACCAAGTCTAACAAGTCTCAAAACACACGTACAACACCAAGAATTAGGAATAATTACAGTCATTACATAATTAAATTAAATTGTACAAATGTACAAATTATATCCTGCAAACATAAAATAATGCGTGGTTTGCAAGTAATATACACTGCTTACTTATTCGTGAAGTTTGCTGTGAAAAACACCACCACCTACCATTAACACCAAAGGAAGGTTATTCAAAAGACATTAAAAAAATTTATTACTATAGTAATAAATTCTCTTTATTTTTATCAGTGTAATAGCACCTCATAGAGTGGTTTGAATGACGTGAAAATGAAAATTATAATAGATCTTATATATAGTACCCAGATCTCCAGAAATCAAGTGGTAAATAAGTATTAAGTGAGCCAAATGTTCTGATTTTAACAGTTTGACTGCGGACTAAATCATTGCCTACACATGTCTTATACATGGTGGGATGACTACTTGACCGAGACAAGCGTGCATCTGGAAAATTCGTGAACTACACAAGGCCACACCATTCCATCCCTTTCCTGTTTCTCCATCCCTTCCCCCTTCGGGAAGGAAATAAAAACGCTCAGATGCAAGTGACCACTATAACAGTGGCACAGTGTTAACCTTTCTGTGTAGTTTGAGACTGATTCCTGGATTTGTGCTTGACATTTATATGTGTACATGAATCAACCCGTACATGATGTTTGCGACATAAAAGTAGTTGTGAAGTGTAATATTCAGTATCTAACCAAATGGTATCAAGTAATACTGGAAAATAAGATAGCTTGATAGTGCAAGAGATTTAAAAAAATTGTTGTTCAACTTGGAGAATTCAGCTTCAGAGAGTTAAAGGGATTGCACAACGACATTAGCAGCGTCAAACATACGTAGAAACATATCAAGTTTTGAAGAAATATGTTGGTGAAATGAAACACGTCAGCAAATATATGTTAAATGAAAACTGCATGTTTAAATTAATTACTTAGCTTTCGAAACACTATTAAAAAGTTTTGATGTACAACTTGACTGCATGGAAAATGAATACGCTAAAATGTGACATTTTATATTTGATGTTATGTGTTTGCATGTTTATGTGGATATCAGCAATAAATAAGCCAACTTGTTTTTATCACAGCAATAAACAACTGTAAAAGTTAATGTGGTCCTTAAATTCATAGTCACATATACACGTGCATGCACAAATGCCTAATGGCCGTACATTTCCCCAACTCAGAGTTCACTGCCCCTCTTAAGAGCTATGTTACAGCTTGTGTCCCACCTCTCCCTAGCTGCACATATTTGGATGTTTAGCACTGGTTTAAAAAAAGTTGTCAGTGAAAGATCTCCATTACGTACAATGATCACCTTTGTATCATTAACCAAAAATTTAATTTGACAGATACACAGGCCAAAGGCCCTAGTTATCCTCAATATTAACATACACAAAATAACAATTTTTATCATGAAGCTTCCAACACTGATGCAAAACCTGTGACAACCAATGACGCATTCAGATGACCAAAAGCTGTCACAAGGTAATTCTGTTGTGCAGTTTTTTTTATTGTGTTGCAGTTGTACACCAGCTCGCAGATGAGCGAGGTGAAAGTCTTACACACCTGGCACTCAGTTTGTAGCGGCCGGAGCTCCTAGGAGACATGGTGGGGCTGGAGCCACCTCCTGGGGACAGCGGGGGCAGTGGAGGCGTAAGGGACGAGATGCTCTCGCTGAGCGTGGAGTTGGCTCCAGCCGGGGGTGGAGGCTGGTGCCCCAGGCCGTGCATCTTGGGGTCCAAGATCTGCCGCAGCTCCGACTCCACTATATCCACCCACTCTGAGTCGTTAGCTGCAACACGCACAGTGGCACCGTCAGTCTTGATATCATTTCTTACTGTGGTAAAATTATGCTACCAGAATATAAATATGATATGTACAATTGATTCACAAATAGCATGAAAGTTGTTCCATCAATAGTAGTGTGATACAAAGGGCCACACAGAACTACTCCAAACCACGGTGAAGATTTTTCAGTTCATTAGTTATTTTGAAATTATATGATGCAATGCAAGCTAGGGCATGTGTAATCTAGGGTATGTGGAAATAATACGCAGAATCTGCACTTCAGAAGTGTAGACCTAAGGAAAGGAATTTTTCCCATTGTGCTTAGTTTGGCATGCCTATGGGGATAGAGTACCTTGAAAGCCACAAAAATAATTTTTCCTGTCATTCCAACACCAAATGGATGGGTGCTTCATCTAATGACAGAATTTACCTTCTTTTACATACATTTTTTAGTGTGAAAAATTTATATAGATTTTTGAAAGAACAAAGAAAGTGAAATCTTGCAGATGGTTTAGCTGCTCTTGTGAAGCAGCAGAAAAGCATGCTATAATGGGCACACTCCCAAAGGCAAGAAAATAAAATGTTACATGCAATACTTCAGCTTGGCGCTGCTCCGTGCGAACTAGTGGGGTATAAGTTCAAGAATTCTTATGTTCCATAAAAGTTAGAATTATTAAATTTTCTGTTGCAGTAATATTGTATTGTTTTGTGGCATACATCTGTGTAGCGCTCTGTTTGTACAGTTTCAATTATTATAAACTAAGGTGATCTTTATAACAGTTACCTATAGAAAGAGTGTAAATAATAGTGATTTTCATAAATATTGACATTGTTTTAGATTGTTTTGGTCATGCTTCATGGATTGTTTACAATTTCAACGTAATAATTTTCTAACCCCCAAATATTTATTTTTCGTCTGTGTTACCTTAATATTTTTTTGGTAATTATAAACCATCCATCCATTTTTAATGACTCTAAGATAACTTTTTTAATGTTAACCTGGAAATGTCAAAAATTGAAAACCTAATTGTGTGATTTCTAATGCGTAATTAACACTTTTTCACTTTTAATGTAATTTTAATTAATTTCGTTGTCCCCGGTTATCGGAAGTAATTTTTTTTTGCTGTTTTTGACGTAGTTGCCAGAAGTAGTAGTAGCTTCAGGGGGGGACTTTCAAAGGTTTCGGACCTGAAATTTTACTTTGGGGAATTATCCCTATAATCCTTGGCGCCATCATAAAATAGTTGGCTATTCAGAGTCCCAGAAGCAAGTTCAGAGTCTAGGAAGTCTAGCCATGCAAGAAGAGGGCTAGAACTACCTCTTTTTTTTTTTTTTTTTTTTAAGAAGAAGAAGATGCATTGGCCGGCGCTAAGCGCTATAGGCACCATAGTAATGACACAGTTTTATTCAGGTGACACTGTTCAGTTTACTAGGCCGGAGGGGCCTGTAAAAGCATTCTGACATGCTATCGAGAACTGAAAATAGAAGTTCTAAGTAATTAACTTAAAAATTTCTGTTTTGTAAAAGTGTTCTGTTAAAAAAATGTTTTGGCACATTTAACGAGTTATACCAAGTGGTCCAGCTCTTTGACTGTCGCTATGCCGGAGTAATCTAATAAAACCCTGAGAGAACAGTATTAATTTAAAGTGGAATTTTACAGAACTGATTTCATCTAAACGTATTTTATTTTTGAACTATTACTAATTTTTTTTGCTAAAGGATTGTTATTTGAACTTAACTTTACATCAAAACTACGTGAGGAGAGTTAATTGTGAGATGCAATTTAACTGGAGATTAATGTAACAGCAGCACTTAATTTAGTTTTGATTTGATTTTGAATAATTACTTATTGTTAGGATGGTGGTTATTAAAACATAATTAAATTTTCATTCAATTGCTACAATTCCACTTGAACCAATTTTTTGATATAAATTTATTTCACTCCAGAGTGTCAGCACAGTATTTTCAAATTGAATTTTCTTTTTAGTTTGATCCAGACTTAACATAGTAATAAAACGTTTCAAGGAAAATTATTTTCTGTGTCTACTAAATTGTGTAGCTTGGAGTAGTTTTCAGTGCATGGTTTTAAAGTATTATCTTGTCGTTGATGTTGTTATGTTTGTTGATTCAGTGCTGCACAGTTGGTGCACATGTCTCACGTATTTTCTCACTCACACAAACTAATTCATAATTTCACACTTAAGCACAAAAGTGGAAACCGTAACAGTTTAAAACAGATTGCCATTGTTAGATACACAAAATGTTCTATGTAATTTATGCTCTTGAGGAAACTGCGATAGCTTCTCTAAAACATTATTGCAAAACTCATCCTGTTTTTGCTGAATACTGAAAATTACTTAAACGGTGCTTCAAATTACTATTGGGGTTCCCACTTACAGTTGTATGACTAGCTACCAAAAATTCTTTAGGGCCTTTCTTGACTGTAACATAATCACTTGCATCTTCCGGGATTCGACTGAGATAGTCAGCTGCTATATTTTAAAACCCTTTAATGTACTGCATTTCCACGTCAAATTCTGGTAACAGTAAACACCATCTTTGTCAGGCGGTTTCAAAAAGTTTTCCCTGCTTTTAAGCATGTCGAGGCTTGGTGATCTGTTAATAAATTTAATCTTCTCCCCTAATAACAGGTCTCGAAACTTGGTTAGTGGCCAAACAATTGCCAAAGCTTCCTTCTCAGTGACTGTGTAGTTTTTTTTTTCTGGGTGATTCATAATCTTGCTGGCCATTGCAATAGTCTTCTCTGCACCTTGCTCATCCTCTTGAGCCAACTTGCATCCCAAAGCATAGTCCGACGCATCAGTGTAGAGCAGAAAATCTCGACCTTGAACAGGATGGTATATTAAATTTACATACAGAAATATTTTCTTCAGTTGCTCGAAGGCTATCTGTTCCACTTTGGTCCATTCCCGTTTATGATCCTTTCTTATTAGAGTAAACAAAGGTATTGCAACACAGATAATTTGGTTTGAATAATTCCTATAGAAACTAACCACTCCCAAGAAGGCCCTCAACTGTTTTAAATTCTTAGGGGGAGGAAAATGTGTGATGGCTTCGAGTTTGTTGGGAGCGGTTATTATGCCTTCTGGCGTCAAAATGTGGCCCAAGGAATGGCAGTTCCCTGCGACAAAAGAGATTTTTTCTGATTTTAACTGTCATACCAACTTCTTTTATTTTGTTAATTATCAAATCAACGTGTTTTAGATGCTCTTCAAAAGTTGCGGATGTAATTAAATTGTCGTCAGCATATGCTCTGGCAAAATTTTTGCATTCCCCACCTAGTGTGATGTCCAAACAGCGGGTAAACTCAGCAACAGCATTACAAAGGCCAAAAGGTAACACTTGAAAAACATACTGCTGGTTCCCGAATAAAAATGCAGTATACTGTCTAGATGAGACTTCCAACGAGATTTGCCAATAACCATTTGTCGGATAAGCGTGGAAAATGAAGAAAATGAAATGTGACATGCAATGCTTCAGCAGTCCATAAAAGTTAGAATTATGAAATTTTCTGTGTTAGCATTTTGTTTGTACAGTTTCAGTTATTATAAACTAAGCTCTTACTCTCATAATAACTGCACAGAAGTGCAGTGTGCTGGGCTGAGGAATTAAAAATGACCAATAAATGCACACACATTTATCAGCATCACATGAACACATTTTAAATTAAAACTGTTTTATGAACAATACGCAAGTTAAATACGCTTTTAAATTAAAATTTTACAAAAAAATTAATAGAGTCCATTTAAATCAGTTTCATCCCAAGGGAAATACTCACTTAAATACTTAAATGTTAACGTAAAAATTTATTTTAAAAATAAATAATATCTTGTACGGGTGCACACCACAGGATAGTAGTAGCCAAGATTGACAGGCTTTTGAGTTATGGTCTGTAAATTGTAAGTCCCCAGTGTCCCTGAGGGGAGATGTGGGATGGGATCCTAAGACACAGTAAAGGTGGAATGCAAGTGCTGCCGAAATGTAAGTTTTCTCTGACTTACATGTTACAAAGTCTTTTTATTGACAAGGGAAACTTACATAATGTAAATAAATATTAATTTTTATGAGTGTGCACAAACTATTATAGATTGCCACTAACTAAGTGTGAAATTTCTGTATTAGTTACAGCTTATCTCAATCAACACTGCAAAAAATCAAGTAAAATTTGAGAGAAAAATTTTATCATAGGTCTAGGGTGTTATGACGAATATTTGAAATACTAAATCTGAAACTGTATTCTTTTGCTATGCATATGTTTCAGCATAAACACTAAGTTACTCACCAGATGAGAGACCGTAAATAGTCTCTCTCCTGCCCAAGGCCTGGGGTGATTCAGATGACTCTGTACTGGTGTCAAGCCTCTCACACACCTCCCCTCTCTTGGCACCCACCATCTTGTGTCCACTGCTGTATATGGTGCTACCTCTACCCGAGTCTGCATTGGACGATGACTGCCCCGTGCTGCGCTGAGTTGCCTTTTCATAGTCAGAACTCTGCCCAGATGACTGGTGCTGACTGTAGTTGCCCGACGCACCTTGGTTCGTGAAGTTCTCTCTTGCCGATGCGCAGTTGCCGTCGGCCAAGTTCTTCCTAGAATTGTTGGCTTCTGCCAGGAAACCACCATCGTCGTCATCCTCGTCGTCCAGGTGAGTCTGTGAACCTCTCCTCCCTGAGTCTCTCACAGGATTGGTACAATAGCCTATGCCAGAATTATCATCTTTTACGGTTCGTATAGCTTCCCTGTCCTGCCCTGCTATCACTCTGTTATCCACAACACACCTCTTGTTGTCATTGCTTGCACCACCTTGCTGCTGTTGAGCATCAAAGTCTGTTCGCAGCTCTGTCTTTTGGTGGCCATAGTGAGCATCCTTGCTGCTGAATGCCCCGTGACTAGTACCCTGACCATAACCCTGCTGCTGGTTCATGTTTCCAGACTGCCTCATCACCATGTAAATGCCGTTCTGGTCCAGCAACCCAGATTGACTGCCAAAGTTCTGAACCATCCGGGAGTTCCCAGAAACTTTGGCACCAGTCTGATGTTGCCTGGAGCCAGCATGGTAGCCGTACATTGGTTCCTGCCCCTGGTTAGCCAGCTCTACGGTGAAATCACCAATGCTGCGACTGTAATGTTCCTGCTGCATGTTTCTGGCAGTTGCATAGATGCCATGGTCGTGAGGCCCTCCCTTGCCTCTGCCGCTCCTCCTCAGAGCATCTTCTGCTTCTGCCATTCGAACTCTGTCCAGACACTCCGCCCCTTCCACAACACCCCTCCTCCCTTNTGGGTTCCTGCCCCTGGTTAGCCAGCTCTACGGTGAAATCACCAATGCTGCGACTGTAATGTTCCTGCTGCATGTTTCTGGCAGTTGCATAGATGCCATGGTCGTGAGGTCCTCCCTTGCCTCTGCCGCTCCTCCTCAGAGCATCTTCTGCCTCTGCCATTCGAACTCTGTCCAGACACTCCGCCCCTTCCACAACACCCCTCCTCCCTTGATAACTAGTACCAATTCCCATGCCGTGGTGAACATCACCATAGTTTCTAGAAGGACCTATCACCTGTGGGCCCCCACCCAGTACGTGCTGCCTAAGGTTCAGATCTACCTCTTCTCCTTGACCATCTTCTCTCTGAACACTACTACCTGCTGTCTTCCTTGGACTTCCAACTTGAACTTTGTCTCCACCACAACTCGTGATGTTGTTCAAAGATGCTGCGGAATTCTGGATGCCATCCCCAGTCTTATCTCCTTCCCCCACACACTCACCACCACCTTCCTTCATACCCTTCACGCCACCAAACCTACTTGAGATCATGTCTTTGATGGTGTGTAAAGTCCTGGAAGAGAACGCCTTATTCTTGTCAGCATCTTTGGAAGCCCCATCTTTGCTGGATGACTCTGCGACAATCCCTGCATTCTGGGCATTACTCCTCTCTTCGTCTCCTTCATTCTTGTCCTCAACCCTCCTCTCTGCAGAGTGGTCTCGTCTGGACCCAGACTGCTGGTGTGGCAGCAACGCTGGTGGTCGGCCAACTATTGAAGAAGTCTGGGTGTTCCTGGTGTCATCCCCTCTCGCCCCAACTGTCCACGTCCTTGGAACTGCTCCAGTAGATGTCCCACTTCCACTGCTGCAACAGTCATTACACATTCAGCTAATTTGTGCACTCACGTAAATGATCACTTAGTTGTATATAAATGTAAATTATACATATGTTTTTTATCTACTTCCTTAAATATTTTACAGCTAAGCAAGCATAAATGAAAATGGACAAAAAAAGGAAAAAAGAAAGAAAAGATTAACTGGTACTGTTTTGTATGGCCACATAAGTTATAATTCAGAACAAACAAACAATCCGATTTATGTGAACACAAAACTTAAAAATTTATTTTAACTTTACAAAATAAATCAGTGAATACTTTGAAAACATCAACTCGCATGATATTACACATTCTTGTTCTCTTACCCATTATACAGATAGAGAGAATTATCTGCTGTGGTGTTGGCAGACCTGTACTGGCTCCTGAAGTCATTCGACATTCCTTGATTGAGTTGTTGTTTGGACATCCTGTTGCCTTCATGTAACTGCAATGGGTGCGCCTGGAGATAACAAATCACTGCTGTTGACCAAAATTCTTAACAATATGTAGCACGAATAGAGAAAACAGCAGAGTTTATAACACCTTAATCTAACAGTTTCTCAATGGTTTTTGAAAAAAGAAATAAAATTACAGTGAATTATAACAACATATAATAAAAAAGCTAAAGTGAAGTCAGAATATAATTGAAGTGCATCTAAGCAATAAATTTGCTCATCCTCATTACAAGAAGGCAGTGGCAGCTTGGTAATGGACACATTTGATGCACTGCTTCATCTGGTGCCAAAGCATGTCAACTCGAGAGAAACATGTGTCATTTTATAGCATCCTTACCATCAAAACCATCTACATCACCATGGTTTCACTTTCCAGCCTTGCACTATTGAGACAAGCTAACTAGTGCATCATCAGAGCTGTTAGCTGTGATTCCATCAGCACTCAACCCCTCAGTAAAAGACTACCCTAAAAACAAATTTTTTGTTTTGAAATTTATGGAGGAGTTGGGTGAAATAATGAATAACACAAAAAATTATTAATAAAGCAAATAAATTCTAATGTTAAACTTGAGGTGAAGCAGTACATCAAACGCAACTGTTACAAGCTGCCACTGCAAGAAGAAAGTGAATTTTTGAGCTAGCTTTAGCTCAAAATATTCTTTGCAATACAAGTTAAATTTGAACCCACTTTGAGTGAAATTCAAAACTTTTGCATCATCAGTAACGTAACTGCCCACCCTCTCATGTAAAGGTGTGCCATTTTACATTATTCCAGCCTATCAAACAATATACATGGCACATTTATTCAATAAATAGATTGACATATACTTCAACAGCAATATTCTGAACCTCAAAATTTTTAATTTTTCGTGTTAAATACCTCCATAACCCGCCTTACCTGTTGAATCACTGTTTTTTTAAACAACAGTTCAAAGAAGGGGCATACTACAAGGGATGAGAGTTAGTATGCACTATACTCTCCCTAACCAGTGAGTGCCCTGCCCTTTTGAGACTGTTCTTGACTTTATAGTACCTGTTTTTTTGGTTTTCACTAAAAACCCTTAAGGGAATGAAACAGGAACAACAGACAAATATTGTGGCTGTGTCAAATTTATTTTTACTTGAACAATATGCACCTGAATTCTTTTAATTCACAAACATAATGAAACACCAAGATTCATTTTGTGAGAATTTTAATACAGTTAATCAATTTGCTTTAAATTAACTATATTTTATAGTCTCACATATTTTGTAGCACTGCACTAATGATCAAAACTACTTCTTCCATGACTATTAGGATATGCATCCAGCTTTAAATTATTTGGTTGATAAAAGCGTCTGTTTTAAACTATTCTGTGTATAAAAGAATTTTCTTGAAATTTAACACAAGTATATTTAATTTAGGAAGAATACTCAGCATCACTTGTTAGCATTTCTGAACTTAAAGGATGATAAAAAAAAAAACACAACAATGTGGATGTGATATAGGAAATCAAAGTGAACCTTGTACGGAAATGTGTCTTTCAGCCGCTATGGGGTGTCAAAGTATTAAAAGTGTTTCAGACAGATGATGTGCGGTTAACTACAAATTTAATTAATAAGACACTTCCAACCACCCACCAACAAGAGCATAACAACGTGACTTACAAAATGGGTTGTCAATTACCATTTTTATAACAAAGTGCAGAAATCAGTCGAAGGATGCTTGATTGTGTGCTAAGTACATTAGCAGTAGCTTGAGTTCAAGCAATAAGATCTTACTCAGATGTTACTGGAATCTTATACACTGAAGAGCCAAAAAAACTGGTACACCTACCCAATATCGTGTAGGGTGCCCCCCCCCCC